>OY744538.1:41415391-41430391 GCA_963556195.1 Sepiola atlantica | reverse complement strand
TTTTTTTTTTACTTCTAGCTGGAAAATTGCCTCTGTGGTACCAGTCTGCAAGAATTCTGGAGACAAAACTGATCCTCAGAATTATCGCCCCATAAGTCTTCTCTCGATATTTGCTAAAATCTTTGAATCCTTAATGAATCTAGCGATAGTCCGGTACCTCGTTAATGCTCAACTTCTTTCTGACCATCAGTATGGATTTAGGCAAGCACGATCTACTGTGGATATTCTAACGGTCATCTCTGAACGCATATATCCTACACTGGACAAGGCAGGTGAAGCTAGGGCAGTAGCGCTTGATATATCCAAAGCATTTGACAAGGTCTGGCATAAATGGCTTCTCATAAAATTCACTCATATTGTATTACTGGACGAATACTTAATATAAGATCTTTCCTTACCAGGTTGTCCTCGATGGCCGTTCATCCAAACAACATTACATAAATGCAGGTGTACCCCAGGGATCCATTCTTGGATCTCTAATGTTCCTGATTTTCATAAACGGCCTCCCTGATGACATTTAGTTTGAGATAGGTATATTTGCTGACGACACCACACTCTACTCTAGTCATGTGGGTAAAACGGACACGCACATACCGAGGTGATGGCTGAATCCTTAGAAAGTGACATCCAGTCTGTAGTGGAATGTGGTCATAAATGGATAGTAACATTTAATGCTGGAAAGACAAAGCTCTTTTCCTTTAATAACTACAAGAAACCTCTTCAACCACCGATTGCCATGGCAAATAACACCCTACCTGAGAGTTCAACGTTCAAACTCTTCGGCCTAACATTCACAGGTGAATTGGAACAAATACATTGAAGGCAAAGAAGGTGGGCTCCCTCTACCGTGCTAGTAAACTTCTTATACCTGACATTATTCTATATCTCTATAAATCCACCATCTGCCCATGCATGTCGTATTGTTGTCACATCTGGGATGGTGCATACTCCACCAGTCTCTCCTTCTTAGACATGGTCCAAAAAAGAGTCGCTAACTTAATAGGTCCCTCACTATCCACCAAGCTGAAGCCCCTATCCCATAGCCGCAATGTTGCATCGTTGTGTCTGTTTTACAAGTATTTCAATGGATTGTGCTCCGATGAACTTGCTGCCCTAGTGCCTCTTTCGACGTAAATACACTCGACCAACCTGACAATCAGCTAAGTCATATCAATCTAATGTGGAGATTCTTAGATGCCGGAGAGCCTTCTACCCCAATAGCTTTCCTCGTGTTGCCGGCCTCTGGAACTCACTCCCTGTTCCCTATTTACCCATCTGTACTGACATGCAGAAGTTCAAAACTAATGTAAACAGATATATCGCTGCACAACTCATAACTTAGGATGACCTCAAAAACTTACACCCTAATTCTCAGTAGCCCCTTACGTCTACAGTGGCGGCCTGCCTTGTTTTGGGTTAACTATGATAAAAAAAAGATATAAATTATATCATGTTAGCAATGTGAAAAACTAAGTACTTCTAATATTAAAAATGTAATATGGTTCGTTTTTTTGTTGTTGCCATTCCTTCCTGTATTTCACCATTCTAAAATACGCCCGGAAAGTAAGAAGAATACTTGAGGGGGAGTGATCTATTTAGATTTGAAATCTAGTGTAGTATATAGACAATAGTAAGAAGGAGAATATAAAATATTGGCAGTGATTTAGCCCCAAATACCTCTATTAAGAACAGTTCGCCGGTGAATCTGAGGGTGTAGGAGTAAATATTAGCATGAGAGTGAAAATAACTGCGACCTCCTCAGTAAACGTGTGTGTTCGGAGAGACCGCTTACCAAGGATAAATGTAAGAAATTTTAAAAGGGAACGAAATGAATGCATATTTTTTTGGAAACATATATTAGGAATTAGCCTGGTGGAACGGATTGGTATGTGGAAGTTTGTGGTTCAAAAGCTATAATAGCCAATGAAATAGGGGAAATCGACTTATATATATATATATATATATATATATTTATTTATTTATTAATTTTATACGTACATAAAAGTAATTCATGGACACGTGTTTCTGGCTCACAGCCGTCATCAGCATGGCTAACTTAGACAAGGATCGAACCTTTGATATTGATGTCTATCGTTCAGCGTCTTTACCACTGGACCAAGACGCTTATCTATAAATATGTACGATTTTTATCACCTAAATATTTCTTAATCACTTAGGAAGTGAGACAATCGAAATAATAGTAAGCAACAAAAACAATGAACGCTCCAATCAACAATAAAAATAATTACATAAAAAATACATTATATATATATATATATATATATATATATATATATACTTCATAAAGTTGAAGGCTTGCAGTTTTCTAAAAAAAACACGGAGGAAAAATAATTTTAAGAACAATTTAAAATAATAATCGAATTCTAAATGCTTGTCCTGTTTATTTAGCACATCAAACATTTTATTTGAATTTAACGCTCATTTTTTAGGTTATGGACGTTTCTAAATGATCAATCACTTTTCCATTAAAACTACTCATATCATTCAGCGGTCAGATTACATTTGAAATTATTTTGCATTCATAGACTGAAACATATCACATTATTAATATTCAAAATCGGTTGAGTTTGAAATAATATATGTGTTCTTTATATGTTAATGCAACGCTTTAAGTGATTATAGCGACGCATGATCGCTTTATAGATAGAAGCATCGCAACATCTAGGCTAGAACTGCAACTTTAGCATTGAAAAACGCACTTTGAACCGAGATATTTTTTTAGTGCTTTTAAAGTAAAAAAAATCACATTTTAGTAAATACAGTGTATTTGCTATTATTTTGACAACAAAATAAGCACTTAACTATAAAATAAATATATCATACAACATCACCACATTTCATGTTAGCGAAGAAAACCCCCCATCTGCCATTATTACTGCTTTATAAATTATTGGTATTTTATTCAACAGTTCTTGATGGAAACGTAGGTGGCAGACCTTTTAATGAATTATTCTAGCACTGAAAAATCTCATTCTCCGTATTCGAACTCTATTTCTAAAAGGAATTAAGAGTAAACCCACACTTTTTGTCTGTAGCATATATATATATATGCTACAGACAAAAAGTGTGGGTTTACTCTTAATTCTTATATATATATATATATATATATATATATATATATATATATATATATATATATATATATATATATATATATATATATATATATATATATATGCTCTACAATATCAACAGCTGGGCAATAACAAAAGCCATGCTTGACAAGCTGGATGCGTGCCACCGCAGACACCTCCGTTCCATCACAGGTCACTGCTGGCCGAAAATACTTATCAGCAACAAGGCACTATACGAGCTGTGCAACGAAAAACCCCTCTCCATAAAGGTCGCCGAACAAAGATGGTCTATGTTAGGTCATGTCCTACGAATGGACCCTGACACTCCCACACAGAGGGCACTAGACTTTGCCGTTACTGGATCGCAAGCCTACCAACCGCGACTAGGACAGCAGTGCACAAATCTGCTGGGCACACTACGCGCTGACCTAAAGCAGGCGGGACTAGGACCACTACGTACAGCGAAACAACTTCATTGCGTACGACAACTTGCGCATGACAAGGCCAGATGGCTGGGACTAGCATGGAGGACTGATTGCAGCTACGGGATGTCATTTGACTACCGTAGCCGCAGAACACAGTTTTAATGAAAATATATATATATTTGACTGGAATTATTTTTAAGTGTGCACTCTGAACTCTCATTTATCATAACTCGTTACTTTTGATTGTCCTAACAAGTTGTCAAATAAAATTAATATTTTTTTGTGTGGATAGGCTTTGTCATTCTCTCTTCTCGTATTGCCTTCTCCTCTACAAAACCCTCCCACACGTGCGCTTTGCGACCAAGTCAGGCGCATAGACTTATCACCGGTGTTTAAATGCATTATGTTACACTCTACGCATCTTCTTGAAATGTGTACGACGAGCGATTGAAGCAAAAGCAAACTAATCTTCATCACGTGACGTCGTTATTTCTTGTCTGGTCGTGGTTTATGTACAGTTATCCAAGACAAAAAAACGCAGTTGCTAATTCATCTTACCGCAACAAAGGTAACCATTGTCTTTATTTCGATATAGCTCCACAAAAGATTCGTAGTTGACTGTTTTACTCGTTCGCGAGTTTCTGCAATTGTTTACAGCTGAAGAAGAAGAAGAAGAAGAAGAAGAAGAAGAAGAAGAAGAAGAAGAAGAAGAAGAAGAAGAAGAAGAAGAAGAAGAAGAAGGAGGAGGAGGAGGAGGAGAAGAAGAAGAAGAAGAAGAAGAAGAAGAAGAAGAAGATTAAGAAGAAGAAGAAGAAGAAGAAGAAGAAGAAGAAGAAGAAGAAGAAGAAGAAGAAGAAGAAGAAGAAGAAGAAGGATGAGGATGAGGAGGAGAAGAAGAAGATTAAGAAGAAGAAGAAGAAGAAGAAGAAGAAGATTAAGAAGAAGAAGAAGAAGAAGAAGAAAAAGAAGAAGAAGAAGGAGAAGAAAATAGAGGACGAGGGGAGAAGAAGAAGAAAAAGGAAGACTAAAAATAAGCAGTAGAAGAACGTTCAAGAAGAAGTAGAAGTAGAAGGAGTAGAAGTAATTGAAGAAGAAATCGAAGATGATGAAGATGATAAAGTAGAAGTTCAAAAAAAGAAGATTAAGAAAAATAATAAAAAAGATGAAGAAGAAGAAGAAGAAGAAAAAGAAAAAGAAGAAGAAGAAGAAAAAGTAGTAGTAGAAAAGAAGAAGAAAATGGCGAAGAAGAAGAATGTATTTGCAAAGTGCAACAAGATATTTACATCTATATCAAGGCGATCCATAATACAGGCCTAGCAAACATGCGACTGGGGTCCACGACTGGGGGCGGCGAACACGTGAAGAGCAAAATTACTACTAAATAATAATGACCGAGAAAAGTTTTAGTAAGAAATTAGCAACTATATATATTATTAGGAAGCAACTTACAATAATTGATTTATTTCCATCAAATAAAATATAAAAAGTAAAAAAAAGTATAAAAGAACTAAATTCACAAAAAATCATTTTATTCATCATGAATTTGACACATTTTTGATATTTCTAAAATCATGAACCAATTTGTTTATATTGACTACTTTATTACAGAAAATATAATGACATAATATATAATTTGTTTTTGCAGAAAATGAAGAAAATGCTTATTTTTTCATGATAAATTATTTTTATATTATTTTTATAATTTTTTTAATAATAAAATCAACTAACCTTAACAAGAAGATAAAACCAATAAAATATATGTAAAAAAAGAAAGAAATGTTGATAATTGTTTGGAAAAGTATGCATTATCAATACTGATTATATTGTCTTGAGAATTGTATAAACATTTTTATTTTATAAATAATATTTTAATTTCAAAACTTTCAGTGCTGGTTCTTGAATTACCTCAGGTGAATCAAACAAACAATAATATTTGAAAATATATTGGATAATATAAACCTATGCTCTCTTTTCATATTGAAATGATGCATATTAGAAACTAACATAAGATTTTACTTATGATAATTATTTATCTGAAGGTAGGGGATCAATCACTCAAGTAAAATTAAATTAACAAGGTTAAATACTTTTTACGCTTAAATTGTACAGGTAAAGAGACTGTTGAATTTTATTGCCTATTTCGCTCTGTATTCGTCCAAATGTTTGATAAAATGGATTTTTGGTCTGGTCTGAAAGTGTACTTTTGTCCTGACATAAAAAAAAATATTTTTAAACAAGCTCTTTTTTAGTTACGTTTTTTTTTTAGGAACAATAACTCTTGTTTGACTATTTAACAATAGAAGATATTCGTGCTCTTTTCTGTTACTCAAATGTGAAAAACAAAATTCTACTTTGTTTAGGCGATTACGTGTGAACACCCTGAAAAATCTGATGGAAAGAATAAAAAACAAACATACAATTATTTAAGGATTTAGAGTGGGGATTGGTTTCGTATATAAAATAAATGTAAAATGATTCTTTATTTCCGGGCCATTATAGTTTTATTTTAGAGCAGTAAACTAAAAGACATTGACCAATAACCCTAGTCCGAGTGGCAAGGTCGTAAAACCACACATAATCGCCTAAAACAGTAGAACCACTACTCGCCCCCACCCCTAAAAACACGCACAACATTTATCTCTCATAGCAAAAGAAAACAAAAAATTAGTTAACTGCTTTAAAACGCTAAAATGGCCCGGAAATGGGGGGGGGGCCATTTTGCATTACATTTATATACGAAACTGATCCCTCACTAAATTCTAGAACAATTTTTTCTCCTTTCTGCTAAGTTTTTCAGTGTGTTCACATGTATTCGCCAAAAAAGGAGAATCTCATTTTTTGTTTTAATACATAATTTTCCAAGCAGTTATCATAAATGTTTTACGTTTCCCCCGTTTTTACATATATTCTATTGGTTTTATGTTCTTGTTAAAAGTAAGTTGATTTTATTATTAAGACTGTATCATGAAGAAATAAGCATTTTTTTTCACTTTCTGCAAAAACAAATTGTATATGTAACAAACATAACAAATTTTGTAAAAATTATCAAAATTGTTTCTCCGAACATTATTTTGTTCATAAAGTATTTGATTTTGTAAAATGTTGAATTTGCTTTCTGATTGGATTATATCATTATATTTGCTGTAATCAAAAAGTCTATATAAACAAATTGAGTCATGGTTTTTAAAATATCAAAATGTGTCTAATTCATGATGAATAAAGTTATTTTTTGTGAATTTAATCCTTTTGTATTTTTGTACTTTTCACATTTGATTTGATGAAAATAAATTAATTATTGTAATATTTATAGTTGCTAATTACTAAGAATTTTTTTACTAAAACTTTACTCAGTAATTATTATTTAGTAGTAATTTTGGTCTTCACATGTCCGCCTTCAGTCGTGGACCCCAGTCGCATGTTTGCCAGGCCTGTATTATGGATCGCCTTTATCTATATACAATCGGAATATTTGTCTAAGGCCACTTTGAACATGGATATGGTAGGCATCGCACTCACCCCCTCTGGTAGATTGTTCCACGAAGCAGAAACACGAAAAGAGAATGCTGCGTGTCTTCTGTTAAGACAAAAGCAACGATGTTAATCTTCTGCCAGGTGTCTGCGAAGACAACAACTTTGCGCTGGGGTAAAAAGGTCATCGAAAGGTAGATTTAAATTCCTGTTGATGATGTTGTACACCAGAATCAGGTCTCTTCGCATTATCGATTGGTCAAGTGAGAACAGATTTTTTCTTTGAAGCAGCTTCTGTTTGAAAGTAAACGCGAGGAACACCGTCACGATCCTGATTGTCAACCGTTAGACACGCTACAGGTGTACGATATCTCCTTAGCCGATTGGCCTTTTGGCTAAGATCAAAGTGTAGTATCTGTTCCGATGGATACTGCACCCCATAGACTGGTATTGTCTTGGCCTTCTATGGGTCTGTCCTGTGCAGTTCTAGGAGGTCCACTCTCCCAGGCTTCGCCTCCCCTCTTTGGGGAGGAGTAAGTTTATTGCTTACTGCCTGAGGCGCTCCTACCGGGGAATGCCGACGGGGCTGCCCAGGCAATTTTTAAACCCCACTTTCCCGACCCGACCTTGGGTCACATCTTACTTGTGGGAGTAAGATAAAAACTGGCCTTGTGCCTAACTCCTGGAGAGGAGTAAATCAATATCTCCTTAGTCGATAAGGATTTGTTGATTGGATGACATACGCAAGAATGGGGCGTATCAGAGTTATGTTTTGAGGACGAAAGCGTCTGCCGTTAGGTTGTGAGAATAAGAATGTAGGAATTCACTAGACCAACTCGACAATCAACTAAATCCCATCCATTCACTGTGGAGGTCCCCAGATGCCGGAGAGCTTTCTACTCAAATAGTTTCTTTCCTCATGCTGCTGGCTTCTGGAACTCCCCCTCCCTGTCCCCTGTTTCCCCGTCAGTACTGACATGCAGAAATTTAAAATTAATGTAAACAGACATCTCGCTGCGCAGATCCAAGTTTAGGTTGCCCCCCCCCACACCTTCTCCCCTTTTCTTTCTTCTCGGTAACCCCTTACGTCTACAAAAAAAAAATATTTTCTTGACAAAAGATAAAAATTCTCTCTAATTATCAATCCCCAGTGGAGAAAAAGAAAAGAAACAAGCCGCGCGTGCGTGGTCCCCCTCTGTATGTGACTCGATGTGGCGAGTGTAAAATGCAATAAATTTGGGCAATTTGGGGCATTTTTGACCCCCCTTTGACTCCCTGGGGGCGCAAACCAGATATTTTCTGAGGTCAAGGATGCTCATTTTATATCTAGAACAATTAAGTGCCTCTACATTATCTACATGGATGGATCAAACGTTATGGGAGAAAAGGGTCATTTTTACCATTTTGGAGGCTTTTGACCCCCTGGGGGCGCAAACCAGATTTTTTCCAAGGTCAGCGATACTTATTTTATATTAGGAACAATTGCCTCTACATTTTGGCCAAGTTTCAGAGAAATTGAATGGATGGATGAAAAGTTATGGGGAAAAAATGTCATTTTTTGCCATTTCGGGGCCTTTTGATCTGGGAGGGGGGGGGGGCTAACCAGATTTTCTTTCAAAAATCGGAGAATGTCACTTTCTAACCTGACCAAAGTTACAACTTCATGCAAAATTTCAGAGAAATTCAATGGATGATTGCGGAGAAAAATCCGGACGGACGGACATGCCTCAAAACATAAGCCCCCCGATTTTATAAATCGGGGGACCAAAATTTTATATACTAATACGTGCTTCTAAATATCCAGCCAAATGCTGAACAGAAACTAATAAACAATGCAATGAATTACAGATTCTGTGTTTTATTGTTTTTACTTTTGATTTTTCGTGGGCCGATGTTTGTCTATACACGAAGCATACGTGGATACTTTTCTATTGCTATAATCTCTATATATAAAACTCAATGTGTGTTTATGTGTGTGTGATGTTTCTGTGTTACCTATAGGAAGATCGGTTAGAAAATCTACATAAAATCTAACTGTGTATTCTTATGTAAAATTTACTGTAGAAGACAGTGGGAGTATTCCTAAATATCTAAGTGCACTCCTAACGGAGCTATGAGGGCATAATCGACGACGTAAGAGGGGAGACCTGATTGTTTAGCGAGGAAATAGAGTCAGTCACTTTGACGAATTACTTTTCTTTTTCTTCTTTTCCAAATTGACGCTGGGGCGGATTTGACTCGATTTAATTATGATGGATACTGCGCAGCTTAGATAGATCTTCTTTTTTTTCAAACAAAACCAAAAAAAACTTAACACTGTGTTGAAATAATTTATTCTTTAATTAAAAAGAAAAGATCCTAAAGCATTTTGATGACCCAGATCACATGATTGTGCGATTTCGCGCTTATATTCAGAAATGTGCCATGTCAATTATTCTCCTTCGCTTGATTAAAATAATATAAAATGATAAACCGTATGATTACTTTGGGCGATCATTCTATCAATAAAGATCTCGAAGAATATAATTGCTCATTAATCAAAATTAAATTATGTCTTAAGTCTATCCTAAGATGATGATGTTGATGCTGATGCTGATGATGATGATGATGATGATGATGATGATGATGATGATGATGATGATGATGATGCAACAGATACTATAACAAGCCTAAACAATTGATATATGCACAGACAAAAATCAATAAGTATGAAAGTAAAAAGAGAAAAAAAAAACTGGCCAAAAAATGGACCAACAAAGCCTGAATGGGAAATCAGACGTGAAACCCAGATCACCAAACTTCAAAAAGAATCTAAACCATAAACAGGATGAAAGAGAACAGGAAATGATGGAAATGTGAAAATCTGACTAGCAAGGAAATACTAAATAAGAAACATGAAGAACTAAAACAAAAGATAGCAGCAAAAGAAAGAAGACTGAGACGATACAGATACATATCTCAACAGCACAAACAGAACAGGACCTTTGAAAACAATAGAAAGCCAGTTTTACAAAAACGTAAGCTGAGAAAGAACAACAACAAAACAACCGGACCCGACAGAGACGAAACACTTCTGGAGCAAGATATGGGGAAAGCCTAAACAACACAACAAAAAAGTCAAATGGCTAAAAAACATGAAAGATGAACGACAGGAAATTGAAGAGGGGACAGAAACAGAAATTAATGCAGAAACGATTAACTCAACCTTAAGGAAAATGGCAAACTGGAAAGCACTAGGCCACGATGGAATACATGCATACTGGTTTTAAAAAATTCACAACCCTACATAAAAAAATAGCGCAGAAACTGAGAGGATGTATCCACAAAACAGAAATGCCAGAGTGGATGACCAAAGGAAGGACAACGCTAATACAAAAAGACGCAAAAAGGGAACGATCCCAAGAAACTACAAACCAATAACCTGTTTACCAACAATGTGGAAAATCCTAACGGCACAACTGAGAGAACAAATCTACCATTCCCTGAACAATCGTGTACTGCTCCCCGAAGAACAAAAAGGATGCCGGAAAGGGAAAAGAGGAATGTATGATCTGCTATACATAGATCAATGATACTGAAGGAGGTAAAAAGCAGAAAATGAAAGTATCCATGGAATGGATTGACTACAAGAAAGCCTACGACAGAATCCCTCAAGCATGAATAATTGAATGCCTAAAACGTACAAGATACACGACAGAACATTAATCTCATCAAGAAAGCAATGTGGACATGGAGACGAGAACTGACAGCTGACTGAGATAAAAAAAAAATACAGGAAACAATCTTCCACAGAGAATGTCTATCGCCACTACTATTTATCATAGCCATGATGCCACTCAACTGCATATTCAGGAAATATGATGTCGGATACAAGTTTACAGACACAGAACAAAGAATAAACTACCTGATGTACATGGACAACTTGAAGATATCTGCCAAAGGCAAACAGGCGCTGGAACAGCTGATAAATACGACTAGAATCTTCAACCAGGACATTCAACTGGAATGGAAAAGTATGCACGGCTAGAGATGAAAAGGGGGAAAACTGGAGACAATAAAGGGCATGGAATTACCCAACCAAGAGGAGGTGAGGGCGCTAGGCAAACAGGATAGCTATAAATATTTGGGAGTCTTGGAAGCAGGCACCATCAAATCTACAGAAATGAAAGAGAAGATTGGAAAAAAATACCGAAAAAGAACGAGGAAACACTTAAAGACGAAATTATACAGCAGAAATCTAGTAAAATGGATAAACACCTGGGCAGTATTACTATTAGAGGTTTCGGTTTCGATTTCCGGTCATGGCATCCGCTTTATTCGGTGGGAATTTATTATTTCGTATTAATCAACAATTTTCCATTTCAAAAAGAAGTTAAGATATTTCTTTTAAAAAATATGACTGACGGATAGACAACACACACACACACACACAGAAAGTGTTCCTTATTTTATGAGTAGATATGTAGGTCCGTTTGTCTCTGTCGCTTTATCAACTGCAGACCTACAGCCTATACGAATTATAAACCATCTTACTCTGAGGATTATTTTTATCAAAACGATTTTCGTACTAACGTGTTCCCTGTTGTGCTATTGTTCAATTTTCAATCTAAAAGCTAATCCCTGACTTTATAAACAATCAAGTAAGAGAGATAATTTTGTCTTTTAAAAAATGAAAAAGATTTTCCTTTTATTCAGCGGATACTTTTCCATTTTTTTTTTCTTTTGGTAGCGATTACATGTTACTTACAGATCTATTTCTTATTTAATTGAATTAATGGGTTATTTTAACCAGGTATATTAGACGCAATGTTTTGAATTCAATGTTGTTATTCATACGCACAGATCGCGGCGGATATCCCTGCTTGTTTAACATATATATTATTCACTTAACTAGGCGAGCCTCATCCATTTCTCTAACTAGAAGTTACTTCCGGTTAGTTCAACCCCACACGGAAGCAACTTTAATTCTACAGTCGTTACATTACACGCGGCGTCGTTCAAAATATTGGCAGCAACTGACTTTCATTTCGAATCTTTTCTCTGTAATTTTATTAAGATAACCAAACAGCTGTCTATTGTGCGGCTGTTGCTGACCTTCGGGTTGTGCCACGTCAATCATGCGTATGCGCGTATGACCCACAGAACCTTCACTTCAAAAGTACTTTACTGCGGATCGATTTGCAACTACATAATTTATATTATCTAATCTGTTACTATGGTTGCTGGAAAAATGGTTGAGTCATTCTATCTCTTCAGAAAGAATCAAACGCCTGATGCAATCCTTTGTCAAAAATAATAAACACCAAAGGAAAACTCCGTCTGTGTAGAGAATCTACCAAAATGGATTCCAGAGAATTCTCTGGCATCCATTCTCTACACAGACGGAGTTTTCCTGTGGTGTTTATTATTTTTGACAAAGGGAAGTTTCTTTTTCCCGAAATATTAAATAAATGATTTTTAATAATCATCCGGACAACACACAAACAGCTAACACCACACTTGCTGTTATGTAAGATTTTAAGTAAAAATTAATAGTAAGTCACATTTCGATTTATTATTTTTGTTCCTTCCAGCTTACAACCTACCCGGCACTTTGCATTGCCCTCAGCCTTTTTAAAACATACTACTACTATTCCCAGCAATGCTTCAAGTAAACTACCATTCTTTATATATATATATATATATATATATATATATATATATATATATATATATATATATATATATATCATTAACTCTTATCCTCAAGTGGCTTTTAGCCTTGATAAGTGGTGACTGATTAGTAAAAAAATAAATTCATATGGTCTTTTAAAGCAAGATTTTGGCATTTTAGTCTGGCCAGAATTCCGCTGCCATATTTTCCGGCATTATTCGTTTAAGCCGATGGTACCGAAAAAATCCGTTATGAATTCTCCCATTTACGTAATGTCACGGGCTTTATTTCCCTTTATGGCAACAGCCTAAAAATGGAATTAATAATAAAATGACTCTTTGAAATCCAAACGGATCTGATAGTGATTAGCTTCATTGACATGTCAGTCATCTGTGTACACATATTTAGCAGTTTCTGTGGGCGAATATGTTTTATAAACGTATTTAACGTAATTTAAAAGGAACAAAAGAAACAGGTGCTTCAATTTTTCATTGTTGACAGAAAAAATACATTTATTTATGTGTGTGTTACGCCTCTTTACGCGTGAGTATATATGGTCAGTTAGAATAGTTTAAATGAAAACAGGTGAATATCTAAGACCACTATACCATTTTTGTTTGTTTGTAGAAGTCGATGATGCTGATATTAGAAAAAGTTAAATCAACTCTCCTTCTGATGCTAAGAAGAAAGAGCAGACAGCGGTATTGTTATGCAATAAAAAATACCTTTTTATTTCGGCCTAACTGAAAAGAAATTAAAGACAGACAGGTAATCGTAAAGATCGACGGTGTAAACATAATACCATAAAAAAAATGCACAATTTTTTATGGTATTATGTTTACATCGTCGATCTTTAAAATGGCGATAAAAATGGCTTTATGTTGCTTTTTTGTTTTTTTAATATTATTAAATTGGGAACCATTTCGAGTTAGAATCTATTTAGTATTACGCATGTAATCGGAAGAAAAACACGTTTGAAATGTGTTAACATGCTATAAGAACCGTGATTTTCACAAAATGGAGTCTTACAGCATGCCGCCATGTTGTAGTTTTTTTTTCATCGCTCAAGACGAAAAAGAATATTAAAACGTCTTTTTTCCTTATTAGTACGTAATAATACACTGATTTTAATTCCAAAACGTTTTTAGTGACATAATCTTTATTATTGCCTATACACTAATTCTATTCGAATTTTTAAAGAAACTATTTACACCGTCGATCTTTACAATTACCGACAAACAATAGAAAATTTAACAAAATTTAAGGCGTCATGTGCCATAGCAGATTCTATTGCGGGCTGTGGGGTTGGAGAGATCTTATTCGTACGACTCCTGAATCCCAAATGGTGCGTAGCGGGAAATTCTTGCGCGGGCGAACTTCGAAACTAGTTCAATAAACTGTATTCATACGCCAAGCCATTCTATTGGTCGACGGGACAATTACTCAGCGCTGGCTTGTCTGTTTACATTAATAAAAAATAGTACATCAAAACATGTGACTGCGACAACGCAACCCCCTTTGTAACCGACAAAAAAGAAGCACACTGAACAGAATATTTACATTATGTTATCGTTAGATTATTGAAGTTAAGTAAGGCAATCTACCACTGTAGATGTAAGGGGCTACTGATAATTAGGGTGAAAGTTTAGGGGGTACTCCTAAACTGGGAACTGTGCAGCGGGATGCTTGTTCGCATTAGTTTTAAATTTCTGCATGTCGGTACAGTCGGGTAAAAAAGGAGCAGGGAGGGAGTTCCAAAGGCCGGCAACTTGCAGAAAAGAAGCTATTGGAGTAGAAGGCTCTCTGGTATCTGGGGACCTCCACAATGAATTGATGTGATTTAGCTGATTGTCGGGTTAGCCGAGTGTATTTACGTTGAGAGGGACACTAGAGCAGCATGTTCATCAGAGGACATTCAATTGAAGTACTTGTAAAAGAAGCACAGCAATGCAACATTGCGGCGATTGGGACAGGGGCTGGAGCTTGGTGGATAGTGAGGGACCTATCAGATTAAAGATTTTTTGGGATGACATTTTGGGAATACCAAACGCTGTATGTGGGAGGACGGAAACACCTCACTGTAAAAACTATCGTCATCAAAATCGGATTTTTTTTAATGAAAGTCGTTCCAGACAAGACATGAAGCCATTTGATTGATGTAAGGAGCTAAAAAAAAAGAAATATGATTAACGCAAAAACAGGGCAGGAGGTGCCAATTGCCCTTAGTCTTTAAAAGACCAATGCGATAGATAAGAGGAAAACAGTCAGCAGAGTTTCACATGCCAGCAGTTCTTGAAAAAAAAGCTACTGGAATTGGAAGATGTATAATAACGAGGCACCTGAACAGCGAATTGATGAA
>OY744538.1:41407891-41412891 GCA_963556195.1 Sepiola atlantica | reverse complement strand
TATACATATATATACATATATATAGACATATATATATATATATATATATATATATACATATATATACATATATATAGACATATATATATATATATATATATATATGAGGAATAAAAGAAACAATGTAAAATAAAAATGGAATAAATGATAAGCAAATCAACAACTAGCAAAAATATAAACTCAAACACATATTGAATAGTTCTACCAAAATATTTCAATTGTTAGGACAATCATCATCGGTTGGCAGCAGAACTTTAATTAAAAACAGAAATTTTTCAAATTTGTACAAAGTACGCAATTTGGAAAAAAAATTTTGATTTTATATTTTTGCTAGTTGTTGATTTGCTTATCCTTTACTCCATTTTTATTATACACACACACACACACACACACATATATATATATATATATATATATATATATATATATATATATATATATATATATATATATATATATATATATATATATATATATATGTGTGTGTGTGTGTGTGTGGCGTTCTCTAAACAAGACAAGGCATTTTGCGTCCTCCAATTTGCAAAGACTGAATCGTGGACATGTGTTCAGCGTGCATTTCGCAGGAAATTTAAAAAAGAAGCCCCTGAAAGGAAATCCATTGTCAGATGGCATGCTAAATTTGTGAAAGATGGGTGTTTGTGCCCAAGTAAGCGAACAGGTCGCCCTTCAACTTCAGAAGATGCAGTTGAGCAAGTTCGGACAGCTTTTCAGCGGAACCCCCGTAAATCAGTGAGAAGAGCCAGCAAGGAACTTCAGCTTGCTCCAGCAACTGTCTGGCGTGTCTTAAGGAAACGACTGCAAATGGTACCTTACAAGCTCAAGTTGGTCCAAAAGTTGAAGAACACTGATAAGCCACTTCGCCGTGACTTTTGCATTGCAATGCAAGAGAAGTTGGAAGATAACGGCTTTGATGACCGGCTTGTTTTTAGCGATGAGGCGACCTTCCATCTGAATGGCAAAGTTAACAAGCATAACACTCGCATATGGGGTACTGAGAATCCTCATGAACTTCTTGAGCACGAGCGAGATTCACCAAAAGTGAACGTGTTTTGTGCAATTTCCAAGAAAGGTGTCTATGGACCATTCTTCTTTGAAGAGGCAACTATCACTGGTGAATCCTATCTCAACATGCTGGAAGACTGGTTAATGGCTCAGTTGGAACAAGCAGAATCTGATGACTTCATTTTTCAACAAGATGGTGCACCACCACACTGGAGTCTTAGAGTAAGGCAGTTTCTTAACACAAGGCTGCCTGGTAGATGGATTGGGAGATCTGGGCGAGGTGATGACGTTCTCATGCCCTGGCCTCCTAGGTCTCCAGATCTTACCCCGTGTGACTTTTTCCTTTGGGGCTTTGTCAAGCAACAAGTCTATGTGCTGCCCCTTCCAAGAGATATTGACGAACTAAAGGCTCGAGTAACGGCAGTTGTGGGAACCATTGACGTCAAGATGCTGGAACGCGTTTGGCAGGAAATGGACTATCGACTAGATGTCTGCCGTGTGACGAATGGTGCTCATATTGAGCAACTTTGAAGATTCCCCACAAAACTTGAAACTTTAACCTTTCCAACGGTACCAATTTCATTTTTCAACCCATAATAGTTTTTGAGTTATTAAAAATCGTTATGTTCCCAAGACTTTTGAAACACCCTGTATATATTATAATTTGTAATTAAAATTCCATCTCAATCTTACTCAAAAAAAGTTTTTCAATAAATAAAGATGAAATATTAGCTGTGCGCATGGGCTTGATTTGATCCGCTTGTCTTTATTTACGTGCATCCCAACAAAGGTAGAGTTAGACACAAGATCGGCTTTTAATGTGGGGAAAATCGAGTTTTCCAAAACGGGTCACTCTGGGTTGAGACAAAAATTAAAATTGTCTCAGGCTAGAAAGATTTCTCATTCACTGACCGATGGCAGACAAAATGAAGTGTAGTATCAGAACAGATACTACACTTTTCTCCTAGCCAAAAGGCTGGTGCAGTTATTCACATTTTTCCACTTGCTTTCTCAACATTTTGTCAGAATTAATCTAAATTATTTTATCTACACACACACAAATATATATATGAAAGAGAGAGAGAGGGAGAGAGAAAGAGAGAGAGAGAGAGAAAAGGGAAAGAGAGAGTGAGAGAAAAAAGTTTAGGCAAATTAATCTATCAATATTTATATCCTTTCCAAGAATTCAAGATCAACAAAAATTTGGCGTACGATCGTTTCTAAGATGATTAAGTATTTTTTATTTTTTTCATTTTTATTTATTTTTTTAATTCAAACAACTATAGCTCTGTATGATCTGAAGGTTCAATCATTGAACTGATTTGAATATCTGCAGTATTTGAGTATAGAATGTCATGAATTTGACTTAACCTCCTTTATATTTGAAGTTGGGTTATTCTGTTGTGCGATATTGATGGCTATAGTCCAGAGTCTTACCATTGAACTACGACGCCCTGCCTAGAAATATGTACGATTATCACCTAAATATTTAATGTATTTTTATGTAATTGTTTTTATTGGTGATTGCAGCGTTCGTTGTTTTTGCTTACTACTACTATTTCGATTGTTTCACTTCGTAGGTAATTTATATATATATATATATATATATATATATATATATATATATATATATATATATATATATATATAGTGTGTGTGTGTGTGTATATTTAAGCAGCATTTTCTCATTTATGCAAACATTGTTAAAAATAACAGAATTTGTCTGTTTAATTATACCTTTTTTATTTTTTTCAATTTTTCTGATGGATTTTTTGTATTAAAATCAAAAAAAATGTTTCATAGGTTCCATAGGTTTCACGAACGTTTTCTATTCTTCGTCGAATCACTCTTAGGTATCAAAAGCAAATAAACAAAAAAGCTGGAGAAAGAAGGGAATTTTTAAAAGACGGCGGAGAAACGCGCATAGAACGTTATTCGCATAGTTCCAGGAAGTCGTTGACAATTTAAATTCAGCAACACTGGATGGCATCACAGAACGAAATCGCATTGCGTTAAGCATTTTAAAATGTTACCACTGGTTATATATGTGATGTTGTTAATTTTAGGTTGTTGTGTTTTTATGTAGATAGCTTCCAGTATTTAAAAAAAAATTTAATGGTTTCGTAATGTATAATTTTAGTGTTGTTAACTAGAATTTGTCTAAAATCAAAAGGAGGGCAGTTATAATTTTGTAGATGTTGGTAAATTGAGCTAGAGTTTACAATATGCATGGTGAGGCGGTGGGATAGGGTAGTGCTTGTAAAACCAATGTAGCTATTAGCTTTATTATTATTATTATGGGAGTTTTATCTTCCCAAAGGGCATTTAAACTTATAAATAACATTGTTTTTTTTCTAGTGTTTTTTTAGTTGGGGAGGAGTTGATTTTAGGTTTTAAATTTCTTATAGTAAATAATGAGTCTAATTGTATTGTTATTGTCAATTGGGGATTTGTTTATGTGTATATTTTTCATGGCCTTTTCTTCTAATCTGAAGTTTGGTTGTATTTGATTACAATAGTATATGTTAATAGTTGTGATGTTGAAGATTATTATTATTTGTACTGGTGTTTATTAAGTTTCGAATCATTAATTTTATTTGTTCATCAACGATATCATTAGGGAATTCCTTGTTAATAAGTACCTGTTTTATATTTTTTAATTCAATACATAGTATTTTTTAGAGGAGGAGATTAATTTGGCACAGTTTAATAGATTTTTAACAATAGCTATTTTGTAGCGATTGGGATACACGCTTTTGAAATTCAAAAGACTAGAATTTAAGTTGGTTGGGTTTTTATAAGTGGAAATGTTAAACAATTTGTTAGAGGCGTTAATAAGAACATATAGGATTGGGATTTTATTATTTAAGTTCAGTTTTATGGTAAATTTAAGAACAGAGTTATTTTGGAAAAGGTCTTGAAGTTTGTGTATTTGTTTATTGTTATCTGCTAGAATAGGAATATCGACATAGCGTGCGTAAATAGATGTTTTTTATGTTATTGAATATTTTGTTTTCTAGGTTTGACATATAGAATTCGCTAAGAATCAGACCGAGAACCGAACCCATTGAAACTCCGTCAATTTGAGTGTAAATGTTTCCCTTGAAGTCATAAAAAGGTACTTCGGTAGTGCAAATTAATAGTAGCTTTTTCAGTATTTTTTAATTAATTTTAAGTGGAGGGAGAGACGGGTTATCATATATATTATTGATGATTATGTCTATTGTTTCCTTTACAGGTACATTGGTGAATAGGCTTTCTACGTCTAGGGAGGCAATGATTTTATTATCCGGTTGTTTGTTTTGTAAAATTTGTGATAGTTCTTGTGTGGACTTAACACTATATTTGTTCGGTAGATACGGGCTGATAAGTTCATTCAAGGTCTTTGTTAAAGAATATATAGGAGTCGTAATTTGGGGTATGATAGGTCGGAGAGAGGAATTAGGTTTATGTATCTTAACTGTTCCGTAAACATATCCTGAGGATAATTCGACGAAGAATCGAAAACGTTCGTGAAACCTGTGAAACCTATGGAACATTTATTAATCTTTTTTATTTTAATACAAAAAAGACCATCAGAAAAATTGAAAAAATAAAAAAGGTATAATTAAACAGACGAATTCTGTTATTTTTAACAATGTTTGCATAAATATATATATATATATATATATATATATATATATATATATATATATATATATATATATATATATATATACAGGGTGGGCAAAAATAAGGGTCCTATTTTTAAAAATTCATAACTTTTTTATTTATTGATTTTAAAAAAAAATTTTTTTAGAATAAGTAAAGGACCCCTTCCGAAGCAAGCATGAGCCGTATTAGCCCTAAGGAACGTACCCTCATTTAGAAAACATTATTTTTGCTTAAAAAACTCAAAACAGTGTAAAAAACAATACTTTAGTTTTTGTAAGTTTTAAGAAGTGTTTTTCGGCTAGAATTTGTTTTGTTTATTTCAA
>OY744538.1:41387891-41400391 GCA_963556195.1 Sepiola atlantica | reverse complement strand
AGACTAGTCAACTCCATTTACCTATGTTAGATATTAATCGGATGGTGTTAAGTGTAGATACGCTTATTATTTCTAGTATATCATTACCCCCACCCCCACCCAAAAAATAAAATAAAAGGGAGAAGGTAAACCCTGGGAGGATGGTATTATGACCATAGAAAAGATAATGCACCCTCTTAAAAAGGAGGAGGTAATGCCTGGGGGATGGTATCCTGACGAACGAACATATACTACACTAACCCCAAAGGAGGAGGTAATGTATGAGAGGATGGTATTATGATAAGAAAACAGTTACTATACCTTCTCCCAAAGCAAGAGATAATGCCTGGGAGTATGATCTCATTACAACAGAACAGATACTACCCTAAGCATCTCCTGAACTGGGCATTGATAGATAGTACAATAGTACAAGTAATAGAATAATAATATAGTTTCGGTTTCAGACAGACAGATACCAAATCTCCATTCGTAATAGATTGTTGTTATTGTTGTTGTAGAGGGGGGATTGAGAGTGTTTGATTTTAGGATTATCTGTGGTCTAGGGCGGAGGCAAATTCACGGAATCTTAAATCTAAAACCGAATGTATTTTTAATATAATTTTAATCTTCTATTTTATATATTCTATTTATTTATCTATCTATTCTATTCTATATTCTATATAATAAAGTAAAGCCAGCCTGTTTCTTTACTTGTGTCATCGATGCCTTCCGTCCTACAAAATCAATATTTCATTCTGCATAGCAATTTGTTAGTTTTGGATTGTGGCATCATATTCTTAAGAACAATAAAATGTAATTTGATTTATTTTCTTTCTTTCAGAAAATACTTATCTACCTCAGAATATTTTTCAGAAAGAATCCATCTTTGTTTTCAGCAGCAAATGTAAATTAAAACACAAGTTGTCAGCAGCAAATTGGATTTGAATAACACTTGATCTTTTTGTGCTTCGCAGCGAACAGTTCTGCTATCGGATCCAGCACTACACCATCATCAGGAGTAATCACTTCGCAGTTTTGGTCCCTATTCCTCGACTGCTTTTCTTAAGTAGCGTGACCCCTCCGTCAGGAGTTGGTTATGTAGCACTGGTGTCATCTGCCAAATTCTTACTTTCCTCAGCGATAGAAAGAATGTATAAGAGATGCTGTCCGTCAGTCGGTCTGACGTACTTAATTTTTAAATAGCATTTTTTGGTCTGTCACACTTAATTTTGAAATATCATTTTGGAGGCTGGAGACATCCATGTCGTTTTATAAGAGAGTATACCCGTTCGTCCGTCGAACTGTCACATTTACGTTTGAAATGACATGTCATCGTTAGAAGCGCAAATTGAATGGAATGGTCTTGCTCGTATACGTTTTTGTATTTTAATGATTCTATCAGCTTACACATCATTTCACACCACAGCCATGAAGTCAATTAATTTACTCAGGTTATTACGTATGCGTTAAATATAACTGAGACATGAAGGATCACGTGACGAAGAAAGAAGTCTAGGTTTCGTCTAGGGGCGTGTCATGTAGCTCTGAATATAATAGCCAGTGTTAGACGCTCTCTCTCTCTCTCTCTCTCTCTCTCTCTCTCTCTCTCTCTATATATATATATATATATATATATATATATATATATATATATATATATATATATATATATATATATATATATCCCCCCTCTCTCTCTCTCTCTCTCTCTCTCTCACTCTCTCTCTCTCTCTCTGAACTATGCCCGGACACAAATGTAATACATGATAATCGCTATCCTCCACTTTTCTTCTTATTACACTTCTTCGTCTTCTTTTTCTTTCGTTATTTTTTTCTTCTTCTGTTATTTCTTATTCTTCTCCCTTCTCCTCTTCCCCCCCTTCTTTCTCCTTCGCCTTCTTCTTCTTCTTCCGTTATTTCTTCTTCTTCTTCTTTCCTTATTTCTTCTTTTCCCATTATTTCTTCCTCTATGTAATCCATCATCATTGCATATTTGCTGCACACGAGATTTGATGCAAAATGCAAATTAATATTTATTACAAGATCAAAGAAGAAGAAGAAGAAGAAGAAGAAGAAGAAGAAGAAGAAGAAGAAGAAGAAGAAGAAGAAGAAGAAGAAGAAGAAAAGCAGTCGTGAAATCTATTATCATAAATTTCACTTTCAACGCCAATTCCTGATCCTCGTGGCAAAATTGACACCGGGCATCCATCTTTATGTGATGTATCTGTTCTCCTTTACAATCAGAACTTTATCTCAAAGTAACTGCCATAATCATAAATATCCGATAGTAACAGAGTTGGTAACTTAGGATCTTATGTCATTTTTTTTTAAAGATTTACTGCGTAGCCAACTGTAGTAACAATGTTTATATTTTAACCAGAATCCCCGATGACAGAGAGATATGTTACATTTTTCTAACAAATCAATCAAACAACGTTTCGGTCTATGTAGACTCCGACCATCTTCAGGTGCGTCTTGTCGAACTCGGGACTCTTTATGGCGAACTTGTGGGAAATTTCGAACGGAACCCTTTATTTAAGACGGGTCAAATTTTTTCTCAGAACAGTTTTACACCAATTTTATATCCCCTTTCGAAGATTAAAATTAAGATATAATGATAATAAACCTTATGTCTAGAATCCTTATTTCAAGTTTAAATGTCTAAAATTGAAGGCTTAATTTTAAGAGTTTTTAAGAAAATAAATGAAATTCAGGGACTTGTACTTAATTGGTATCTAATGTCTTTGGATCAAATTCAATATAAATCTCATATATTTGAATTTAAAAAATGGCAGGCTGTGCTCATATTATGACCATAAAAACCTTTTAAAATACCTCAAAGAAACTGACATTTTGGGAATATTTATTAATTGATGTCTAATACCTATTGTTAAAATTTCACAAGACTCGGAGATATCTGAATTTTTTATTTATTAATTCGAAAATGTTAGTTCAGTTCTTTTCATTTAAAATTCCGTGTGCGTGTGTGCGTGTGTGTGTGTGTGTGTTTGTTTGTTATTTCTTTAAGCTGTGTGTGCCCTTTCCTTTTCTTTTTCAGACCCTCAGTGCATTTGGGAGGCATGGCACTGGTGTTTACTGAAGCGTGCAATTGTTTATATATCCAATTAGTTTGGCCTCTGTAAGATGTAAGTGTGAGTATCCGTGATAAGCAGTTATGATTTATGGGGTGTATTTTATTTTTGACTTCTAGTGTATTTGTGATCCTTTTTTTAAAAATCTTCTTTCCATTCATTTGCTGGGGACGGGGCATTCTTCCAAATACCATACGATCACCCGCTATTTACAGACTCCAACCGAGAGCTCTTTTCAGGATCTTGGCTGTTCCCTTGAGTGCAGTTGTTTGGATTTCTTTTGCACTTGGTTCACCAGGTATACTTGCTAAATACTTGTTCAAGTTCTTCTTCAAGTCCAGTGGCTCCTATGATAACTGGAATGATGGAGATCTCTTTGAGGTTCCAGTTTCTTTTCATATCATACATTAGACCTTGATATTTCGTTATTTTCTCCCTTTCAGCTCTGTTTAGGCCCCCATCATTAGGGACACTGACCTCAACCAAAGTTGCCACCCTCTCTCTCTTGTTTCATATGACAATGTCAGGTTTGACAGCTGCGTTTTCCAGATAGGTAGCTGTGGGGATTTCATGGTCATCCTTCATGTATGTGTGTTTGTGTGTGTTTTTGAATTCAAGTGTATTCGTCATCGGGTGTATGTGTGTGTGTGTGTGTGTGTGTGTGTGCGCGCGCGCGTGTGCGTGTGTGCGTGATTGTCATTCTCTTAAGCAGTGTCTGCTTTTTTAGTTGTTTCTATATTTAGTAGTTGTTTATGTTCTGTCATGGCCATCTTTTATGTATGTCGACCTCGGGAATCTGTGTGGAATTTGGAACGGAACTCTTTATTTAATCCACGGAAGTAGCTTGCTCTTGTTCTGTCAGTGATGACCAACTAGAAGTCTTAAATAATTTGTAATTGCATTTTTAGTATCGCCTGCACTAAGGATTGAACCTTCCACCTCCAGAACACTATCACTTAGGAATGATTATTACTTAGCATTTTATCCGTTGCACCACGTTAAGACTTCTACTCTGTTATGGCTAACGGAAAGAGAGCAATCTACTCCCGTGCATTAAAGAAAGGGTTCGGTTCGAAATTAGGTACAGATTCCCGAGTTCGACCGAAACGTTGTGAGAATAACATCCCAAGATGAGAGCAGTAGTCCGAATAACTCAAATAATACAAATTGTCAGTTCCCAAACATTATATCAGACTTTCCGTAAGGCAGGGTGTGGTCTTCCCACTTATCGATATGTTACAACAATGTCGTCAATATATGTATCGATCTCGGGTAAATCTTTTAAACGTTAACCATACAAATGCGGCTTGCGAGTTTTTCATCCCAAGGGGCATAACTTAGTACTGATAACTTCTACCGGGGGTTAACGAAAGCTAATATTTGCTTTGCTCCATCGGTTAGCGGTACACCCCAGTAAACTTTGAGCTGATCACGTTTCGTGATATACTTAGATATTACCAATTCGATTTACAACATCCGAGGAATCGGATGCGAATCGGATGCGAATCGGTTTTCGTAACTGCATCAATCCGTCCGTAATCTATACAGAAATCTTATAAACCTCTATAGCTTATCTACTGACATACACGGTGTGTCCCACTACCTCTGACCGGGTTCGATAATTCCATTAGTCAGCATATATCGTATGTCATCCCTCATGTGCGTAGCTTTTAGTGGGTTGACCCGGTAAGGGCGCTGTATAATTCGCTTAGTGTCCCCTTTGTTTTACATTATGAAATAATGTTAGTATAGTGTGGTTAGATATAGCCCCCCCCCCCCAAAAAAAAAATGTTGCTCATGGAAGCGTTAATAAAATTCACAATCCTTTCTGCAATCCAACCATTTTTGGCAAAAATAAACTTAAGTTTCTGCCTAACTTGTCCATCAAGTTTCAGTCATGAATGTGCAACAGTCTTTATTTTATAACCGTTCGATGATAAGCACATCTGGATACGACGTTCACCATCGTCAATAACTCTGACGTCACACTCCTCTTTTAGCACTGCTCTGAGTTTGCCTGTTGTGGCTCTCTTCAGTTCAAGAATAGTCTGAGAATTATGTTCCTGATTTTTTTAGATGAGCATTGATAATTTGGATTATTTGGATTATTCGGACTACTGTTCTCATCTTGAGTGTTATTTTCACAACGTTTCGGCCGATGTAACCTCCGACCTTCTTCAGGTGTATCTTGCCGAACTCGGAAATCTTTCTGTGGAACTCTGGAATCTGTACGAGATTTCGAACGGAACCCTTTATTTAATCCACGGGGTTAGCATGTTCTCGTTCCGTCAGCCATGACCGGGTAGAAGTCTTAAGTAATTCGCAGGATTGAACCTTCAACCTCCAGAAGAGTGTCACTTAGAACTTAATTTTACTTAGTAATTTATCCGTTACACCACGAGTCCTTTGTATTCTTAGTATCGCCTGCACTGAGGATTAGATTTAAAGTGCAATACTCAGTGAGGGTGATACTAAGAATACAATTGCGAATTACTTAAGACTTCTAGACAGTCATGGCTGGCGAAACGAGAGCATGCTATCCCCGTGGATTAAAGAAAGGGTTCCGTTCGAAATCGTGTACAGATTCCCGAGTTCTACAGAAAGATTTCACTCTTCCCCCTCCCCCCCCCCCTTCATAGACAAATTACCGAACTAGATAATCTATTACTTGCCTCCTCCGAGTAGGCTAGACCCAGAGAGAGCTTCTTTTGACACGCGTTAACACGCGTCCACCCGTAATTATATGCTTTCATATTTCGACACCCCCCCCCACCAAGTCATATCTACGTTCCCTTCCTCTCTTTCTGTTTTCTTTCCTCTGTCCCATGTAGCTCTTATCTATGCTTTCAATTCTTATTTTAATATTTCCTTTTCCTTTTGCTCTTTTTCTTTCTCTTTTTCTTTTTCTTTTTACTTATATTTTTGTTTTTGTTTTTGTTTAATTTTTATTTTTATTTTTATTCATATTCAAATTTTTATTTTAAATTTCTGTCACCTTCATAAAACTTAGTGCGATTGTGAACTTATCTTAACAGGCATAATTTTATTTCAAGACCTGAGGATCGGGAGTCCCTCAAACTGCTCTCGTGAAACAAAATCAATTTTGTAGACAAAATGAAATAAATTATCATTTATATTTATATTTCTGCTCCATATTTTTATTGAGCACTCTCATAAACCCGGTTCAACTCCCCTGGATGTATACCCTGTGGGTCTATACCATACTCGGATTATATATATATATATATATATATATATATATATATATATATATATATATATATATATATATATATATATATATATATATATATATATAGCCTCGGAAGTTTCTCAACCATTAAAACTAAATGATGAAAAAAACAACAAAAAAAACATTTTAGTCCCAAATCGTTCGGTGGAAAATCACTTTTCTTGTAAGTTAATTTACTTTTTACAGTCATTATATTAGGTTGTTTTCAAGCATTTACGCTAGTCTTAACATTATTTAAGGGATCATCAGTTGTTTACCATGAAAAACTGTTTCGGAAATTTAAAAACAAGACAGTATTTTATCTCATGGCTTTCAAGCAGAGTTGATCAGACCCCACTTTCCTTAAAAGACAAGAACAAACACGTTCCGTGGATTAGATCTAAGTTTTGTTACAGATAAATGTTTTGCTAACTTATTTTGTTATTAAAAAGTGTCCTCCTTACCTGTGTTGTTCGTCTGTGTCTAAGAAAATGCATCCGTTATTTACAAAAATGTTGCTGTATTTTAAAGTGTTCGGACGAATCAATTACACTACTTTTTATGTGATTTATAGTTTTATGTATTTTTATTTTTTTATTATATTTAGTTTCATATTAAAAATATTAAAAAATTAAAAAAATATATGTATATATACATGTATTTTTCCCACTATATATATATATATATATATATATATATATATATATATATATATATATATATTCTACATTATTTTTATTTAGATAGTTTGGGATTTGCTCTATCAATTTACTTTGATTAAGTTGATATGACTTAAAGGCGTCAGGATGACGAGTATTTATTTACTCCTCTCCAGGAGTTAGGCACAAGGCCAGTTTTATCTTACTCCCACAAGTAAGATGTGACCCAAGGTCGGGTCGGAAAAGTGGGGTTTGAAAAGCCAGCGCCCGAGAGGTGAGCACTCTGGCCATTAAAAATTGCCTAGGAAGCCCCATCGGCATTCCCCGGTAGGGGCGCCTCAGGCAGTAAGCAATAAACTTACTCTTCCCCAAAGAGGGGAGACAACGCCTGGGAGAGTAGACCTCCTAGAACTGCACAGGACCGACCCATAGACCGGCGTAAATCAAGCCCCGAAGGTCAAGACAATACCAGTTTATGGGGTGTAGTATCCATCGGAACAGATACTATACTTTGATCTTATGTATTAAGGCCAATACATACCTAGGGAACATTTATTTTTATATTAAATAAAAATTACATCCTTTGGAATGTATTTACCTTAGGCATGACGCCCGCTATGGAGGGGGTCCGGATAACTGAGACAAGCTTTTGACATTTTTTATTTGCAACAATTTTCAAAAAAATTAAGACTTTTTTATTAAAAAATAAAAATGACAAAAAACATAAAAACATAAAAACATTTGCTGACTCTAAACTAGATCCTTGCACCAAAATACCGCATTCACTCCGTGGGTGAATCCCTACTTAAAATATCCCAAAAAATTAACGTTGTAAAAATGAATTATCATGGGAGTGGGATAAAATATAAAAAACACCCCAAAAGAAAGTAAATAAAGAACCAAATAAAATGATTAAAGAAGGAGGGGTTAGCACTTTCCCTCATTGCTAAGTGTTAGACCGCCCACTGTTTTCCGGCATGAGACCGAAAACAAGTAGGATGGTCCCTAAATGGGAGTAGGAACTTAAAAGAGGAGTGGCAAAATAATAAATTCATCGGGAATGGAATCGTGGGGTGGATGGCGTCTTCCAAGATAATAATGCCAAAGGTATCAAAAGACCGGGGACAAAATAAAACAGTGGAAGTGGGAATCTTTGGAATCTCTCTAGTGCCGGCAAAAATAAAATAGGGACAGGATATCTCTCATTCCTACTAGTTTAGAGTTTTTCCAGTTTTTTTAAATAAATCAAAAAACTCTACAGGGGTGGGTTCCGTAGAACCCAGTACCGCGTGTGTCATAACTATGGAGGGAACACGAACTCAAACTTGGCGCCTCGTCGGATGCACAAACTAGTGTCATGCACCCATCTCCTATTGAAATCCATGCGATGTAATCGTTTCCAATCGCATCTGATTTTCTCTTTAAATGGATGTTTAAAGTAAACTACCAGATCACGATCCGAAACAGATCCAACCCCATGAACCTCATTAAGACGTGTAACCCACGTCACTAGTCTCGCTACGGCTAAGATGGCTAGAAACACCATTCGTTTCTCCCCAGACCACGGCGGTGCTGCGTTGTTGATGACAGATGCTACATCCAGGACCATCGGCTGTTCGGCGTCGATGCGAGCCGTCACCTCTCTAACATATTCCCAGAGATGTCGAAGTTTGCTGCAAGTGAAGAAGGCGTCCTCGGCCGTTTCTTCTTCATCGTCTTCACAGCGCGGGCATAAGGGGACGTCCCTTAAACCATCTCTGCGTAATGTGCAATAGAGAGGCAGTGCATTCTGAACCAGTCGCCAGGTCAGATAATACTCAGAATTGTTGAGATAACTCTGGCCTGGCGCCCAACTCCACTGGGAGAAGGCCTCCTCCCTCGACAATCCAAGTCGCTCCACAAGTGGGTCCGAAGCGGTACCCTCCACTAGATCCCGATATAGTCTCTTCCTAGACCGGGCAAGGTCACTGGACCCCGGCAACGCTCTAAGCGCGGCTCGGCATTCGGCGAAGAACAAGGGCTCCCCTCTCGGCCTATGACGACCCTCGACCGAGAGGTCGGGTATGAGGTTGGGAAAGGCGCTCCCGACCGCAGGGACCCACGGAGTGCTTCCATCAAAGTCCGACTCAGGAAAGCCAGTCTCTCGGCATGTCGATGACTTGAGTAAAGACCTGTCTGCGGACGTACGCTTTCCGGCCCTTCCAAGGAAGCGAGAAGAGCAAGCGCGTGAAAGCGTGAAGGCGGGCCGCAGGCAGGAGTAGTGCAGACAGCCGGTAAAGGATGAGAGGAAAGACGTAAGTGGCGCACGCCTCCGCTCTGCCCTTTAAGGAAAGCTTCCTTCGAATCCAAGCCCGGACCGACGATTCGACCTTTGTCTGTACTTCCGACCAGTTCTTTTCCAGCTGGAGACCCGGTCCGAACCACACGCCGAGGATTCGAACCGGGCCATCCGACCAGCTAAAGTCACCTGGAAGAGCGTTCTCTCCGCTCCAGGCACCCAACCGCATGCCGTTTGACTTGCTGCGGTTGACTATGGCCCCTGTAACTTCTTCGTACCGAGCGAGCGCCTTAATCACCGTTCGAATGTCAGTACGGCTCGACACGAAAACGGTGATATCATCGGCAAACGCGGAAACCCTGACTCGCGCAGGACTGGTGTTGCCGCCCCGTCCTTTAATTTGCGAAGGAAGGGTTCCAACGCCAGGATGTAAAGCAGGGGCGACAGCGGACATCCCTGACCTACCGACCGTGAAACCACGAACGATTCCGACCACTTGCCGTTGACTTGTACCACTGCCGTCAGTGAGTCATACAGAATAGAGATCACCTTGCCGAAGTCCGGACCCAAACCGGCAGCCACTAAAACAGCTCTCAGGAAACAATGGTCGACCCTATCGAAAGCCTTGGACTGATCTAAATTGATCAGCGCGGCTTCAGCTTCGTCTTCTGTCCCCTCTATGATCGTGCGAATCAAATGCAAGTTGTCCTGAATCGACCTCCCCTTCACAGCAAAGTTCTGCTCAGGCTTGATCAAATCACCGATAACAACCTGCAGGCGGTTCGCAAGAACGCCGGCCAAAATCTTTAACTCTATGTTTAGCAGAGTTATGGGTCTGTAATCGTCTAGATTCCCCCCCACCAGGTTGGTCCCCCTTCTTCAGTAATGTGATCACTCCTTTCGTTACCTGTCCAGGAGTTGATTCCTGAACAAACCAGTGGTTAAACACATCCTTCAGAATTGGGACAAACATGGGCGACAGCCTCAAATACATTTCGTACGGCAGACCATCGAGTCCTGGAGATTTGTTCAGGCCGACCTGCTTCAACGCAGTAACGATCTCGCCCTCCGTAATCCTGCCATCACATCCAGCTGCTCGAGCCGGCTCGAGGCGGGGCGAGTCAGCCAAATAGCTGTCAAACACCTGGACGCGGAGTCTGGGTAGTTGGGTGAAGCGTTCCTCCAAATGTTCGCGGAACCCCTCGCAAATCTCACGAGACGATACCAGGGTATGTCCTTCCAGGTTTTTCACCTTCCGAATGTACCCATCTGAACCACAACGTAAAGCAGCCTTACGCTCAACAGTGTCAACGTTCACGGCTTCGTTAGAGACTTTCTTTAACCTAGCTCTAACTACTTGACCTTCATGTCGCTCGCTAGCCAAGCGATTGAGGTCCCCCGTAATTAACGTTATCTCTAGGGGATCCCCCCAGCCACCGCCCGGGTCATCTTATCCTCTACACGCTTTTGCGTCCTAGCCCTATCTTGAGCGAGGCGCTGGCTGTAGCGGACACAAAAGCTTCTAACAAGAGCCTTAGTTTTAACCCAGTACCTACTCCTGATAACCACCCCCACTAATCCCCGTTGGAGTAGTAACGTTAGCTGTTCCCGGAAGTCGCGTATCTCCAGTAAGGAGGTATTAAACTTCCAGTACCCAGCCAACCTAGGCCTATCGCTTAAGCTCAAACGGGCCATAACCAATTTATGGTCCGAATGTCCTAACCAAGTGAACGTGGGACAAGATATGAAATCTACGTCGCCTCTTCTAACTAACATTCTGTCCAAGTAAGTACTCGGACAGAAGGCCGCGCTAGTATGCCACGTCCACATCTCCCGCCCTGGGTGATCAACGCGAAATCTGTCGACAAGATCGCATGAGGTCATCAGGTCAGACAGACTGCTCTCACACCACGCCGACCCTCTATTCCCACCGACCTTATCTATCTTGGGGTCTAGGATGGCATTCCAGTCCCCCATTAAAACTACTCGCTCCGGACCCCTGAGGAACGCCTCCAATCGTCGAAAAAAGGAAACCCTCTCGCCAGCAATGTTGGGCGCATAAACCGCAACGATCCAAAACTCGCTGTTTTCAACGGCAACATCGACCACGACCAGTCGTCCTACCGCATCCGCATGAACAACGTTCACTGTCGCAGACAGGGTGCGTCTCACTAACAAAGAGATACCACAACTACGAGTATTGCCATATGCTGAGTAGACGTCAAAGTCGTCAGTCAGCACATCACAATCCCCGTACGAACCGAAGTGGGTCTCTTCAATCGCAGCTACATCTACCTAACGGGCCACGAGATCCCTTAGCACGCGAGCAGCTTTGCCTCGGGATTCCATGCTCCTCACATTCCAACAAACCAAGTTCAAATTCGTGATCTCCATTAGCTACTGTCACAGACGGGGCTAAAGTCCTCGGGAGTGAGGACGCCAAAGGCCTGACCGAGACTGCCGGTCAGCAGATCGGACGAAATCCGTCCGTCTCTTGCCAAACCTCCCACGTCCAGGGGGAAAGTTAATTTTAAAGCTTGAAAAAATGAGGGGTGAACATAAATGGGGACCCTCCCACTGCATTTGGACTTAATTTCTTTTAATGAAGGGTGCTCCTCTTCTATAAGGGGTTGCTCCGGAAGGCCAAGAACGTTTCTGTAATTGCCTTATTTAATTGTCTAAATATTTTATTTTGATCGCCACTTTGTTTAATCATTCTTATTATTAGGTCAGAAATTGGGGGCATAATATCTACTAATTTTAAGGTAACACGAGCAATTCTCAGAAATTCGGACATAATTCTAAATAATGTAAATAGAGATTTGTCCAAAACGGTGAAGGATCCAAACCCATTGGAATATCTATTGTTTGGAGTAGTACTTTATTTCCAATTTGAAAGTAACTATTTTTTATAAGGTGACTTATAAGCGTTGTCAGACCAGTTTTGGAAACACTCGTCTTACCATTTTTAGTTTTACATCAAAAGGCTTTAGATTTTGAAAAGTCTATATATTTACCTTTCCCTCCTGCAAAAGCTAAATCTATAATATTACCTAATTCTTTAACAAGTTCTTTATGTGGTATTTTTGTATATAATGTACTAAAATCATATGTCGAGATTAATTTAGCCTGTTTACGAGAATTTATACGATCTAATTTTTCTTTTATTAGATCTGAATTATTTACCACCCAAAATAGGTTTATATTACCATAGAATTTACTTTTTTATGGAAATCATTTATTTGATTCATAATTAATTT
>OY744538.1:41380391-41382891 GCA_963556195.1 Sepiola atlantica | reverse complement strand
CACAAGGGTTGTTTGTTCTCGTTTCAAGTCTTAAGTGATTCCTAATTATATTCTTAGTATCGCCTGTACTGAGGATTGAACCTTCAATGGCCAGAAGACTGCCACTTAAAACTGATTATTACTTAGCACTCCATCCGTTATGCCACGGGCCCTTTCGATGCATATGAAGAAGGTCGGAGGTTACATCGGCCGAAATGTTGTGAGAATAACATCTAAAATAAGAACAGTAATCCGAATAATCCAAATAATCCAAATTATCAATCCTCATCTAAAAAATTCCGAAACATAAAAAAATAGGCAACATTTTCATATCACAATTAAATTTATTTACATCATTTGGTATCTGCCTGTCTGAAATACTCAATTCAATGAGGGTGTAGTGTAGTATATGTTCGTCTGTCATAATACTATCCTACCAGGCATTGCCTTTTTCTTTTGGAGGGGGTAATGTAGCACATGTTCCTTCGTCTTAACACCATCTTCTCAGGCATTACCATCTCCTTTGGGGGACAGTGTAGTATATATGCTGTGATCATAATAATCTAAATGATACACACGTATTATTTTGTTCAAATCATTGCGCGAAATATTTGTTTGTTTAACTTTCAATCGTAATACCTAAAAAGTAATCTTTTTAAATATGATTAAAAAACGTTTTATTTTATAGTAGCAGAGTTCTAAACAGTTATTTGAATTTTAAAGGAAAATAATTATTGTAAATATGATTTTTAGAAACACGGTTAGATTTATTGTTTTTCTTTTCTTGCCGTACGAATATCGAAAACCGGAACTGGAAGTGTTGCGAAACATTCCGGAATAAGTATTACAGGGTTTTTTTAGACACGAACTAATAATTAATACTAAGTATCATTTTATTCTTTTTTGAATTATTAATAATAAATTTTACTAATTAACAATTTTCGATTTAAGTAAGAATTAATAAAAAATAAAATAATAAAGTGAAACGTGTGAGTTTATTATCGGCAAAAAACGTAAAAAAGAGGAAAAATAAGGAAGATGTATTATAACCTTAACTTGCTTAAAAGTGAATATTTGTTTCTTAACTTTGTGATAAGTAATGTGAGAGCAATTTTATATTGTATATAAAAGGGTTTCGTAATATTTTGATATTCGTTTTCCTCGTCGAGTCACGCACGTTACGTATTAACCCCCTTCAACATAAAGAGGGTATACTCTTTCATGATTCCTTGTGAGTGTTCTTTCGCGGGGTCCTTCTTTAGTGTAATTAACCCTTGTGGTTTACCAAAGGGTGCACCCCTGATCTCGTCGTCCCTTCTTTTTGCTAAACAATTCGCCACTACATGTCCTACTTTTCCGCAGTAGGACACATCATCACCCTCCATCTCACCGCTTGTTAGCCGTTCGGAAGATGGGGTTGGTTCTTGTTCTCTGTCTGACCCGACCTCATGTCTCAGACCAGCGCTAACCGCCATTCTGGGGTCAGCGCAGATTCTGTCAGCAAACGGGTCATTTGGTCTGTTCCTACCGCTACTTGTGCGTCAACGCATATATGTCAGCGAAGGTGGGCATGGCATATGCGGTGTCCACTTGTCTCTCGTTCAGATAGACATTGAGGTCATCGTGAACACACCGCTGAAACTCTCCATCAGCATGAACTGCCTCAGCCTATCGTGGTCTGCCTCCATGTTCTTAGCTATACACCATCTGTCGAAATACGTTGTTTTCTGACGAAAGAATTCGACGTATGTTTCTTTGTCATCCTTCTTACGTCCCCTGAACTTCTGGCTGTATTCCTCTGGTACGATTTCGTAGCTTCTCAGGATTTCGGACTTTAAAATGTTATAGGCGGCGCATCCGCCGCTGACAGAAACACGTATATTTCCTGGGCTTTACCCTTTAACAATGTTTGTAGCAGTAAAGTCCAGTTATCGAGTGGCCAGTTCAGGCTTGAGGCGATATTCACATTGAGCTCATTGAATGCTGGCACGAGTCTGACCTGCTTAGTAAGGTCAAACTCGTTTCGCCTCTCATCGCGCAGCATTCTCTTATCCTCTACTTCTCGGAGTCTGGTCTCCTGCTCTATTCTAGCTTTCTTTATTTCTATTTTGGCCTTCTCTAACTCTATTCTTACCCCTGGTTTTCTATCCTAGTTTTTGCCATATCTAGCCTAGCTTTTTCCATTTCTATTTTGCTATTCGCCTAGATCTTGGCTTTCTCAAGCTCCATTTGTGCCTGTGAAAGTTGGGCGAGTCTGACACAAGGTCGTCAAATACATCGTCTTCGAAGATATCGTCATCGATTATGTGCTCCGCTATTATTCTTATTACCTGGGGTTTCCTCATATACCGTTTGGTTTCCAACCCCCTACGTTGTCCTTATCCTAATCATGTCATCTTCCTTTAATCTAGTTAGTCCATCGAATTGGGAAGAACTTAAAAACGTTTCTACGATAGGCATATTGGCTTTATGTTTCCACTGTCCTGTATCTGCTCTGTCCCTCTATGGAGTCTTAATTAAA
>OY744538.1:41292891-41375391 GCA_963556195.1 Sepiola atlantica | reverse complement strand
AGTAATAATGCCAGTAACGTAATATAATCAAATGGCGAATTGCGTTTGGATGAACAAAGTAGACAACATCATGAAGAATAGAAAGTCCACTATGGACATTAAACCGAAAGTATTCAACAAATACATCATGCCTGTTATGACATATGGTAGCGAAACATAGGCATTTAATGATGCGGCAATTGAAAAGCTAAGAGTGGCACAAATGGAACTCATTATGCTCGGCATCGGTCTACGTGAAATAAAAAGAAACACCTGGATCAGACAGCAAACTGGAGTAAATGACATCATCACCACCATTCGAACGGCTAAACATAGATGGGCAGGTCACATTTCGAGATATACAGACAGCAGTTAATTGCACTTAAAGGGACGGTTAGAATCTTAAAAAGATCTCTAGGCTGGAGTGTCTGAAATAGCCGGTGAATGTCTAGTATCCGGTAGGATGCCCCATCTCCAGCAAAAACGGAAAGATAAGAAAAAAAATTTTTAAAAGAGAGAATAGCAGGTAGACATCTAGAACGACAGAATGGACCCCGAGGCAATGGAAAAGGTCAAGAGGAAGGCCAAAAACCCGATGGAGAGACGACCTCGACAGTCAACTGGTACCTACGTGGCTATGCTTAGCCAGGAACTAAACAATGTGCAAGGTGTAAGGTGAAACCATGGAGGGTTCCTTATCCAGGAGTGATCAAAAACGCTAATGATGCTGATAATATTGCAGATAGAATGTACTTTATTGGAATAAGAAGACTATCACCAAAGCAAATCGTCTTCGAAAAGGAAAGTTTTAGTTTTCAGTCAGGGGGACACAAAGTGTTGCGAATAGATAGCTAGCTAGCTTACTATATATATATATATATATATATATATATATATATATATATATATATATATATATATATATATATATAAGTAGAGAACTAAAAGCGAACTTTTAGGAAAGGTAAAACCTATTGTGAAAAGTATACAGCTTAATATACAGGATAGAGTAGATAGAGAGATAGAAGGATGAACAGTAATTAGAAAAAATTTCCTCTGATGATACGATTTTGATCTTTGAAAAGCCTGGCTTAAGGAAAAAATTAATTAAATAAATTGCTTTTTTGCGGAATATACCTTGCATTGAGCAACTGAAGTGAAAAAAAGATCTGTTCCATCGCTTTTCTAATTCCTTTTCATCCTTCTATCTATCTATCTATCTATCTCTCTCTCTCTCTCTATATATATATATATATATATATATATATATATATATATATATATATATATATATATATATATATATAGATAGATAGATAGATAGATAGATAGATAGATAGATAGATACCTTTTACAGGTTTTATTTGTAGCCTTATGAAACCACCCTTTTAGACAGTACCACCACCTCGGGTATTGCTTGTCGCCTGAGGCACGCTCACTCGTGAGGAAATGCTAACGGAACCGACCAGGTTATTTTTGTACCCGGCCCTGAGTACCCCTGTATGAAGCAGGCTAGACTTCCCACATTTGACCGACGCTCTATGATTCAATGCCTTTATGTGGAGGCAATTAAGTAGCCAAAAGGCCGGATAAACATTTGGCCTTTTGGCTAGGATGAAAGTATATTATCTGTTCGGTTTCAGGGGACCATTCTTCTAGGGATTAACCTCTCCACTTGGCGCTTTCATTCGTGATAGTGCCGATGGGAGTATTCAGGTATATTTGGTCCCACCCAGAGTACGCCCCTATCCCCAATCTCACATACAACAAAAACGACCATGTTTCTGATGGCTCTCGTTTGGCTACAAGTGAATGGAGATATAGGTATAGATAGATACATACACGGACACAGAAATTTAGATATAGACGAACAAAGAGATATGGAAATGCTAATCTATGAATAGAACGAGAGAGAGAGGGGGGGGAGAAAGAGAGAGAAGGATGTATAATAAGTTAAATTTAGATAAACTTTGAATAGACAAGCTATTGTCCGTCCTTCGGGCGAGGATCTGTTTGGTCCTCAGTCAGAGGAGGTTAAAGTGTTCACGGTTGAGATCATTTTTACTTTTTGTCCCAATCCAGAGTCTCAATTGTTAAGGAGCTCGTCTCGCCCTATTAAATACCGACCTTGTGTCTAACTTTGCTCTAGTGTGGAGACAAGTACTCTATGAAATTAAAGCAGTCTAATTATCTTTTAAATTAATACATACGTAAGTTGGGCCCCATTTCTCACACTAACGATAAAATGAAAACGCCATACTTCAAGTTAATTCAACTTTGCACAATAAACACACCATGTTTTTTTATATACTGCTTATGTATATATGATATCACTCGCAAGGTTAACAAATTTGCATATTGTTTTGAAAAAGGACATTTTATTAATTAACCATTATTTATTATTGTTTTTTAATTCAACGATTGTTTAGGTGTTAATATAACAAAAAGTTCCGTTTAGTAATATTATTTTCGTTCCTGGACAAATATTTAGCATTTTTATTCGAATGTTCCTGACTTAATTTTCAACAAGTTGTGATCTATTTCTAAATTTCAAGTGAAAAGGCAAATTGATTTCTTCTTTTTGTTCTTTCCGGTTACATTTAAAAGATAAATAAATTGTATCGAAATTACCTAAAATGTTAATGTTTGTTTGTCTATGTGAATAAATGGGAAAGATTTTGTTTCGGGTTTACAAAAAATGTTCAAGTATTTCAAGTAGCGAACTTTGCGAAACGATAGCGAGCCGACAAAGCCAGCTAATTATAAACATATTTGAATTCATCGGCGATATTTCAAGTAAAGTAGCCCCATAAGGTGAATGCGGTATTATGGTGATTGCAAGTGTGATAGCGAAGGACAGACGATCACCTGTTTTGTCTGCTTCCCACTTGAAACAAGGTTGGACATGAAGTCAACTTAACGTGGGGTGGAAGTAAATCCAGCTCGTCGTGGATACTAAAATAGCCGAGAACGGATCCGTCGGCATTCCCCGGTAGGAGCGCTTGGGACGACGTAAAATAAACTGAACCTTATCCCCAAGGAGGGATTAACGACTGTGAAGATGACCCCCTAGGACCGAACCGAACTATGCCTCATTCAGAAAAAAAAGAGTCAGCCCCTCCTACCGAACAGGACACTAGAATCAGGACGTGCCAAGATTTCCCCCCAGCTTGTATGAAAATAGACAATGCGGGCCATAATTGTTGGAATGTATGGGTCAAGGAATGGGACTATATATATATATATATATATATATATATATATATATATATATATATATATATATATATATATATATATATATACAGGGTGGGCAAAAATAAGGGTCCTATTTTTTAAAATTCATAACTTTTTTATTTATTGATTTTTTTATTTTATTTTTTTAGAATAAGTAAAGGACCCCTTCCGAAGCAAGCATGAGCCGTATTAGCCCTAAGGAACGTACCCTCATTTAGAAAACATTATTTTTGCTTAAAAAACTCAAAACAGTGTAAAAAACAATACTTTAGTTTTTGTAAGTTTTAAGAAGTGTTTTTCGGCTAAAATTTGTTTTGTTTATTTCAAAAAATCTCGGAAGGGTCAGTCTACACACACATAAAGTTTGGTGAGTTTAACTTTTATTTTGTGGAAGTTATTCAAATTCAAGTTATTCAAATTTAAAGATAGGACCCTTATTTTGGCCCACCCTGTATATATATATATGTGTGTGTGTATGTGTGTGTGTGTGTATGTATTTGATGATTTTGGCTTGTTCAAATTTGAAAGCATGACTGTGCTCTAATGAATGGGAGAAAAGTGCACTGAGAGAGTTAAAATGACTACATACACTTCTACTCTCACCACCACAATAGCAAGATAAAAACAGGTATGATTATAGGCTTCTTACTACGCGCGCTTAGAATCTGTAATCCCCAATACATGGGTGAAGAAATAAAATACATCATTAATTCCTTAAAAACACTGCAATACCCCACACATTTTATATTAAATGCCAAGAAGAAACTCTTTCAAATATTCTCCAAAAACAACACACAAAAAAATCAAACACCAAACACCTATCTCATAGACAGACCCCTTCTTTTAACCACACATTCCAATAACACATCCATATGCAACACACTTAACAAACTAGGCATTCCAACAGTACAACCCACATCACAATCCATAAAACAAACATTAAACACATCAAGACACTTCCAATAAAACCCACATCCCGGCTTATACACTGTCCCATATATATATATATATATATATATATATATATATATATATATATATATATATATATATATATATATATATATATATATATATATATATATGAATAAATGCGAAAGTTTTCCCACTTATCCTAGCTATATTAACATCAAAATGGCTTATGTTTATTCCATTTTATGTTACAACATAACATTTTGAAATGCCGTATATATAGTAATCTGCAAATACCCACAAACAGATTTAGGTTTTCTTAATTTGCATATTAATTTTAGGAACAGTATCTTATAAATTAATATTTTGTAATATACATTTGTAATTTGCATTGTGATATTTTCTTGTATTCTGATATCGCTGGTATTCTGAAAACCGATACTACACTTTGATGTTAGCCAAAAGGCCAAGGAACTATAAAAAAAATAAAGTTTTTATGACTAGGCATTTTTAAATGAATTTAAAAAAAAACCTGATTTAATGTATTATTGTATTGTCTTTTAATGGGGGTGAGTAGTATAGTATCGGTAATAAGATCGTCCTCCCAGGAATTACCTTCTCCTTTTTAGGGGAGGTGGGAGCATAGTGTAGAGTCTGTTCTGTTACAATGATACCATACTCGCAGGCATTACCTTCTCTTTTTATAGAGAATTCCTCCAAGTATTACCTCCTTTATTTTTACAGGGGTACTCCTCCCAGGCTTTACCGCTTCCTTTGTGGGGTAGTGTAGTATTCCTCCAGGCATTACCTCCTCTTCTTGAGGGGGTCAGTATAGTATATGTTCGTTCACTATGATATCATCCTCCCGGGCAGCAAAAATGTGCGACCGGGGGAGCATATATTTTCTAGTATATATATAAAAGTCAATGTGTGTTTTGATTGTTCCCTGTAGAAAGAAAGGTTAGGGAATCTACATAAAATATAAAAGTGTATTCTGATGTAAAAATTTACCGGGGAAGACAATGGAAGTCTTCCAGAATCTCTAAGTGCACTCCTAAAATGTGCTATAAAGGCATACTCCGCTTAAAACTTCAAATATATCCTATTTTATGAAATTTAAATCATATGTATAACATTTTCTGTGGATAACAATAGAAGTGGTCCTGAATCTCTAAGTGTCCTCCTAACCGAAGGAGGCGAGAGGGGCCGAACCTCCGTTAAAGCTTTAAATATATCCTATTTTGATGAAATGTATATCACATGTATAAAACTGACCGGGGAAGACAATGGAGGTGGTCCCGAATCTCTACGTTACTCCCAGTGTGCCGAATGTCAAACATACCACACCTCTAAGTGACACATGGGGACATGTTCACCTTAAAACTTCAAATACGTATACCCGATTTTAATGAAATTTAAACCATATGTATAAGACTAATTCAAAGGAGGTTTTTTTTAACACTTCACTTTTTCCCCGACTATATTAGGGGCCGAAACAGAAAGGGGTGGGGGGCAGTAAAAGCAAATAAAGTAATATGGTTTATGAGCATAGTTAAAAAGAACATAGTAATGATCCTCATTCAATCCCGAGCAACGTCGAGTCTTCCTTCTAGTATATATATATATATATATATATATATATATATATATATATATATATATATATATAAATTCCTGAAACAGTTTTTCATGGTAAACAACTGATGATCCCTTAAAATAGTGTTAGAAACTAACTAATATAATAACTGTAAAAAATAAATTGACTTACATGAGTGATTTTCCACTGGAAGACTTGAGACTATAAGTTTTTTTTTTTTTTTTTTTTTTTTTTTATATAGTTTTAATGGTTGAGAAACTTCCGAGACTATATATATATATATATATATATATATATATATATATATATATATATATATATATATATATATATATATTAATGAGTCACCAAAGACCACTCGAGTGTTAATGGGATTGTTGGTTTAATGATGAACAAAATTATGAGAGGATTGGAAGCGATGTGTGGGATGATAAGAGTTTGATTATTTAAGACGATGCCTCGACAAGTATTAAAATTGGACTTGAAGAGGACCATATTGTAGTCAGCAGGGAAGCAGTCCCATTGATTTCTAAACATACACATTGAATGGACACATCCTCTGCTCTATAATAAAGACCACTATATATATATATATATATATTATATATATATATATATATATATATATATATATATAGATGAGAGGATTGGAAACAATGGCTGAAAATACAGTTGGGAAATTAGTTTAAAACAATTTATTTTGCTGTGCCTACTTATTTGCGACCTATTTGCGTTAAAATGTTAATATTTAATGCTTAAAAGAAGTTTAAAGCAATTTAACTTGTCGTAAATAGTTACTTACTAAAATAATCCACGTTCGACCATTACAGGAAGTAAATACATAACCGGATTATATTAATCACAGTTTCCATTCACGGCAAATTAAATTGCTTAAAACTTCTTTTAAATATTTAATAGTAATCTTTTTAATGCAAATCGGTCAGAAATGAGTAATTAAAGCAAATACTTTGTTTTTTGAATAATTTCCTAACTGTATTTGCTTTCAAATAATTTATGTCGTTAAAAGGTAAAAAAATATGGCAAATATTTTTTTAAAAACTTACCTCAAACAAAGTTTTCTTTTATTTTTCCTCTTTTTTTATAATTTGTGATTATTTCTCCATGATGTTAGAGTTATTTGTTTTGGTGACCGTCTTTGGCGGCGAGTAGATTTCTCGGTCTTTAAATATGCATCCTGTCAATAAAATTTTATAAGAAAAATTGTTTAATTTTTTTGTTTTTAACTTAAAAAAAGAAAACAAACTTCACGTTCCAGTCTGTAAAATAAATGGTAGACTTTTTTTTTTCTTAATTTTTGTCCGTTACTTTTTTTATTTATTTTAAAAAATTGTTTTCTACTCTACCAGTTCTTTTTGTGCACTCTCCGATATCGTCTTCGAAAAAAAAAAAAAAAATTTTTTTTTTTTTTTTAGTTTGTTAAAGTCAAGGTGAGACGGGCGCACAGTGTTGGGCTATGGGAATTGCGCGGAGTGTTTTCTTCGTGGGTTTCGAGAAGGCATTTGAAATTGCTGTGAACGCTGAGGAGCGCGTCTTCAATTCCAACGTCGCTACTAAAATCTCACTTGCTTCTCTTTGGTACAAAAGCGCTGCGTTTGACATGCTGAATAGAAGAGGAGAGAGGGAAAGAGAGAGAAAGAGTAGAGAGAGAGGGGGGTGAGAGAGAGAGAGGGATCGAGAGAGCGAGTGTTACGGGGAAAGTAGAGAGAGAGAGAGTGGCGCTCGCTCGTGTAGCGAGTGACACAATCGTCCTGTCATACGCGTAACAATAGTGTTAATTCCTCATGATTGTTGTTGTTGTTGTTCGTGTCCTCGCCTTCTGCTGTCGTTCTGTACAATTATCTCCGACTTATTTGTTTTCGCTCTCGTCGCAACTCTTTGATGAATGGCAGCATCTTTTTTCTTTTCTTTTTCTACTTTCTTTTCTTCCCTTTCGTATCTACATTAACTTCGTCTTGCTATCAAGTGTAAGGCTAGAACTCTGATAATCCTGCATGATTGATTGGTTGTTTGCAGATTAAATGTTTTAGATGGCAGGGTGGGGGAGACAAATGAGAAGCGAAGTGATGTAAGGAAAGTAGTAGTAGTAGTAGTAGTAGTAGTAGTAGTAGTGGTGGTGGTGTTTGCAGTTGCAGCGTAAGAGAAAGAGAGTGAGAGATTGGCGTAAATTAATAAATGACATAAATAAAGAAGAAAGCGAAAGAATGAGCTGCAGCCGCAGCATAAGAGGAGAGTAAGAGGATAACGTAAATTAATACATGATAAAAAATAAAGAAGATGTAATGTGTAATCGATTGGAATTTAGAATGTCAGTTGCAAAGAACAGAGACCGATAATAATCGCAATTGGCTGGCTAGTAAGAATCAAATAGTAATTATGTATAACAAAACATAGCGATGACAATTGTCGAGAATTAGACTGGCTTCACTTTATTAAATAGATTTAAACTTTAAAAAAATGTTTAGTTTGTTTTTCAAGTCGGATATCTTCAGTCATATTATTTATACATATGTCTTTCATTAATTCAAAAATAACCGGAAGTTCGGGGTAATGGTCGCAAATGCCAGGAATGAAAGCGAAGATGCTCAATTCTGTTTCACTTCATTATTCAGATGTAGCAGTGGATACACTAAATTAAACTTCGTCTCATATACAGATCATACGACAGATTAAATTAAATTAAAAAGTGATGGAATAAATATCCTTAAAGCAATATATATATATATATATATATATATATATATATATATATATATATATATATATATATATATATATATATATATATATATATATATACATATATATACAGGGTGGGCCAAAATAAGGGTCCTATCTTTAAATTTGAATAACTTGAATTTGAATAACTTCCATAAAATAAAAGTTAAACTCACCAAACTTTATGTGTGTGTAGACTGACCCTTCCGAGATTTTTTGAAATAAACAAAACAAATTTTAGCCGAAAAACACTTCTTAAAACTTACAAAAACTAAAGTATTGTTTTTTACACTGTTTTGAGTTTTTTAAGCAAAAATAATGTTTTCTAAATGAGGGTACGTTCCTTAGGGCTAATACGGCTCATGCTTGCTTCGGAAGGGGTCCTTTACTTATTCTAAAAAAAAAATAAAAAAATCAATAAATAAAAAAGTTATGAATTTTTAAAAATAGGACCTTTATTTTTGCCCACCCTGTATATATATATATATATATATATGTGTGTGTGTGTGTGTGTGTGTGTGTGTGTGTGTGTGTGTGTGTGTGTGTGCTTAAGTAATCTGAATTATTCAAAATCACTACACCTCAACTTATAATAGACCTGATTTTAATACTTTCTAATAATCTCTTATTTATTTATAGATAGAATTAACCGTTACAATTACTTGCAATGTACTTGACCAACTTGTTAGCCTTAGTGGTGCTTATATTGTAAGTTCCTTGTATTAGTTCTATAGTAAGTATAAATGTAAACAGATAGAACAGAGAAGGCTGGAAAAGAAGAATACTGCAAGATGCTGAGATGGGGAGGTTTGCACTGTCTACATAAAAACGTATAATATAATCAAAATATAATCGAAAAGTGTGAAAGAATAAAGGTAAATATTAAGATGTATTTAACAATTTTGAAAGATAAATATCTGTAGAATCACCTCTAAATTCTTAGACCATGACTTGGTAAAAGAACAGGAGGACTTAACTAAGAAACTGTAAGTATATAGAAGAAAGGTTAAGTAATTGTTTTGCCCTTGAGGGGAGGGATAATATGATGTATGAGGTAGAAATGAGTTATTCGACAGTAATAGGCTAATATTGAAAAGTTTATATATTATTTAGTGGCGTAAAGATGAATGATGTACACACTTAGGTTTGATGATAGAAATATAGGTATATATAGGTATATATGTTTGTATGTGTAAAGGTATGTAAATAGGATATAAATGTGTCTAGATGTATGCGTATGCGTGTATATGGTTACAAAGATAAGTCCTTTTTTGTATGTGTATATTTATGTGTATGTAAAAGTTTTATATTTTTTATAAATATTCTGTATGTATGTATGTATGTATGTATTTATATATTCATGAGCGTGTTTACATGTCACTGTATGTAATTATGTGTGTATATATATACATATATAGATAGATATATGCATGTATATGGGTAGATGTTTATATATACCTGTGCGTATCTAGTATGTATGCACATATGTAACCAACAATGTTTATATAAATAAAAATGTATACTACACACACACACACCCCTCCACACACACACACATATATATATATATATATATATATATATATATATATATATATATATATACGGAGTGGACAAAATAATGGAAACACTTTGTGAATTTTGCATCAATTTTAAAGAAAAATGTTGGTTTCATATCAGTAAGAAAAATTTAAATGACAGATCTATCAAATTTCCAAAGAGGGCAGATTGTTGGTGGCCGTATGGCATGTGCTACTGTAAGGGAAGTTGCTTAGATGGTGGCCGTATGAAGAGGAACTTTCTCGAGAGTGATATCAGCCTATGAAAAGGAAGGGAAAACATCCTCCTCTCCACAAAATTCTGGAAGAAAGCCAAAGCTGTCTGCAAAAGAGATCGTAGAGCCCTTGTAAGGATTGTGAGGAAAGAGCACAAAAACACGCCTGGCTCTCAACTTCGGGGGATCCGAAATCCCCGAGCTTGTAATCGCTACATGGCTAATGCGTCTTGACTCTTCGGCTTCCAAGTCCAAACTCCCAATCTCAACTTAGTTTTCCCACCGGGAAAACTGTGACGTCACGAAACCTCGTGATCGACGCACAGGTGTGACCTAACCGTCGACCCCCGAGATTTCGTCAACTGTCCGCGCGAATCGTGGGAACACATCGCACCAACCTTGCACGAGATGACTCCGTTAAAAATCGCGCAAGTCAAACCTGATTTCCAACAGATACGTCCACCCCCATAGGGTCACTATCCAACATATATATATATATATATATATATATATATATATATATATATATATATATATATATATATATATATATATATATGATCAAATTTATTTAAACATTGAAATAACCTACACAAATTAATTTGCGTTTCTGTGCTAAGCTGCCGAAACACTAAATGATAAATTGTCTGAAAAAAATTAGAAAATAAAATATCTAGGCCAGTGAAATTAACTACATTCTTCTTCCCCAGCTTGTATCTACTGGGGTGGGAAATGAAGACTTTTTAAGCGTGTCATTTATCATCACCGACTAGCGAAAATCAAGTCGTCCTTCCCTCTATACACTTACAAATTGGAGAATTATACGCGGCAATCACATATATGCGTTAATAGAATAGATGTACACACATACGAGTCATTATACACCTACAAATTCACACGAACATTTCTTATCATCAATACATACACACGCACAGACATAAGTTTTGATACAAAAGCAGGCAAGCACAGCTTAGATTAACATACAAACTTCCGGCGTTTTGGTTAGGAACAAAATGCAGTATGTTTTGATGCTGCATTTAATCACTTCTGTCCTAGGTCTGTAAAGGAGAACTCCTTTTAGACTGAGGCAATTTTTATTTTTGTTCCAATCCAGAATGCCCCTTTATGGGGAGCTGGATATCCCCCACATTAAAAACCGACCTTGTGTCTAACTTTTTCCTCGTGGGTACATACATTCTTCCGTCGGCTAGACATGGCTGAAACCATCGCCCGCATGCATATACATATCACCGTATATTAAATATTTACATACACAGAACACAGGGAAAACAATTCACAATAGCACACACACGCACACGTAGACACACATGCGTACTCACTTCACTAACTTCTGAATTAGTACATTAAATTCTATATGCATTCCATGAAAAATGCCAGTATACTGAAATCATATGCCCTTAATAGGGTTAAGATGAAAATTCATATACACTAAATGTACAAAAGCAAGGAAATTCCCAAATCTTTACACTTTTATTGTCATTAAGGGTATGACTACATATCAACTAAACCATTTCATTATCACATCACTACAGTATAAATTTCTATGCACGAGTGAATGAAGTGTGTGAGGTGCGCTGAAGAAAAATTCCTACCAGTAAAATACATAGCCCTGTTGTGCTCGCATACCCTTAATGACAATAAAAGTGTAAAAATTTGGGAATTTCCTTGCTTTTGTACATTTAGTGTATATGAATGTTCATCTTAACCCATTAAGGGCATATGATTTCAGTATACTGACATTTTTCATGGAATGTCATTACTTTTGTAAAGGCTATGTCACAATACAATGGTCATTTTAAAGGGTTTTTTTTAATTTTCTGGAAAAATAAGGTATATGGTAAACTGAAATTAAAATGCCATCAACTAGACTCTAGAATCTCCCAAAAACTAGCTGAATCCATCAAATAGTTGATGAGATACAGGGTGGCACATACGTACGTACGTACGTACACACGGATAACACAAAATCATGCCTGACCTTTCTGAATCTCTGGGTTGCCTTGACTAATGATGCTGAAATTCTACACACTTATAGAACCTATCAAATAAACATTTTGTGCAAAGTTTTAACTAATTTGGTTTATTGGTTTTTGAGTTATGATTGATCAAAGAAATGAGATTTCTAGCATAGGCCGTTTTTGAAGTCTATTAAGGGATAGAGCGCTCTCGCGCCTCCCTTGATTAATCTGGATAGTATAATTACAAACAATCCTAAAAAGAAACAGACGTATTTTCTCTTTCTTATCTCAAATTGCAGATAGGAAAGATAAATTTCGTCTGTTTCTTTTTTAGGATTGTTTGTAATTATACAATCCAGAATAATGCATGTGGAATTTAATGTACTAATTTAGAAGTATAATTGTCAATGAAGTGAGTAAGACATATTGGATCATGTCATACCGATGCTTTCATGCCTATCAATGACGGATCAAATTCGCCTTCGAAATGTTTCTTTTTTCACTGTCCAGTGTTGAAAACCGTGTGTGACCTCACTTTTCCCTTAATTAGAGAAAGTTATGGTCGTTGTTTCAAGAACAGATACATAGATTCAAATTGGATAGAGCGTGTGTTTTCATCTTGGGGGGGGTATCTTTGTAATGACTCAGGTTCAAAACGAGGGTATTACGTTTTCGATTCAAAGCCATAAATAAACAACCAAAACACTACACATAAAAACAACAAAAATACGACACATACATATATACATACATATATTATAAATATATATCATTATTACCTACAGACACTAGTGTTACATACTTTATGCAATCATCAGTGTATGAGATGGTAATTACTGCCGGTCAAAGGATTCGAAAGAGGAGGTAAAATCAGCCTCTTCGTTGCCTCCTCCGCAAGTACTTGCTAACAACAGCGACACTAATGACTTTACACTGCTTCCAGCGATCCCAACGCCCTTTATACCGCTCTCAACGACCTCAACGCCCGCTAACAACGGCGAAACTAATGACTTTACACCGCTCCTAGCGACCACAACGTTCGAGGCAGCACGCACCCGTTTTAGCTCAAGATCGAAAGCCTCACCACCGCCAAGCTCGACATCCTAGAGCAGCTTTCCACAAACAACAAGGCAACCATCGTGCTCCTGCAGGAGACTCACAAGGAAAATGACACAATGCTGAAGCCCAACGGGTACACACTAGCCGGCCACACCAAGAGTAGAAACTACGGCCTAGCAACCCTCATCAGAGACGACATACCCTGGTCACCAGCTGGTCAGTGCGCCCCCGACGTCGAAATTAAGCGGACCGCTACTAAGGTTTAGGAGACGACTGTCGTAAATGTCTACAAGCCACCATTGAAGAAAACTACAACCAGATTCGCTGCCAGATGCCCCAGCCCCTTCCGTGTATGTCGGTGATTTCAACTGCTGGAACACTGACTGGGGCTACAAGATCACCAACCAAGACGATGCGTACCTGGCAGACTGAGCATTCTATTCGACCTGAAGAAGCCCCACTCGTTCGCCTCTAGGCGTTGGAATACCGAGACCAGCCCAAACCTGACCTTTGCCAAAGTCATCGGGCAAAAGCCACGCCCGGTAGGGCGCGTCTGGGACCGATTCCCCCATTCATAACATCGTCCGTCACTGATCACAAAACCATCGCTCGTCCAGCCGACAGACGGGAAACCAGTCTCTAGGTAGAACTCTCGCAAGGCCGACTGGTCGGAATTCGCATGCAGCACCAACACTGCAGCCGAATCATTGACAGTGTCTACCACGTCCAGTCTAGATGAGGCCCACAAAACCTACTGTACGATGTTGACCGACGCCGCCCAGAAACACGTCCCACGGTGAGTCCGAAAGAACTACGTGCCCTGCTAGGAGAAAGAGTGCGATGAACTCCTGCATGCCTTCAACGAGGCCAAAACCAACCCCGAGAGGGTCAGAGCTGCCACAGACCTCATGACCCGCCTCAACAACAAACAGAGAGAGAGGTGGGCCGAGACCGTCAAATCAATCGATTTCACCCACTCCAGGCGTCAAGCGTGGCAGACCATCAACAAGTTGTCCGGCCAGGCAACAAAACCAAAACCGTGCCCCATCACTGCCGACGTCATTGTAGCGCAGCTGATCACCAACGGGAAGTTCCCCAATCCCGACGAGAAATTTGCCAGAAAGACTATCGGCGAAGTAAATGCAGTGAAATGACCTACGCAGGGCTTCCAGCGCCGACTCCAATCTCTCTGGAGACTTCACAAAAGACTAGATCAAATCGGCTATCTAGCACCTGAAGCTACACAAAGCAGCTGGGACCGACAACTTTCATCCCGAGTTTATTCTGCAATAGGGTAGCAAGGCCATAGAGTGGCTTCGAGATTTCGGCCCCCTCTGCTTTCGCACGTCCAAACTCCCGAAGATATGGCGACGAGCCAAGGCCATCGCCCTCCCAAAGCCCAACAAGCCACTGGATTACACAAAGGGGTACTGCCCCATCGCCCTTCTCTGCGTGACATACAAAATCATGGAGCGTCTCCTCCATGCGCGCCTCGATCCGGTAATCGACCCAATACTGCCGAAAGAGCCAGTTGGCTTCCGTCACGGGAGGTCCACTGTGGACCAGGTAACCCTCTTCACTCAAGACATCGAGTATACGTTCTAACGAGGTAAGAAGACCAGCGTCGTTCTCCTTGAGCAGCGTATGATACTGTATGGCTCTGTGGACTCCACCTCAAGCTCCTACAGATGATTCCGGACCGACACATGGTGGGTTTCATCATGGAGATGCTAACCAACCGCAGCTTTACCCTTTCACAGTAGCAACAGCCAACCTAGCAGGCTCCGACGACTCAAAAATGGGGTCCCACAAGGCTCCGTACTCACCCTGATGTTGTTCAACATTTGCATATACTATATTCCAGACACGCTGTCTAAAAAATATGGATACGCTAACGACCTGGCCATCCTTCTGTTTAACGAGAGCTGAGAGACGATCGAACTGGGGCTTACGGCTGATATGAACATCCTGTCAAGCTACCTGACAAACTGGCGCCTTAAGCTCTCCGTGGCCAAGACCATGTCCTCCGCATACCATCTAAACAACCGCGAGGCGAGCCACGAGCTCAACATCATGGTTGACAAAAACAGACTCCAGTTCCAGGCCGCCCTGACGTAACTCGGGGTCAAGCTTGGCTGCAAGCTGACGTTCCGCCAACACCTGGAAAACCTGCTTGCCAAGACATCGACCCGCGTCGCTCTAATACGCCGCCTAACTGATACCATCTGAGGTGCCTCAACCAAGACACTGCGCATATTCACCCAGGCATTGGTCTTCTCCGCCGCTGAGTACTGCTTCCCAGCCTGGCGCAGGAGCTCCCACACCAAGAAGCTGGACATAACGATCAACACCATAGTCTCTGGCTGCCTGCGCACCACGCCGGTCAACTAACTACCGATACTCGCCGGCATCGCACTACCAACCCTGCCCCGTGAAGCAGCTGTCTTTGCACTGTCCAGAAAAGCTACCATCGATGAGGACCACGTCCTCCACAAGTTCATCACATAGACTCCTCCACGAACTCGCCTGAAGTCACGACGCCCATTCGCGGATCATGCCCACCAGCTCCTGCTCTCAATACTCGGTGACATCACAAAACGAATCTGGCTCAAACGTCGATGGACGGAGGAATGGTAGGCAACAGATTAATCAAGGCTGCACAGATTCGTGGAGAAGTCGGACGAACTACCGGGCATTAACCTCCCTCGCCGACAGTGGGCAATGCTCAGCCGCCTCAGGACCGGTATCGGCCGTTTCGCCGCGACCATGAAAGGATGGGGACTCAGTTGTCTGCGACTGTAGACACCCTGAGCAGACAGTCGACCACATCATCGAGTCATGTCTAAAACACCGACCACCTAACGGCGAAGCCAGCATAGCTGCTCTAGACGACGAAACGCTAGCATGGCTTACCTGAACCGAGATGGTGATCTGACAACGGGATGCTGAAGCAAACGAAAGAAGAAAGGACTCAGAACCCAGTTACAAAGTCACCTTCGACTTCATAGCCTGATATTTTACCCCTAGGCAAACATTAATCAACACGAAAAGAAGGAAATTTAAAGTCTATGTATTTCAAATCAGCGGACAAATACAGCAAGCTTAGTCAGAGAGTGTTCAACTTGCCAAGGCAGGAACGTCGCTTTACACCTTTGCATGACTGCTTGTTTATAAATTTTCCTAGAGGCCCATCCTTATTAGTGATAACAATATGTTTTTATAAATATATATTATTATTACTTACACACACTAGTGTTACATGCCTTATGCAATCATCAGTGTAGGGGATATTAATTACTGCCAGTCGAAAGATTCGAACTCAGTCACAAAGTAACCTTTGACTTCGTAGCGTGATATTCTACCAACATTAATCAACACGGAAAGACGGGAATTTAAAGTCTATAAGGAACGTAGGGCGAGAGGGAAGACAAACAGACAGACAAACCTACACTGAGAGAATTGAATGCGATATATATTTATTATTGCTTTTTTCACAATCAGACACGACGAAGCAGCATAGGCGTGGTATGCGTGGACTGCGTTGTCTGTCTGATTGTTGAAAAACAATTATATATATATATATATATATATATATATATATATATATATAATGTGTGTGTGTTATATTACATTTGTATGGGCTTCCATACGTGCTCCCGGAGCCGGAAGTCGTCAGGTGACGCGTATTAAAACTGGCCATATCTGCCACCTTTTTGTATTCCTTTTTTAGTTAAATAAAGCTTATCTTCCAACTAACATGTTTTTTTTTATTACAATTTATTCAACTAAAAAAGGAATACAAAAAGGTGGCAGATATGGCCAGTTTTAATACGCGTCACCTGGCGACTTCCGGCTCCGGGAGCACATATGGAAGCCCATACGAATGTAATATAACATTCTTCCTTGCTAGAAAGAAAAAAGATAGTGTCTTCAATAATTCAATAAGTCTGCTATCATCAGATATCCATGGATTTACATATCTGATGATAGCAGACTACCGCTTGAAACGCGTTATATAAAATTACAAAATGATAAAATAACAAAATAATAAATAAATGTTGAAAAAAAACTGTTTACAAATGTTGGTAGCCTTACTCCTTTATATATATACTTTTCTCTCGTTGGAACTGCACTAATACGGCACTACCCTTATATATATATATATATATATATATATACATATATATATATATATATACATATATATATATATACATATATATATATATATATACATATATATATATATATATATACATATATATATACATATATATATATATATATACATATATATATACATATATATATATACATATATATATACATATATATATATACATATATATATATACATATATATATATATATACATATATATATATATATACATATATATATATATATACATATATATATATATATACATATATATATATACATATATATATATACATATATATATACATATATATATATATATACATATATATATACATATATATATATATACATATATATATACATATATATATATACATATATATACATATATATATACATATATACATATATATATATATATATATATATATATATATATATATATATATATATATATATATATTGGTTCTTAAATTTAATGTGATTTTTGTTCAAGTATGTATCGTCTTCCTTTTCTTCCCTCTCATCTCTCACCTGCCCCTCCCCCAAATTAACCAAATGAATCATCCTTCGTATCTGCCTACGAAAAAGTCATAATCAATGCAATGGATTTGCTTCTGGCGACGCAAGTCCTTCCTCTTGTGCGGATACATTCAAAAACAATTCTTTTTCTTTTTATTTCGTTTTGAACGTTGCATTTTTGCGTCTATATCAACCTGTCTACTTCGCTACTAGTCTGTGATCAAGGAATCTCCCCCCCCCCCCCGCCATATCTCTCTCTTAACTGCTTTCTCTTCTTATTCAGATACCTGCATACATTCTCAGGTATTTAATTCCTTCCCACCGCCGGAATATGTTACACAAGGTCGGAAAGTGGGGGAAGAGTCAAGCCAGTGCCCCTTAAGAAAGAGCACTCTGGCCTAGCAAAAATAGCCTGGGCAACCCCGTCGGTATTCCCCGGTCAGGGCGCTTCAGGCAGCAAGCAATAAACTTACTCCTCCCCAAAGAGGGAAGGCAAAGCCTGGGAGGGTGCCCCTTCTAGAACGACCCAGTACAGTATACCTCAGCCCGGCAGATAAAAGGCCACCGAAATGACCCAGTTTTTGCCGGACTGATTGTCGAGAACGAATCCTCGACTGGTATTACCCCATCCCGACGTCCTCAATCAACCGAAGTTAATGAGAGACTGATCAGGCAGGGGTTGGGCACAACATACATTCTCATCACGAATAAATCTATCAAATCTTTATTTATCCTCTAACACGTTTATAGTTTAACGGCTCGAATTCCTGTACATGCGGAAGTGACGTCATGCCACGAGGGAGAAATAAATCGTTCGTTCTGATTGGCCAGTAAAATAATGTTCAAATAGAAAAAAAAAGATACAACAGAAAAGAATAATAGAAATTTAAATTGAATTTTTTTCTCTCAATCTTATTAATAAAACCGAGTTCATTTTTCAATACTCATAGTATATAAAATACTTTTTACTCAGCATCATATTGTGTTCTTTAGATTAAATAACTAATAACATTTACAGTTCACGGAGTAAATAAAATAATTTTTACCTGGCTTTTTAGCGAGCTGTCGAACATTTACAAATGCTATTTTCTAACGACATTTTTAGATAATAAAAAAAATCTAACAGATATTTTGATGTTGTGTGTCTGTAACCAAAATTCCGTCACAGTTCCCAAAGATATCACTTTATATTCTCACATTTTTATTTTCTGAATATTGATAAGAATTTTGTACTAGCAAATAGATGCGTACTCTTGGCGTATATTTTTTTGCTATTGGCCATGTTTTATCTGCTTTAGTTGATTTGGTTGGTTTCCTGTCCCGCTGCAGCATGCACCCTGGTCAGGTTCAACCGAGGGTATATGAAATTCGCAAGCGATCCCCAGTCGTATGGGTATCCCACTCAGGCGAGATGTTTAACAGCGTTAGTTACCAGAGAGGGGTCGGGCGACACTATCTTGGATGATCGTAACTTTTGAAAAATCTCAGGTGCCTCACAATCACAACTTGGAAGCTCATATCCAAGAAGACATTTCTATTCAAAACGTCAGCCACTTTATTTGGTCGCATTTCTTCTCTTAGCTAAATATTTATCCCATGGCCGGCCTGTCGTCTGCATGCATTGCAACTATGCAACCCACTAAATATGCAACATTGCACATGTTTACAATATTATACTCCCTAAAAACTCTTTAAAATACTTCAAAGAAACTGAAATTTAAGGAATATTTTTTTTTATTAATGTCTAATACCTATTGCATTACTTTACTATGTTTGCCTGGTGTTACCAGATCAGGCTTTCTGAAAATACCGGCTTCCTGACCAAAAATGCACCAAACATTGATGTTATTGTTCTTTCATTTCCCTTTGCAAAACTCAATCATGTTCTGCAAAGACAAACACAGAAACAACATTTTCCTCTACAAAACAACCAAATATAAGACCATAAATAAATACTTGAACATATAAAGAACTTGAACCATAAAAACTTTTACCAAAATGACCTAATTCAACATTAAATAACACGAAAAGGTTTGATATGTCGTAAAACAAACCAACCAATCACTATGTATGGCTGAATCAACATAGAGTGGGGTGAGGAAAATACATATAATAGCTAAGTGAAAGGTGGGTGACTGGTTCAGTTAATTACAAATTACGGCTAATTAGATGAATTAAAATTAAAATGCAGACATAACGCAATCCAGAAATAAGTAATATTTAACATGTATTGTGTGTCATTAAGGTATACAGGTCAGTTATTTTGTTTTACGGTATATTAACCCATCTGGTATTGACCAGGCTCAACGTTGCGTAACTTCGATGATCTAACGAGAACCTATGTATGACCGTAATTTAGTTTATATATTTTAATTTTATTTCTCTATATATAAAACCCAATGTATGTGTGTGTGTTTGTCTGATGTTTGTGTGTTAGCTATAGAAATAAAGGTTAAAGAATATATTTAAAATCTAAAAGTGTATTCTTATGTAAAATTTACGGAAGACAATGGAAGTGTTACCGAATCTCTAAGTGCATCCCTATTAGGGGCTACGAGGTCATAAAACCATTAAAACTTCAAATATATTCTATTTTTATGAAATTTAAATCACATGTATAATTTTTTTCTGTGGAAGATAATGGAAAAAGTGTTCTTGAATCTCTAAACCCCCTCTTAACCTAAGGGAGCTAGTGGGGGAAGCTTCTTTTAAACTTCAAATACGTATATCCTATTTTAATGAAATTTATATCATGAGTATAAAATTCTCCGAGTAAGACAATATAAGTGATCCCAAATCTCTACGTTATCCTCTATGTAACGAATATCAAAGTGACCCATGAGAAGAACCCACTAAAAACTTCAAATACGTATATCCGATTTTAATGAAATTTAAACCATATCTATAAAACACTAATTAAGAGAGTTTTTTTTCAAAATTTCAGCTTCTTCCGACTATATTAGAGCGCGAAATAAGAGGAGGGGGGGGGGGTAATAAAACCAAAGAAAGTAATTTAGTGTTCTGAGCATAGTGAAAAAGTACACAGTAGCGATCCTCATTCAATCCCGAGTAACGTCGAATCATCCTGCTAGTCTCTTGATATAATAAAAGAAGGAGTCGAAAGTTTTGCGATGTCTGCATGCGTGAAAGTTTGCGACGCGTATATCACTCTTCGCTTGAGAGTATCGTGATGGTTGGTATGATGACACGCCGTGCATTGCATCACTGTGCGTGAGTTGAAAATCGCACAGATGAACGTGACGCGTGGTCCAATCCACATGCGCGTTACGAGTTCGAAATAGGCCAATGGACCGCAGTAGTAATAAATTTAAAAAAAACATTTCCTGTGCGAATGGCGAAGACGCATTTGATCACAGTAGAGTATTGATTTACTCCTCTCCAGGAGTTAGGCACAAGGCCAGTTTTTATCTTACTCCCACAAGTAAGATGTGACCCAAGGTCGGGTCGGAAAAGTGGGGTTTAAAAATTGCCTGTGCAGCCCCGTCGGCATTCCCCGGTATGGGCGCCTCAGGCAGTAAGCAATAAACTTACTCTTCACCCAAAGAGGGGAGGCAAAGCCTAGGAAGGTGGACCTCCCAGAACTGTACAGGACAGACTCATAGACCGGCGTAAATCAAGCCCCGAAGGCCAAGACAATACCAGTCTATGGGGTGCAGTATCCATCGGAACAGATACTACACTTTGATCTTAGCCAAAAGGCCAAGAACAGATCACAGTAGAGTATTGATTTACTCCTCTCCAGGAGTTAGGCACAAGGCCAGTTTTTATCTTACTCCCACAAGTAAGATGTGACCCAAGGTCGGGTCGGAAAGTGAGGTTTAAAAATTGCCTGGGCAGCCCCGTCGGCATTCTTCGGTAGGGGCGCCTCAGGCAGTAAGCAATAAACTTACTCCTCCCCAAAGAGGGGAGGCGAAGCTTGGAAGGGTGGACCTCCTAGAACTGCACAGGACAATCCCATAGACCGGCGTAAATCAAGCCCCGAAGGCCAAGACAATACCAGTCTATGGGGGGGCAGTATCCATCGGAACAGATACTACACTTTGATCTTAGCCAAAAGGATCACAGTAGAGTATTTATTTACTCCTCTCCAGGAGTTAGGCACAAGGCCAGTTTTATCCTACTCCCACAAGTAAGATGTGACCCAAGGTCGGGTCGGAAAGTGGGGGTTGAAAAGCCAGCGCCCGAGAGGTGAGCACTCTGACCATCAAAAATTGCCTGGGCAGCCCCGTCGGCATTCCCCGGTAGGGGCGCCTCAAGCAGTAAGCAATTAACTTACTCCTCCCCAAAGAGGGGAGGCAAAGCCTGGGAGGGTGGACCTCCTAGAACTGCACAGGACAATCCCATAGACCGGCGTAAATCAAGTCCCGAAGGCCAAGACAATACCAGTCTATAGGATCACAGTAGAGTAACTAGATGGTTACTTGCGAATTTCATATACCCTCGGTTGAACCCGACCAGGGTGCATGCTGCAGCTGGACAGGAAACCAACCAAATCAACTAAAGCAGATAAAACATGGCCAATATAGACTAGCAAAATATGTACGCCAAGAGTACGCATCTATTTGCTAGTAAAAAATTCTTATCAATATTCAGAAAATAAAAATGTGAGAATATAAAGTGATATCTTTGGGAACTGTGACGGAATTTTGGTTACAGACACACAACATCAAAATATCTGTTAGATTTTTTTTTATTATCTAAAAATGTCGTTAGAAAATAGCATTTGTAAATGTTCGGCAGCTCGCTAAAAAGTCAGGTAAAAATTATTTTATTTACTCCGTGAACTGTAAATGTTATTAGTTACTTAATCTAAAGAACAAAATATGCTCTTCGAAATAGTGGTTTGCTAGTGCTGTTTTAGTTCGACGTTCTCTGTTTTTAAATGTACTTTTGTGGTCATAGTATCTGGTATTAAAATCTAGGGAGGTCATACCCACGTAGTATTTCTTGTTATTTGGTCTTTCCTTGGCAAATATTGTTGCTTGGTATACAACACTTTTAGTTAGGCATTTATTTTGTAGTGGACAAAGTTTACGATTTATGCAGTTACATCTTTTCTCTTCATTGCTAACTTTTTCGTTTCTATTCGGGTGGTTATTATTGGTGTTTTGTTTATTTCTATTAGTATTGTTTATATTTTTGTACTTTGTATTGTTATTTTTGTTATATTTTCCACCTTTTTTATGTAGGTTGTTATTTTTTCCCTCTCTGTTGTTCTCTTTTAGTATCTTGTTATTGTGTGCCTTAATTATCATTTCTAGGTTTTCGCAGCAGCTGTAGGATAGTTTTAGGTTATTTTTACTGAATATTGTATGCAGGGGATTGGTTACGGGGAAGTGTTTTTCAATCAGATTTAGGAATTTTTTGCCTAGTTTAGTCTTTAGCATATGGTTATAGGGCGGAGTATAGTAGATTATATTTCTTTTTCTTTTATTTTTATTTTTAATTTTGTTGTAATTATTAGTATCCTGTTTTTTATATTTAATTTCAGTATTATGGTAACCACTATTTTTTAGAGCTGTATTGTAAATGTTGATTGATTTTTTAAAAACGCTTTCGTTGCTGGAATTGTTGATAAGCCTACGTTCGATCGAATTCGGGATATGTTTTATGATTGATGGGGGTGATTAGACTTTGGGTGTACGTATATTGGGTTGGCGTTATCTTTTAGGTATGGTTCGTAAGTATTTTTATTTAAGTTTAATGTGATGTCTAGTAAGTTTGTTGTTTTTATGTTAGCCATTACTTCTACTTTTAGGCCTAGTTTTTTCATTTCCATAATTTTCTTGAAGTTTTCTCCCTTGACTTTGTTGGAGTCTCTTATTATCACTAAACCATCATCTCTATAAAGGCCGATATCCGTATTATCAAATATATTTGTGAGTGTATATAAAATGAATAACCCCACAAGATCAGATGCCTCCGCAGAGTCAAGCGCACCCATGGCCAAATCAAAGGAGTTTGTCATATTCGTTTTAATCCATTGGTCCTACATTATTGATTAAAACTGATCTCCTACATTTTTTAATGATGTGAATTTCATCCTTGGATATATCGGTATATATCTCGGCAAATTCTAGGGCGATGTTGAGGAGTTCTTCTGATATGGATGGGTAGAGGTCAACTATGTCGAATTGTGGGAAGGTACACTTGTTCTTATTTTCGATACTGTTAAACCAAGCGATTGCGTCGGCAGTATTCACCCATTGGTTTAATTCTAGGTCTTTTCTTATTTGTTTGTTAATTCTATATAGAATTGTTTTGCTGATTCTTCCTATTTCTGGTTTGGTCGGATTAATTAAGCGAGTGCTAGGGTTATTGTTAAAGTTACTTTTGTGGTCTTTAAATAAGATATAGGCTTCCTTAGGTTTTAACTTACTAACTTTGTCGCTAATTTTTAGTTTATCGGTGATTTGTTTACTTTCAGTATTAATTATATCTATGTAGTTACGTTCGCTTGTAACCCCAGCACTCGCAGGTCTGGCATAAAGGTCTTCTCGTAAAAATTAATTCATATGGTATTACTGGACGAATATTTAATATAATTAGATCCTTCCTATCCAAAAGAAAGATACAGTTTGTCCTCCAAACAACATGACATAAATGTGGGTGTACCCCAAGGGATCGATCCTTAGACCTTTATTGCTCCTAATTTTCATAAACGACATCCCTGATGACATTGTGTCTGAGATAGGTATATTTTCTGACGACACAACGCTTTACTCTCGTCATGTGGGTAAAACTGACGCGCACATATCCGAGGCAATGGCTGAATCCTTAGAAAGTGACCTCCAGTTTGTAGTGGAATGTGGTCATAAATGGATGGTAACATTTAATGCTGCTAAGACAAAGTTCTTTTTCTTCAACAACGACATAAAAAACCTCTTCAACCGCCAATTACCATGGCAAATAACACCTTACCTGAGAGCCCAACGTTCAAACTTCTCGGCCTAACATTCACAGTTAACATGAATTGGAACAAATACATAGAAGACATTGCCAAGGCTGCTGCAAATAAAGTGGACGCCGTCTACCGTGCAAGAAAACTACTCACGCCTGATAGTATCCTATATCTCTACAAATCCACCATCCACCCATACATGAAGTATTGTTGTCACATCTGGGCTGGTGCACCATCCACTAGTCTCTCCCTTTTAGACAATATCTAAAAGAGTCTCTAATCTAATAGGTCCCTCACTATCCACCAAGCTCTAGTCCCTGTCCCATCGCCGCAATGTTGCATCCTTGTGATTGTTTTACAAGTAATTCAATGGAATGTGCTCCGACGAACTTACTGCTCTGGTGCCCCTCTCGACGTAAATACACTAGACCAACACAACAATCAGCTAAATCCCATCCATCCATTCTTTCCTCGTACTGTCGACCTTTGGAACTCCCTCCATGCTCCCTGTTTCCTTGACTGTGCTGACATGCAGAAAATTAAAACTAAAGAGCACATGCATCTCGCTGCACCATTCTCAAATTAGGGTGATCCCAAAAAACTTCTTCCCTTGTTTGGGGTGAACTAAGTTTTATATATATATATATATATATATATATATATATATATATATATATATATATATATAGAGAGAGAGAGAGAGAGAGAGAGAGAGAGAGAGAGAGAGAGAGAGAAATAAAGAAAGAAGGTATATATACTGGCTAAAGACTTATTATTTTTAAGAACTTTATTGAATTCGTATGACGTTTCTGTATAATTAATACTTTCTTCATGTATGCAATAGACAAGAGAATTATCGGAGAGATACAGATGAATAAGGAAGATTGAAGATGCAAGAGAATGCAGTCATGAGAAAGAAAAGTTATTCAAACGTAAACGAGGCAGAACGACGAAAATGCTATTTTAAACTTAAGTGAAACTCTTGTGGAGATAGTTGTACGCATCTTTTGAAACACACACATGCACAAATCTATCTATCTCTCCCTCTCTCTCTCTCTCTCCCTCTCTTTTTCACACATACAACAATCTAGTGAGAGACACGCACACTCTCTCTTCCTCTCAAACCAACGCACGCATACACATATATTGAGACACACACTTTTTCTCTCACTTACACATACACATTGAGAGAGACACACACACTCTCTCTAACTTCGTCTCTCTCTCACTCTCTCTCTCTCTCTCTCTCTCTCTCTCTCTCTCTCTCTCTCTCTCTCTCTCTCTCTCTCTTACACACACAAACATGTGCACTGCAAGACACAGTTTTCTCTGCTCCTCCCATCCTTTTTAGGCACATACGCTATGAGAGACACAATTTTTCTCTCTACCTGTCTCCATCTCTGTTCACACACGCGTGCACTGAAATACACATTCTCTCTCTCTCTCTCTCTCTCTCTCTCTCTCTCTCTCTCTCTCTCTCTCTCTCTCTCTCTCTCCTTCCCTCTTTCCCTCTCTCTCTCCCTCTTTCTCTCTCTCTCTCTTTCCCTCTCTCTCTCTCTTTCTCTCTCTCCCCGTCGGTCCCACCCACCGTCGATCTCACTCTCTCTCTCTCTCTCTCTCTCTCTCTCTCTCTCTCCCTCTTTCCCCTCTCTCTCTCTCCCTCTTTCCCCCCCTCTCTCTCTCTCTCTCTTTCCCTCTCTCTCTCTCTTTCTCTCCTCCCGTCGGTCTCTCTCTCTCCCCGTCGGTCTCCCACCCACCGTCGATCTCACTCTCTCTCTCTCACGCACACACACACACACATACACACACACACACACACTTTCTCTCCCTCGGACAGACGTATACATTAAGCCATATGACCACATCGTTTTCTCTTTCCGTCTGACTCTTCTCGTCTCTGACGTGGACTCGTCAATTTCCGGTTGCTAGGAACAGTTAATGAAAGCATATTAACGGATTCAACTGCTCTTGGTGATAGTGATGATTGTGGTGTTTCTCGTAGATTACTTCGATGACGTGTGTACGACACGTTCTTGCATTCCATTGGTCAACGTGTTGTGCTTCAGTCAACAGCATTGATATGCCTGTACTACACATGCGTGTATAACTATGTGCACACGACAAAAATACGAAGTCAAAAGAATGGACAACATACACTTATTTACGTATTTATTCATTTTTAACTAGTTATATTTATCCAGTTTTTCCTAGGAGTCTTTTTACTTTTAAATTCATTCATAACTAGAATATCCGTCCCAGGGTGGGGGAAAATAATTCTCCAAACCAAACAGCTGTGCACCACTTCTATGTACTCTTATGAAGATAAAAATCAACATGTTATACTGCTAATCCTTATGGTTCCAATACTTATCCTAATTTTGATGAAACTTCATTACATGATCTTGACTTTTAGAAAATGTCTAAATTAAGATGCTTAAGCTTAAGGGGCCTTTAGAAAAAAATGAAATTCAGGTAAGTTTGATGAATTAGTGCCTTGACTATGAATATAATTTAATGCAAATCTGAAATATTTTAATTTTCAAATGCAGGTTGTGCTCATATTATCCCCCCCCCCTAAAATCATTTAAAATACTTAACAGATACTGAAATTTGTGAATTTTTTTTTATTACTTGATGTCTAATACCTATTATTAAAATGTAACCAAAGTCAGAGGTCTCTGAATTGTAATGAAAGCAAGGCGATCCATTATACAGGCCTGGCAAACATGCGACTGGGATCCACAGCTGGCGGCGGACATGTAAAGACGAAACTTGCTACTAAATAATAATTACTGAGAACAGTTTTAGTATAGGATTTTTTTCCCAGTAATTAGTAAATTAGCAACTATACATATTATTAGGAAGCAGCTTACGATAATTGATTATTTCCATCAAATCAGATGTAAAAAGTACAAAAATATTAAAGAACGAAATGCACACAAAATCACTTTATTCAACATGAATTAGACACATTTTGGATATTTCGAAAATAATGAGTCAATTTGTTTATATTAACTTATTGATTACAGAAAATATAATGATATAATACAATCAGAAAGCAAATTCAACATTTTACAAAGTCAAATACTTTACGAACAAAATAATGTTCGGACCAGGCACGTAGCCAGACTTCTAACTTAGGGGGGGGAGGCATTTTTAGGAGGGGCAAAACTAATATTGATATTCTAATATGAGTGACGTTTTGGTTCAGTGTGTGTGTGTGTGTACTGATATATAAATAAGTAGTAACAAAATTTCAATTTCTTTTATATAATCTAAATACATTGTTGTGTATTTCGGTAGATACACGTAAATAACAACATAAGCATAGTAAAGCACATAAAGCATGGTAAACACAGTAATAATAACATAAAGTTCGTAAAATAAGGTAGCTACTTGCTAGCTCTACAGAATTCTATTATAATCTCCTATTTTTACAGTTATTGAAATGCGCAAGGATGCGCTCTCTGTCAATGTTTCTCGGCAAATCTTTTTCAAAGGATATGAGGCAGAGTGAGGTCGGTCTCTCTGTTGACATAAAAGATCGCATTCTTGTTTTGATGCGCTTCACTGAAGAGAATAGTCTTTCAACGGTTACTGAGGTCTGTGGAATGGTAAGGAGCAATTGCAATACTTTATGCACCGATGGAAAAATACCCCTGTCACATTGTTCGAATAATTCTGAAAGTCCAAGATCTTCGGTAGGGAGACGTCGCTGAATGTAGTTCTTGAATATTTCCATCTCACTCTCCTTTACCAAAACACCAAACAGTGGACCTAGCTGTTTCAGCGTCTCACTGACCATGAATGATTCTGATGACGTGTTACACACTGCAGCAGCTTTTATCACTCCACATTACGCATTTCCAAATCGAGCACGGAGTTCTCCTCTAATGTGCCCCAGCAACTGTCGGCGTACCAAATCAAAATCTTCCACCGTACCCACACAGTTATGGCCAACGGAACCAGTCACTAATGCGCCATCTAATTTTCCGGATAACTTTCGTGCCCTTCCAGATGGCCGAGTATCAATATCCGTGATATCGACTTTGTGGCAAGCTCCAATGCATACTTCACCACCTTCTCTGTATCGAATGATTCTGCGTGTTCAAGTTCCACCAAGCTAATAGCTGTCTCCGCATTTGTTTGTTTCTTTTGCAGACCTTTGGTCACAACATCTGTATAATCATATAATCTTCCAAAAAAGATTAGAACTAGGAACTTCTTTGTCTGGATTGCCTTCAGTAAAGCAATAGCTGAAAGTTTTGTTTCAGCAGCAGGATCATTTTGAAAGGATGCCAGAGTGTCCAACAATTACATCAAAACGGCGCAAGAACTTTTCAACCTCTAAGGATCTGGAAGACCACCTGGTTGTAGATGAATGGGTCAGTTCCAATTCGGATACAACATCTTCTGGATATCGGGAATGACGTTTTGTACCTGTCATGAAAGTGTACACTAAATCCATGGTCTCGAAGAATGTCTTAATGGCAGGATCAATCTCAGTGACAGATGCGAGAACTAAATTCAGCCTATGAGATGCACAGTGCACATACTGGGCATTTGTATAGCCAGCCCTTTTCATCAGCGCTTGGACACCACCACGTTCACCTGACATCACACTTGCATCATCGTATCCTTGCCCAACACGCATCTCCTTCTCCAAGTTCATAGACCACAGCATACCTTGCAGCTGTTCCGAAATACTGGCAGCAGATAAGTCATACAGCTCCATGAAACCAATGGCCCGTTCATGGACTTTTCCTCCGTGCAGAAACCTTAATGAAACACCAAGTAATTCTTTGTTAGAGATGTCCTTAACCTCATCAGCTAAAACCGCATAATATCCGGCTTCCTGAACCTGGTCCCTGATTTCCTCTAACAGAACCCTCTGCGCTGAAAAGAGTAAATCATTTTGAATCTCTGGGCTTAACATTTGTGCATTTCTCGGAAGTTTCTCCAAGCGTTGTTGAATAGTTGGGTCATACTTAGATAAAAGTGAGAGTAACTCCAAAAAGTTTTCTCTCTTTAGTGATTCTTTGCTTTCGTCATCACCTCTCAGTTCTATCTCATTCTCTGCACAGAATAATACTATGTCCAGTACTGTCAGGAGATGCTGTTTGTGCTCATCGATTAATTTCTTGTCTCGGTAGCATGGATCCAGGAGTTGATCCACTCTCCCTACTTTCTGAACATTTTTTAAGGTGATCCGAGCCTTGTCCGCTTCTTTGTGGACATCAGTGTCATTATGTGCTTTCAATTTTTGTCCAATTTTCCTCCAGTCACGAAAGCCAAACTCTGTCCAGACTCTACTTTCCTCCCGTCGTAAATGTCCAAAATTCCTGCATGTATGACAAAAGATACCATTCTTCTGGATGCTGTACTTGATCCATTGAAATTTGGCGTACCACTGACTTGAAAAACGACGTCCCTCACTGAGACGTCTACCAATCGACACCATGTTTGTTTTTTAACAAAAATATGCTTTAAAATAAGTTAAAACACAAATAAACTTATCCAGGTAGGTAGAATAGTAACTTATCTTGCCTTTGGTAACATTTATTTGTTGCACATTTATTTGTTTGTTTTTTTTGGGGGGGGGTACCCATTTTTCGTTCTGTTCGCTCTCATTATAAATGCCCTAAAATTGTTTTTTTTTATTAATTTATTTTTTACGTTTGTGGGCTTTTGTCCGTGTTTGAATTATTTTGGTGGCCTTTTGTCTGGTGAGCTTTTGTCCGGTCGCGATCACCATTTTATTTTTAGAAAATTAACATTTTTATTGACATGTAAAACTACTGCAGATTTGCATATATCATGTATGGAAGGTAGCTTGAGAAATAATATCATGATGACTAAAGACAAAATGAATACGGAAAATAGTTTTACTGAAATCTGAAATTGCGTGTGTGTATGTGGCAAACGAAATCGCCGGATTTTAAAGAAAAAAATCGCTAGCCGCTAAATCCAAATTTTACTAGCCAGATTCAAATCAAAATCGCCAGATCTAGTGGGAAACACTGGAGCCGACACTTGGTTTTAAAACAACAAAAAAAACTTTAAAATAAGTTAAAATACAAATAAACTTATCCAGCTAGGTAGAATAGTAACTTGTTTGCCCTTGCTAACATTTATTTGTTGCATATTTGTCTTTTCACCCTTTTTTCGTTCTTCCGTTCTGTTGATTATAGTAAAAGATTCCCCAATTTTTACTATATCTTTTGTTTATTAAATTGTTAGGTGGAAGTACAGAATAGTTAACAAAGCACCCCCTCTCTCCATGTTAAGAATGGCTTTCTAAATAATGTTATTATTTCAACCCGGTTTGTAATTAAATTACGAGATTAAATCTATCATAATGCATTTAGGTTTCTTCGTAAACAAGTCAGCCATTTTAATATTTTGTTAATAATTGAATAATATATCAATTACTTCGTCTCTGTTCAAAATTTGAAAGGCATTTGGAAGTATTTAAACTATCGAATAGAAAGTCATTTGAACTGGCTTTGAAATTATTAGAAAATCATGTATTTAGAAAAGCAAAATTGTTTTTCTTGTCATGAAATTAATTTATTAGTTATATTTTTGTAAATGTAATTCAGTTTATTAATCTCTGGTGGCCATCTTGCCTAAAAGTAAGTTTATTTACTACTTTTTAAATTTGTTTACTTCTTTCAAATTAATCGTTGAAAGGTCGGAAAAGAATCAGAAAAATACAACCGATTTATTGTCCGCCATTTTGGCTATGAACGACGAATTAACCACTTCATCTTACAGTGATTTACCAATTTTGAAGGAAAAAAAACGACTCGAAGAGCGGCCGATTTTCATCCTCTTTCCCACCGAGATTAAAACGCTGAATTACAGTTACAAAAAATAAATTAGAAATGTATTTTATGACAAGGAAAACAAATTTCCTTTCAAATTTCGAACAGACACGAAGTAATTGATATTTTTTTCAATTATTAACAAAATATTAAAATGGCTGACTTGTTTACAAAGAAACCTAAATTCATTATGATGGATTGGGTATCTTTTACAATAGCCCTCAAACTCGCGAATCGGGTTAAAAAAAAAGAAGTAGAACGTGGTCAAAAAAATGAATATGCAACAAATAAATGCGACGTACGTCGAGACTGGAGATTTTCCTAGTTAGCTATTCCATTTGTTTGTATTTTTACGTAGGATATATGGGTTTTTATTAGACATGAAAAACATTTTTTTTTCTGGGCACGGATTTTTACTGCAAAAACATGGCGTCGACAGTCTTGTTTTGCCAGCCTCGTTTCGGGTTCTCGTTGTCAAGTGCGTGTGTGTGTGTGTGTTTTTTTACCGGGACTCATAATCAAAGCGGCGTTTTTTGTTTTTTTTTGTTTGCATTTTTGAAATTTAATTTTATGAAACGAACATTTTAACGATCAGGGCTAGAGTTAGGGTTAGGGTTAGAGTTAGGGTTAGGGCTAGGGTTAGGGAGAGCAAAGAGATCATCCATCCCCACTAGATTGTGAAGTCGGGTTAGGGTTTTAGGGTTGAATGAAAATAATATGTAAATAAAAGCACAATGACATGTAAATAAAAAGAAAATGATTTTATTCCTTTTGCTTAAAATGTAGTTTTATTTTGTTTTTTTACTTGGTTGAAAAATGAAAAATTGCGCTTTGAATATGAGTCCCAGTAAAAAAAACAACCCCGAAAGAATTCAACGAAAACGAGGCTGCGAAAATGGCCGCCATTTTATTCTTCCAGTCTCCGTGCGATAAAAATATCGATTTATAAAAAACAGCACTTTTAACAGATTATAATCATTAATAAATGTCACAGGTATGTTGGAAATCCAGTTTTATCGGCTACGATAACTTTGATTTGTTGTATATTTGTTTTTTCAGCGTTTTCGTTTGAGGGCTATTGTAAAAGATACCTTGATGGATTTAATCTCGTAATTTAATTACGAACCGAGTTGAAATAATAACATTATTTAGAAAGCCATTCTTAACATAGGGGGAAGCGTGGGGGCCTTTGTAAACTATTCTGTACTTTTACCTAACAATGTAATAAATAAAAGATATCGTAAAAATTGAATTTAACTTGAAAATCTTATCTAAAAAATAGCCCGGTCCGTAAACTGCACAAGTACCAAAAAGATAACACAATACGTGTTCGTTATTGGTAGGGGGTAGTTGTAAGCAGAAGAAGAATTTTAGAAATTTGAGATGGTCAAAAAGAGGGGGATCAGTCTACGTTGAATTTACATTGAAAACTGATCCCGCGGCTTAAAATCTAAATTTTTTGAATTTTTTTTCCAAAAACCCCGGAATTCTCTATCGACATGATAGGTAATTGTACACCGAAAAAGATTTTTACAAAAATTGAGATGGTCCAAAAGAGGGGGATCAGTCTACGTTGAATTTATATTGTAAACTGATCCCCCTCCTAAAATGTAAAAGATTTGACAAATTTTCCCAAAACCCCGAAAAAAGAACAAAAAAATGGGCAGTAAAAAGTTGTGAAAAACGGACTATGGTAAAAGACAAACAAGTACCTCGATTTCATTTGCTTCAAAACAATAGCGTATTAATAAATACTTATTTAAAAAATATTTATTTACAAATATTGGAAGATGGCATAGCCTCTCAAGTGAACCCCACGATTTTCAGTTATTTAAACACCCAAAGATTAATAATAAAAAAATGCTATTAGTAATTATTTTTTTCTAAAAACACATTTTAAATTTCTTTAAAATAGAGTTAACAAAAAAGAAAAGAAATATATGCACTTACATTTATGTTGGTCAAAATTTCCTCTAGTCTTTCTAAGAGTAGTTGTCTCTAAGAAAATGAAAATGTAACTAAACTGTTTCAATAACCAAGAATCTTTTTTATTATTATACTTTTATTCTATCTCCCTATCCACTCTTTATTTATTTTGACATTTCTTTTCACTATTAGTTCACACAGGCATGACAATCAAAATCAAAGAAAGAACTGACGCCAAAGTCTTAGACTTCCACTTCTCACATATGTGTGAAAAAACATTGGATTCACTAATTCACTTAATCCCACCCTACATCACAAGCCTTTTTTTGCTGGCCTCCCGTTGGGTTTATACCCTACCAATGCTGTTTTTTCTTTCAACTTCATCTTGGGTGAAATCTGGGATTTTTTTCTATGTTAATTTCAAAAATTTTGAATATAACATTCACAATTTTTTCAATTAACAGTTGCAACTGACAACAAAAAGAAAAAACGTATTTGAGATTCGTGATAAACTACAAAAAATAATTTTTAAAACTAATTCCCAGTTTCATTTGAAAATAATTTAGGTTGCTAGTATTCATTTTTATCTTTTGAATGAAGACAACACTTTCTTTTATAAATTAAAAAAATATCTTTAAAAAAAGCTGGCAGAATAACAACGTGAATTCATTTTGTGTTTATATTACATCATTTGGATTATAATTATTAAATTGATAATTTATAATATTAAATAGTGTGAATTAACAATATTTAAAAATATATATTTGGTAAGTTGACGAAAAAAGACAGATACACTGACAATCTCTTTCACCAAGCAGGAAACAGGTGAAAAGCATCGAGACTTTGTTTCCCTCATCAATTGATCTGAAACTAGCGAAGTTATGTTTGAGTTTGAGAACGCGTAAATTTTAATTTTTTTTTTTTTTACAAGGTAACAAATTTAAATCATATTTAGATGTTATGGTCAATAGTTTTATTTTAACTGGTAGTTTACAATCCGTAAATATATTTATGGTATCATTAGTACCAGTAATGGAAAATTAAGTTTTAAACAAAATAAAATCCAAATAAGCGTTTTTGAAATCGGAAATTATGTTAAAAATTGGTGGGAGGTCCCCTCTTGGTGGGTGGCCCAGGGCCCCTTGGTCCCTTGGCCCCTTAATCCGGCCCTGCTGTAAAATATGTTACACAAAAGTAAATACTGGTTCATAATAAAAAAGTATAGTTGACTAGGAAATATAAGAGTATTTATATTTATGATATTTTTTGGATCACAAATTTCAGGGGGTGCAAATTTAATTGTAAGGGGAAAGCCTGGCACCCCCTGGCAACTCCTGGCTACGTGGGGGAGGGGGGGGGGGTAAATCCGTAAATATTTATTATGGTGTCATTAGTACCAGGAATGGAGAATTAAGTTTTAAACAAAATAAAATCCAAATAAGCGTTTTTGAAATCGGAAATTATGTTAAAAATTGGTGGGAGGTCCCCTCTTGGTGGGTGGCCCAGGGCCCCAGCCCCTTGGTCCCTTGGTTCCTTGACCCCTTGGCCCCTTAATCCGGCCCTGCTGTAAAATATATTACACAAAAGTAAATACTGGTTCATAATAAAGAAGTATAGTTGACTAGGAAATATAAGAGTATTTATATTTATAATATTTTTTGGATCACAAATTTAGGGGGGTGCAAATTTAATTATAAGGGGAAGGCCTGGCACCCCCTGGCAACCCCTGGCTACGTGGGGGGAGGGGGGGGGTAAAATCCGTAAATATTTATTATGGTGTCATTAGTACCAGGAATGGAGAATTAAGTTTTAAACAAAATAAAATCCAAATAAGCGTTTTTGAAATCGGAAATTATGTTAAAAATTGGTGGGAGGTCCCCTCTTGGTAGGTGGCCCAGGGCCCCAGCCCCTTGGTCTCTTGGTTCCTTGACCCTGTGGCCCCATAATCCGGCCCTGCTGTAAAATATATTACACAAAAGTAAATACTGGTTCATAATAAAGAAGTATAGTTGACTAGGAAATATAAGAGTATTTATATTTATAATATTTTTTGGATCACAAATTTAGGGGGGGGTGCAAATGTAAATGCCCCCCTGGCAACCCCTGGCTACGTGGGGGGTTAAAATCCGTAAATATTTATTATGGTATCATTAGTACCAGGAATGGAAAATTAAGTTTTAAACAAAATAAAATCCAAATAAGCGTTTTTGAAATCGGAAATTATGTTAAAAATTGGTGGGAGGTCCCCTCTTGGTGGGATTCCCAGGGCCCCAGCCCCTTGGCCCCTTGGCCCCTTGGCCCCTTGGCCCCTTTATCCGGCCCTGCTGTAAAATATATTACACAAAAGTAAATACTGGTTCATAATGAAGAAGCATAGTTGACTACGAAATATAAGAGTATTTATATTTATAATATTTTTTGGATCACAAATTTCAGGGGGTGCGAATGTAATTACAGGGCACCCCCTGGCTACGTGGGGAGTTCGGACAAACAATTTTGATAATTATTACAAAATTTGTTATGTTTGTTACATATACAATTTGTTTTTACAGAAGATGAAGAAAATGCTTATTCTTCATGATACGATAATACATATTATACACAGTCTTAATAATAAAATCAACTTACATAAAACCAATAAAATATATGTAAAAATTGGGTAAATGTAAACATATCTGATAACTTCTTGGAAAATTATACATCATCAACTGATTATGTTATCATGAAAATTGTATAAACATTTTCATTTTATAAATAATATTTTAAAATAATTTCAAAACTTTTAGTGCTGGTTCTTGAATTGTCTTAGGTGAATCAAACAAACAATTTTTGAAAAATTTGGTTTTGTTGAAAACTTTAAAGGATTAGCAAAAACAGTATTGGGGATCATGGTAAAATTTTTACTTAAAATGATCCCAGTTGCCAAGTGAGAGGCAATATTTTTATATGAAAAAGTTTCAAATATTGTTAATATAATTAAACAATTAAATGGTCAAGTAATTGCGATTGTATGTGACAACAAGACGAATCAACTTTTTTTTTCAAAGAATTTGAGCCTTGGTTAACTAAAAATAGTTTGTATTTACTTTTTGACTATGTCCACCTTTTTAAAAATATTCGGAATAATTGGATTGAAGCTTCTTCTGAATTACTATTTGATTCTGAAGGCAAGAAGAGGTTAGAAAAATGGGAAGTTGTAAAAGGTTTTTACGAACATGAAAAACTCAGTTTCTTAAATTATCAAAACTAACTGATGTGGCAGTTTACCCAAAACTTGTTGAGTAACAAAAGGTTTTGTTTAAAAGTTTTTTATGATCAAACTGTAGCAGCAATTAAATCGCATCCATTATTAAATGAAGATGATACTACAAAAACAGTTCATTTTATTGAAAAGGTTTTGACATTTTGGAAAATTGTCAGTGTCAAAGAAATTCATGGCGACATTAAGAAAAATGATCCACTGAAAAAGATAACAGATTTAAATGATGAAACCCTTATATTTCTTTGTAATTTTTGAAAAATGGCACAGAACATGGGTAGCAAGCAAGGAAATAGAATTAAATCATTAACAAGGGATACTAGTTTAGCCATTCAAAATACATACAATGGTTCAATTGATGTTTGTAAATATTTGCTAAGAAGTGGGTTTAACTTTTTTATGCTTGGTGAATTTACCATGAATTGGGAAAATTAAGACAAATTCTGGTGGTTCATATTTTATAACTGTTCAAAATATTATTGAAAAATTTCACATTAAAAAAACTAAACTGTTACTTAAATGAGATGTTGATGTCAAAGAATACAATTTTTATCCGCGATATATTTTTTCAAAATGTGAATATTTGCTGGATGAAATGGCATGCAAAATATTTAATAACTTACCAGATCTTGAAATTAAGATCTCTAAAAATATTAAAATGTCTTTTTTGTATATAGCCGGTTATGTTACAAGAAAAGATTGTCCAACAGGTGAAGAAATATTTAATAATACAAGTTTTTACTTTGAGGAATATTGACATTTTTTTAAAGGAATAGATTGTGGTAATTTAAAAGTTCCACTCGATAGCACAGTCCAGTAGGTGTTTTTCTGTTTTATAATGGTTGGTGTTGTTAAATTGAACACTTGCAGACATTCTTTGACAGAAATCTTTGTCATCTTCTGATATGTATCATTTCAATATGAAAAGGTAGCATGGGTTTATATTGTCCAATATATTTTTCAAAAATTATTGTTTGTTTGATTCACCTAAGACAATTCAAGAACCCGCACTAAAAGTTTTGAAATTATCTTAAAATATTATTTATAAAATGAACTGTAATAAAATTTGATTCGCATCTTATTTTATTCTTTCACTTTATCTATCTATATATATATATATATATATATATATATATATATATATATATTATAAGCTACGATAAGTGAGAACTTTGAGAGAGATTCAATTTAAGATTCAATAGTGTAAATAAAAAATTCTTCATCTCCAAAATTCAGACAACACTCATATTTTAATACGGGGAAAAACATCACTCAACATAAATGAACAATACATCCGAAGAAGGTCGGGGGGACACATCGGCCAGAACGTAGTCGAAATATAAATATCAACGTTGCTTCACAGGGGCTTTATCCTCTTTTGGACATTACACCGGTATTATTTATTTTTATTAATTTATTATTTTCTTTGGGAATCTGTGGCGTTTGCATAAAGGTTTCCAGTACATTTTTCTGTTGATTGGCTGACGATCGCTCTGATTCATTAGCTGCGTGTTTTTATTTTTAACTGAAATCGAATTGGATGCGATCGAGCATTTTGGTTGATTTTTCTACTGACCAGAGATACGCATATATATATATAGAGAGAGAGATAGCAAAATAGCAAACTAGCAACAGTTTGTAGATCTACAAACTGTTGCTATTTTGCTATCTGCACCATAGCGTTCCCTTTTGTCTTCGGCAATGGCTACTCAATACTGCTACCATTCTCCCTCTCGGCCATTTATTTCTTTATCCCCAACCTTTTCTGTTATTTCTTCTTCAATTTTCAAAGTGAAATGGAACAGGTAATATTTATTTATTATAAATACCACATTACCGAATTTTATCCTCTGGCGAGAATAGTTTTATCTTTAAAAAAACATGGTTTAAGGATTAATGTAACTCCTTGCATCTGAACTTTCGATATAATAAAATTTGTATCAATTTTATGTAATTTTATGCAATTTTTTATCTTCATCCTTCCTTCTTTAAAATTGATTACTCTACTCAACGTATTGAGCTTTACTTTATCACGATAGATCACTTTACGATACTTCACTTATCGTTAATTCTATTATATATATATATATATATATATATATATATATATATATATATATATATATGTGCAGAAAAATACGACACTTTACAATAAGAAAACGAAATAGGCAACAAAAACAAAAGTTGTATTTGCAGAGACCCAACAGTTTATATAGCAACAGTTACAGTTAAATACTGCATTATTTTTTTCATGTAACCGCCGGCGGCGGAGACGACCATCTTAGGGTTGCGCAAGATGTCCTTCGAGAATTTCGATAGGAAGTGCTTCCTCACCCACCATATAGTCCCGATTCTGCTCCATGTGTGTGTGTGTGTGTAATTATTTAATAATAAATATTTAATTATTATGCACATACGTATACGTTTTATCCGTTCATTGCGGAATCTTCAGTATGGAGATAACTGTTCAAACCGATCGCACGATTCGAACCCCGGAACACAAATCACTTTTAACTCAAATCCGAGCGCTCTAACCGATGCAGTCAATTCCAACCGCGATGCGACAAGTAGAGAAATTAACCCTATTCATGTCAATTCAGACGGACAACATAGTCAGCCGCCTTAGCAGTGTTCAACAAATTACGTAGACAGGGATATTTAGGTGATAAAAATCGTACATAATTCTAGACAGGGGGTCTTGGTCCGATGGTAAAACGCTGGACTATAGACATCAATATCGAAAATTCGATCATGTCTAATTTAGCCATGCTGATGACAGCTGTGAGCCAGAAACACGTGTCCATGGATTACTTTTATGTACGTATATATATATATAAATAAAAATATATATATTAACGAAAAATGCGTCCTATATAGTTAAGGGCGACTAATAATGCAATCTTCTGGATCTTAATCACTTAGGAAGTGAGACAAACGAAATAGTAGTAAGCAAAATAACAACGAATTCTGCAATAATCAATAAAATAATTACATAAATATATATATATATATATATATATATATATATATATATATATATATAATGAAGTGATGAAGTGGGTAAAATTTGTATAGTTTACAAGTTTATTAACTCATCAAGTGTTCAAACACGGAATACAAATACAAAAAGACCTTAATAGTTAATAAACTTGTAAAGTATACAAATTTTATCCACTTCATCATTATCCATATATGAATGCTCTATCCACTATATTGAGCTTCACCGTATTTCGATAAGATCTCATATAATTCTTGATCTTTGTATTATCCTTTTATTTATATATATATATATATATATATATATATATATATATATATATATATATATATATATATATATATATATATATAAAATGTATAAAATGTATTCTATACGTACATACTTTTATGTATGTATTATATATATATATATATATATATATATATATATATATATATATATATACAGGGTGGGCAAAAATAAGGGTCCTATTTTTAAAAATTCATAACTTTTTTATTTATTGATTTTTTTAAATTTTTTTTTTAGAATAAGTAAAGGACCCCTTCCGAAGCAAGCATGAGCCGTATTAGCCCTAAGGAACGTACCCTCATTTAGAAAACATTATTTTTGCTTAAAAAACTCAAAACAGTGTAAAAAACAATACTTTAGTTTTTGTAAGTTTTAAGAAGTGTTTTTCGGCTAAAATTTGTTTTGTTTATTTAAAAAAATCTCGGAAGGGTCAGTCTACACACACATAAAGTTTGGTGAGTTTAACTTTTATTTTGTGGAAGTTATTCAAATTCAAGTTATTCAAATTTAAAGATAGGACCCTTATTTTGGCCCACCCTGTATATATATATACACACACATATATATATATTAACGAAAAATATGTCCTATAAAGTTAAGGGCGACTAATAATGCAATTTTCTGCATCGTAATCACTTAGGAAATGAGACAATCGAAATAGTAGTAAGCAAAAAAAACAACGAACGCTACAATCGCCAATAAAAATAATTACATAAAAAATACATTATATATATATATATATATATATATATATAATAATGGTAATAATCCAGGTGAAAAATATCCACAGGGTGGTAGTCCAGAGAATTTTAACCGGGTTTATAAAAAGTGCTCAATATCAAAATAGAGCTTTATATATGATAATTTTATTTACACAGACATGTACAAAATCTGCGACACTGGCATGTCGATGTTATCGATCAACAGTTACTATAAACTGAGATCTCATCAGGCAGAGTTAGAATCCGATCTTAACCTCAGATCATATTTGGAGAGAATGAAGTGGAGGGGTAGAGACAGAGAAGAAGAAGGAAAGAAATTTAACATTTCAAAAATTAAAGCCGTTAAAAAATTAAAATTAAAAATTAAAAATTAAAAATTAAAAAATCTAAAAATCTAAGGTCTAGAATCTGAAACAGACAGGGCAAATAAATAAATAAATAAATAAATAAAAAAATAAGAATATATGGTGGAAAGAGGAACAAATAATGATGAGGGGAGAGACACATAGAGGAAAAAAGAAAGAAAAAGAAAAAGAAGAAGAAGGAGAGAGAGAGGGCGTCTGTTGATTTAGGTCGGGAGGGAAGGAGGGGGTGGTAGACATGCAAGAATTAGGTGTCAAAAAACCGTCGAGTTTATAAATGTCTTTTTCCAAGTGAACTGTAGTATGCGTGCGTGCAAACTGGGCTGATTGTTATATTGGTTGGGGCGGTGATAAAATGTGTCGCGGTTCCGGGTATATATTGTCTTTATAATTTGTCTGGAGTTAATTTGAATAAATAAGTATATTCGTTAAATGTAACAGGAATAGTAGTAGTAGTAGTAATAATAATAATAATAATAATAATAATAATAATAATAATAATAATAATAATAATAATAATAATAATAATAATAATAATAATAATAATAATAATAATAATAATAATAATAATAATAATAATAATAATAATAATAGTAGATACCCCTAATAATTGAGGTGAAATAATGAAAATAATGATAAATGAAGTATAATAAAAATACTAAAAAATACCAAAAAATATTAAAAAATATAACTAAAAGAATAACTGGAAAATGCTGGCGTTATTAATTATTAATAATAATAATAATAATAATAATAATAATAATAATAATAATAATAATAATAATAATAATAATAATAATAATAATAATAATAATAATAATAATAATAATAATAATAATAATAATAATAATAATAATAATAATGGTAATAATAATAATAATAATAATAATAATAATAATAGTGGTCAATAATATTTTAGAGTTTATAAAAATAATAGTTTAGGAAAGAAATAGAATAATTAAGGAATATTAGGAATCCTAGGGGGTAGTGATTATCGTAATAATATTAAATAATGATAAGATAATGTTTGCCGATATTATGATATGGGTTAATGGTTGCAATAATGCTGATCATATAAAAATAGTGGTTTAACAGACAACAGTAATCAGAGTGGTAATCCCAGTAATCTTAACAATAGTAGTGATGATAGTGAAAAATTATAGAAGTAGTCATAATGGTGGCAATAACAGTAGTAGTAGTAATAATAATAATAATAATAATAATAATAATAATAATAATAATAATAATAATAATAATAATAGATACCCCTAATAATTGAGGTGAAATAATGAAAATAATAATAAATGAAGTATAATAAAAATACTAAAAAATACTAAAAAATATTAAAAAATATTAAAAATATATAACTAAAAGAATAACTGGAAAATGCTGGCGTTATTAATTATTAATAATAATAGTAATAATAATAATAATAATAATAATAATAATGATAATAATGATGGTAATGATAATAATAATAAAAATAATAGTTTAGGAAAGAAATAGAATAATTAAGGAATATTAGGAATCCTAGGGGGTAGTGATTATCATAATAATATTAGATAATGATAAGATAATGTTTGCCGATATTATGATATGGGTTAATGGTTGCAATAATGCTGATCATATAAAGATAGTGGTTTAACAGACAACAGTAATCAGAGTGGTAATCCCAGTAATCTTAACAATAGTAATGATGATAGTGAAAAATTATAGAAGTAGTCATAATGGTGGCAATAACAACAACAATAATAATAATAATAATAATAATAATAATAATAATAATAATAATAATAATAATAATAATAATAATAAAGATAATAAAAATGGCAGTGGAGGCAAAAGTAAGGTAACGGTAAAACATGGCAATATTATTAATAATAGTGCTACTGTTAATTTCATTGCTGCAAATAACAATAACTATGATAGTAACGTCAGACATGGTGTCACCACTGATAACAATAATTATCTTGATAAAAAGTACAGAAATGAAAAAATGAAAAAATGAAAAAATGAAAAAAAAAAAAAAATGAAAAAAAAGGAAAAAAAGGAAAAAATGAAAAAATGAAAAAAAGGAAAAAAAAAAAGTGAAAAAATGAAAAAATGAAAAAATGAAAAAAAGGGAAAAAATGTGAAAAAATGAAAAAATGAAAAGAATGAAGAAAATGATTCAATGACAAATAGTTAAGTTTAAGATATTAATAATAGTAGTAATAAATAATAATCTAAAAAATATATAATCTAAAAAATAATCTAAGAAATATAGAAATATATGTGTCTCTCCCCTCATCATTATTTGTTCCTCTTTCCACCATATATTCTTATTTTTTTATTTATTTATTTATTTATTTATTTATTTATTTGCCCTGTCTGTTTCAGATTCTAGACCTTAGATTTTTAGATTTTTTAATTTTTAATTTTTAATTTTAATTTTTTAACGGCTTTAATTTTTGAAATGTTAAATTTCTTTCCTTCTTCTTCTCTGTCTCTACCCCTCCACTTCATTCTCTCCAAATATGATCTGAGGTTAAGATCGGATTCTAACTCTGCCTGATGAGATCTCAGTTTATAGTAACTGTTGATCGATAACATCGACATGCCAGTGTCGCAGATTTTGTACATGTCTGTGTAAATAAAATTATCATATATATATATATATATATATATATATATATATATATATATATATATATATATATATATATATATATATACAGTACCGTCCAAAATTAAGGAACATAAATCAAATCTTCCTGATCTCAAATAAATTATATTTTAATATTTGTTAAAATTTCACTACATATGTAAATTATGTAGTTGGACTTTTACCGAGATGTTTAGATGAATTAAAATAATATTATTAAAGTTATCCACTATTTTACATATCTTAACTGTCCAAAATTAAGGAACATTAAGGAAAAATAATTGTTTAAAGTTTAAAACAGTAGGTTTTTTTTGTATAAAAGGATTAAAATAAATATTCTAAACTTTAATTATCATCACTGCTGCAAGTCACGCAATATCAATCATGTCAAAAAGAAATAAAACTGATTTAAGCGACAAAGCAAAAATCGTCAAATTAAGAAAGGAAAAGTTGACAATAGAAGAAATCGGAAAACGTGTGAAACGTTCAAAAAGTGTTGTAAGCCGAGTTCTCAAACTCTATAAAGAAACTGGAAGGTTAAGTAACACAAAGAAACCTGGTAGACCAAGAAAGACAACGGCAAAAGAGGACAGAGTTATACAACACCTAGTGTTAAAAGACCGTTTCCTTACAGCTGGCAAAATTTCTAAACAAATGGAAGGTGTCACGAATTTTCACGACAAACTGTGTCCAGAAGGTTGCACGAAATAGGTCTTTTTGCAACATCTCCTCGAAAAAAGCCGCTAATAAGTAAAAAAAATAAATTAAAAAAAGCAGCTAGATTGGCGTTCACAAAAAAGCAAGTTATATGGTCAAAAGAAAATTGGAAAAAAGTTTATTTCAGTGACGAATCGAAACTTAATGTATTTGGCAGGGATGGAAAACAATTTGTAAGAAGAAAAGGCGAAAGTTTGGATCTTAGCTGCATCAAAAAAATGTTAAATTTGGTGGAGGTATCGTGATGGTTTTCGGCATGATATCATGGCAGGGTACATCTCCACTTGTACGCGTAAATACTAGAGTAAATGCCACTGTATACAAGAATATTTTAGAACATTATGTTTTGCCAGTTTTGCACAATTCTGGTATCGAAAAGCCTGTTTTCATGCAGGATAATGCTCCCTGCCATAAGGCAAAGCTGGTCATGAATTATCTGGCTGATCAAGAAGTAGAGGTTTGGTTCGGTAGTTTTGTTTTACGGCATATCAACCCTTTTTGGGTTATTTAATGCCGAATCTGGTCATTATAGTAAAAGTTTTTATGCTTCAAGTTCTTTATATCTTCAAATGTTTAATCATCGTTTTTGGTTTGGTAGTTTTGTTTTACGGCATATCAACCCTTTTTGGGTTATTTAATGCCGAATCTGGTCATTATAGTAAAAGATTTATGCTTCAAGTTCTAAAAATAAAATAAAAAAGGGGAGGGAGACAGGGAGAGGGGCTGTTGTTTTTGTTTTTGGTTTTGTAGAACATAATTAAGTTTTACAAAAAAAAAAAAAAAAAAAAACGTCAATGTAGGTGAATTTCGTCTCAGGGAGCCACAGGGCAGCCTGATCTGGTATCACCAGAAGAAGTAGAGGTAATGGACTGGCCTGCTCAGAGTCCTAACATGAACCCTATAGAAAAATTATGGAAGACTCTAGGACAGAATGTTATGGAAAAGAATCCGGAAAACATCGAAGATTGTGGCTGAAACTGAAAGATGAATGGGCCAAGATAACTGTGGCCCAATGTCAAGATTTAGTGAAATTCTGCAGTCGTAGATGGGCAGCAGTTATTGAAAACAACAGTGGAAGTACCAAATATTACATCTCTTTTGCCTTTTTAATGTGATTTAGTTAAAAATGATATGTTGTTTCTTACTTATGGACACTTGAAATAAGTAAAATGGTGGATAACTTTAAAAATATTATTTTAATTCATCTGAAAATCTCGGTAAAAGTTAAACTACATAATGTGTATATTCAGTGAAATTTTCACAAAAATTAATATATAATTTTGTTTAGATTCAGAAGATTTAATTTGTGTTCCTTAATTTTGGACGGTACTGTATTTAACTGATTCTAAAATTTCAAAGTTATCCTTTCAATCGGCGCTTCTAAACCGTAGTTGAATTTGAATTTCATTATCGTACACATGCGTTTCAGTACGCGAAAACTACGGATCGGACATATAAAAAAAACAGTATCTTCATAACACCAGAAGAGGAAAAAAAAGCATTGTCTACCATGATTAAGGTTTTTGAAAACCGAAAATTTGGGATTTATGAAAAAACATTCTTAAAATGATTTAATAAACATTTCATTTGTGTAACAAAATCTCGCGTCATGTTAACTGATTCTAAAATTTCAAAGTTATCGTTTCAATCGGCGCTTCTAACCCGTAGTTGAATTTGAATTTCATTATCATATATATATATATATATATATATATATATATATATATATATATATAAATTAAAGGATTTAAGTAAGAGCGAAATAGGCAAATGTGAAATAACTGGTTTCATCTTCTGGTTGGAAGAAATGTTTTCTTTGAAAAAACTATATTTAAAGGATATTTATAGATGTATACTCTGCTTTTGTCGCACTTTGCAGAAAAAAATTTATAAATTGTAAAGCATGTAACTTTACATTGACCCATTTTCGCTTTTACTTAATTATAATAATGCTCTATCACCAATATTGAGCATCATATATTTATCGTATTAGGAATTACTTCAAGATAACACACACACACACACACACACATATGTATATGTATATATATATATATATATATATATATATATATATATATATATATTATTCCAAATATAATAAAATAATTTTATAAATATTTTTTTAATGTTATGTTTGACAACAGATGAAGACATTTGAAGATCAGATGAAAGGTATGGCCATGGATTGATTTTTCCTTCGATCATTGGAATGCATATATATATATATATATATATATATATATATATATATATATATATATATATATATATATGCTCTGAAGCTTGAAATACAACTTCATTAGGGTTACAATTTGAAACATTTTCGGATATTATAGAGAGTATATATTTTAATACATATATTTTTGCAAGAACAATTAAATATATATATATATATATATATATACATAGAGAGAGAGAGAGAGAGAGAGAGAGAGAGAGAGAGAGAGAGAGAGAGAGAGAGAGAAACAAATAGAACTTAATTTCCCTTTAATCACGTGATAATTCCCGGTGGCCGTGGGAGTAAAGTGATAGCTTGCGGGGTTTAGACTGACTCTGTGAACTGGCGTCTAGAATTGTCACTTCTTACACTGATGAGAGTAATTAGCTTGAAACGCTGGCGTCTATAGGTAATAATAACTTAATATTTATTCACAGATATTGTCACGAAGCCGCTTTAAAAAATTGAAGTTGAGCACTGTCCGGGATATTAAAATAGACTCTAACTTAGCTTTATAGCAAGGTTCCGAAAACGTTCGTTGAACCCTCTCGAGAGTCTACTGTCTTCTGTCCGCTTTCTCAAGGCACAAATAGAACTTAATTTCTCCTTAATCACATGATAATTCCCAGTGGTCGTAGGGATTAGAGCATCTCAAATTCGTTTTTCCTAGCTTTTTTCTGTAGCTAATAATAATTTGATATTTATTTATTTATATATATATATATATATATATATATATATATATATATATATATATATATGTGTGTGTGTGTGTGTGTGTGTGTGTGTGTGTGTGTGTGTGTAATTTACGGTGGCCGACAGATAAGACTCTTGACTGCGAATCAGTGGCGATTGGTGATCGAAGTTCGCGCCCGCCAACCGTCGGGAATAAGCTTCCTACATTGAAGATTGATTAAGCATAAAACATTGATGTCTGTAGGTAATAAATAATTAATATTTATTTATAAAATATTATTATATAGCCCCCTTTACTAAGGCCGGGCACTCTGATAGAGTTTAATAACAAGCAGTACCACTAGCTTCATTGCGAGTTCCAAAACAGTTTGTTGTTGTTGAGCATTATTAACGGATCGTGTTAAATACCTGCTGACTTGTCATTTACAAAGTTAAATTCCTCCTAACTTCCAAGTTAATTTACGATGGCCGACGGGTAAGACTCTTGACTGTGAATCAGTGGCGATTTATTGGAGTAAAAATGTCTTAAAAAATAATTTATTGGAGAATGAATGTTTTAGAAAATAATTTATTGGAGAATGAATGTTTTTAAAAATAATGTGTTGTAAGAAAGAATGTCTTGAAAAATAATTAAATTGAAGAAAGAACGTCTTGAAAGAATAATTCATTGGAGTAAGAATTCTTGAAAAATAATTTATTGCCGAATATGTTTTGAAAAATAATTTATTTGACCAAAGAATATCTTGAAAAATAATTAATTAGAGAAAGAATGTTTTTAAAAATAATTTATTTAAAGAAAGAATGTCTTGAAAAATAATTTATTGGAGAAAGAATATCTTGAAAAATAATTTATTGGATAATAAATGTTTTCAAAAAAAAATGATTTGAAGAAAGAATGTCTTGAAAAATCATTTATTTGAAGAAAGAATGTCTTAAAAATAATTTATTGGAGTAAGAACGTCTTTAAAAATAATTTATTGTAGAATGAATGTTTTGAACAATAATTTATTAGAGATCGAATATCTTGAAAAATAATTTATTTGAAGAAAGAATGTCTTAAAAATAATTTATTGGAGTAAGAACGTCTTTAAAAATAATTTATTGTAGAATGAATGTTTTGAACAAAAATTTATTAGAGATCGAATATCTTGAAAAATAATTTATTTGAAGAAAGAATGTCTTAAAAATAATTTATTGGAGTAAGAACGTCTTTAAAAATAATTTATTGTAGAATGAATGTTTTGAACAATAATTTATTAGAGATCGAATATCTTGAAAAATAATTTATTGGACAATGAATGTTTTGAAAAATAATTTATTGTAGAATGAATGTTTTGAAAAATAATTTATTGGAGAATGAATCTTTTGAAAAATAATTTATTTGAAGAAAGAATGTCTTTAAAAATAATTTATTAGAGAAAGAATATCTTGAAAAATAATTTATTGGACAATGAATGTTTTGAAAAATAATGTATCTAACGAAAGAATATCTTGAAAAATAATTAATTTGTAAGAAAGAATGTCTTAAAAAATAATTTATTAGAGAATGAATCTTTTGAAAAATAATTTATTTGAAGAAAGAATGTCTTTAAAAATAATTTATTAGAGAAAGAATATATTGAAAATTAATTTATTGGATAATAAATGTTTTGAAAAAAAATATTTGAAGAAAGAATGTCTTAAAAATAATTTATTGGAGAATGAATGTTTTGAAAAAAATTTTTTAGTAGAGAAAGAATATCTTGAAAAATAATTCATTGAAGAAAAAATGTTTTGAAAAATAATGATTTGGAGTAAGAATGTCTTGACAAATGATTTATTTGACGAAAGAATGTCTTGGAAAATAATTATTTGGAGTAAGAATGTCTTGAATATAATTTATTGGAGAATGCATGTTTTGAAAAATAATTTATTGGAGAATGAATGTTTTGAAAAATAATGAATTTGAAGAAAGAATATCTTGAAAAATAATTTATTGGAGTAAGAATGCCTTGAAAAATAATTTATTGGAGTAAGAATGTCTTGAAAAATAAATTATTAGAGTAAGAATGTCTTGAAAAATAATTTATTGGAAAAAAATGTTTTGAAAAATAATTTATTGGAGAATGAATGTTTTTAAAAATAATTTCATTGAAGAAAGAATTCTTGAAAAATAATTATTCGGAGTAAGAATGTCTTGAAAAATAATTTATTGGAGTAAGAATGTCTTGAAAAATAATTTATTGGAAAAAAATGTTTTTTTTTAACATCGGTGAGGGTGAAATGCATTGCAAATTTTATCGAAAATGTTTTTATCTTGATGATTTTGTCGCCACAGAAAGAGTTTAAAATATCTAGTACAAAATTGACTTAACATCGGTTAAGAGGAGACAATATAAACGGAGAATAAACGAAACAAAATTGCTCCAGTCAAAAAAGTTCAATAAAACCGAGGAATAATTAAGCATCTCAACTGAACAAAAGAGACTTTTTATTTGACGACGTTTTTAGATGACTTATTGTTATTTAGTATTCATGTTTCGGGCAATTTATCTTAGAAAACTGCAACAGCCGAAACTCGGGCTCGAAACCGATTTTATAAAACAGGTTAAAACCGGGTTTACTATTATAATCACTAAAACAGAAACTGTTTTTATTATTATGATAACCCAAACCGAAACCGATTTTACTATTATGATAACACAAACCGAAACCGGTTTTACTATTATGATCACTAAAACCGAAACCGGTTTTATTATTATGATCACTAAAACAGAAACTGTTTTTACTATTATGATAACTCAAACCGAAACCGTTTTTACTATTATGATAACCCAAACCGAAACCGTTTTTACTATTATGATTACCCAAACCGAAACCGGTTTTACTATTATGATAACTCAAACCGAAACCGGTTTTATTATTATGATCACTAAAACCAAAACCGATTTTACTATTATAATCACTAAAACCGAAACCGGTATAGTATTATGATCACTAAAACCGAAACCGGTTTTATTATTATGATAACTAAAACAGAAACTGTTTTTACTATTATGATTACCCAAACCGAAACCGGTTTTACTATTATGATAACCCAAACCGAAACCGTTTTTACTATTATGATTACCCAAACCGAAACCGGTTTTACTATTATGATAGCTCAAACCGAAACCGGTTTTATTATTATGATCACTAAAACCAAAACCGATTTTACTATTATAATCACTAAAACCAAAACCGGTATACTATTATGATCACTAAAACCGAAACCGGTTTTAGTATTATGATCACTAAAACCGATATCGATTTTACTATTATCATCATCACTAAAACCGATACCGATTTGCACAAAACCGATTTGGATGTTTGTAGTTTCTGCTTTCCGTGAAACATCTCTCTACTGAAGATCGCAACATATCAATTTCCTAACTTGGTTGCACGGTTGTCGCAAATGCATTTTTCTGTTACAGCGACTGGTATTTTATATATAGAAATTTGATGTACATCTACAATAAGTACCACGTGTTGTTGGTTATACGGTACGATTAACGGGTGTGACTTTCGGGTCAGCTAGAAATACATTTGGGAAATAGATAGTTTATTGGTGATCTTCATCATGCGACATGACAAGGATTTGAAATTAGAGTTAGTTGCTGCAGACGTTCTAGTGAATCTAGTCGTAACTTTGTTACATATTGATGGGTGCTGCAGTTGCTGTACTTGAGCGTATCAAGCGTTGTTGTTGTTGTTGTTGCTACGTCACGTGCGATAACTGAAAAATGTCGCCCTCTCTCTTCCGGTTTGCCTTTAGCCAGACAGGATGTGCTAAGCAGTAGCTCTTGACATGTAATCAAACCCTCACTCGTCGGGGTGGAAAATAAAAACATATAGACAAAAGAATACAACAAATGATTTTTGGGGAGCAGGATGCTGCAGTCGGAAGCAACTCTTAACTCCATAGTTAAGATGAACTGAAAATATAGTTAATGTGAAAATTGTCGTCGTCTCCTTGTTCATGCATATACACTAGCCTTCCGGTAAAAGTACCCAGGTGACATCTTAACCTCTGGCCAACAAAGACGTCCTTTAATCACAATAATCATTTAAGCTGTATGCGACATTCTCAATTCTTTGAAACTTTGATTCTGCAACAATGCAGGAATGGTCTGGACCCCCCTCTTCCATTGATTATCATTTCTTTGATAACAGGATTAACTTGGTAGTATTTATGTAGAAAAGTTCTTCTTCCATGTACTTTAACAGTTACCACTCCAATATTTTCATACAATGGCAATGCACATGCGGATAGCAAACACCTGAGTACAATTCAACCAATCAGATTGTTTTGCATCAGAAACTGTTCCATGATATCTATATATAAAACACTCAATGTTTGTGTGCATGTGTGTGATATTTGTGTGTTCCCTATAGAAAGAAAGGTTAGAGAATATACATTAAATTTACAAGTGCATTCTTATATAAATTTACCGGGGAAGACAATGGAAGTGTTTCTGAATTTCTAATTGTACCCCTAAGGGGGTATGAGGGCATAACTCCCTTAAAACTTCAAATATATCCTATTTTCATGAAATTTAAATCGTGTGTATAAAATTTTCTAGGGAAGACAATTGAAGTGGTCTCGAATCTCTACGTTAATTTCTATGTGCTCCCACCTCTAAGTGACCTATGGGGATAGAACCCCCTTAAAACTTATAACCGATTTTAATGAAATGTAAACCATATTTATAAGACACGTATTCAGAGAGTTTTTTCAACATTTCAGCTTCTTCCGGCTATATTAGGGGGTGAACGGGAGGAGGGTGGCAATAAAATCAAAGAAAGTAACATGATGTTATGAGCATTTATAGTTATGATCCTTATTCAATCCCGAGCAACTTCGGGTCTTCCTGCTAGTTTGTTATAAAACTCAGAATCCAAACATTCAAGACAGATCGGCAAAATTATTCACGCAGCTTATTTATAAAATCCACGCCGATTACGAAGCATTTCCCCGCGTATAATGAACAACAATCTCATATCATGGAGAAAAAAAATAACGCCGCGACAATAACTAACGAACGTAAAACCTTCAACACAAGACTACGCGTGTAAAAAAAATAACACAAAACAAAAATGTCATCTTTAAAGTGTATAAAACCTGACTGCAGCAAATCTCAGCGGCTGACCTCTGAACTAATGCTGCTAAGGTTTACTCTTCAATGAAAGATCGAAATAAACAAAGACTATTTCTTGTTTCACGAACTTTCACGGAGTAACACTTTAACTAAAAGAGTCTTTCGTACATAGCATTACTTTCTTGCAAAATCCTTAGACAAACTAACTGAGTCAACATTGAACTCTTTTCTACATATTTCACTCAATCATATTCCACACCAAACTCTTACGAAAACGATAATTTCATACGACTACAGGAATAAATCTTGTTGTTTTTTTTTATTTATTCCTTTTGTTTAAAATATTTTTTATACTTTATTTTTATCTTATATTGTCCATTTTATTAGCTTATAAGTTACGATTGTTAGGATATCATATTTATGCATGATGTCTCGTGAACCATCGTCCAATTAAGATAGCCAAACAGATAAACACTTTAATTAGTGCTACAAACCTCTCCTGATGATGAAGCATTTTTCCAGTGCTCACAAAGCAAGAGCAAGCAACGGCTTCACATCAAAAGGTTTTCGTACAAATCACATTACTTTCTTTCAAAGGTCATACACAAACTAACAAGGCCAATATTGAACTGTTTTCTACTTTTTCACTCAGTTAATCCTCGCACTTGACTTTTCCAAACCCAATTACACAAATGGAAGTGAGTTGTATGAAATATGTTGCTGATCAGTCTTAAATCTTGAAATTTTGAATTTATAACCAATATCATGGAACGTTCTAGAAGCATTTTGGGCGCAAAACAGCGTGACTGATTGAAATGTGCGTAAGTGTCCCGCTTTGCTCATTTTCATTGGTAAAAAAAACGTTGGAATTATAACTTCGAAATTATATAGAGGGGTAACTCAAGTCGACCATGTGTTTAAGGTGTATAGAAGCAGCAGCAGCACGAATTTTTTATGTATCGACTCTCAATCTTCAAGTGGGAGAAAAAATAAAAGAAATTGTTGAATATGGGTACAAAAACCCAATGAGATATGTACGTTACCATGAAGATCCGGGGATGATGGCAGTATATAGCAACCACAAAACGGGGATAGACGTACTAATAGCAGACAAAATAACAGAAAATAATGAAAAGGAAATAGAACAGAAATTTGAAAAGACGAGATGGAAAATTTGGCAATTCAGATTACTTCAAGAAATAAAAAATAAACCAACTGACAGATCAATAATTTGGTACTTCGACGAAGAGGGAAATAAGGGAAAGACATATTTGTGTGAATATTTACGCTCAAAAGGGGCGAAAGTATTAATGAATGGGAAGACAGCAGATATAGCATATATATATATAACGGAGAAAAGACAGTAGTTTTTGATTATACACGTTCAATGGAGACATTTGTGGATTATGGACTTTTAGAGGGAATAAAGAACGGTTACATTGTATCAACCAAATACATGGGATGCACAAAGAGTTTTAGTAAACCGCACGTTATAGTAATGGCTAACTTTAGTCCAGATTATAATAAACTGTCATTAGACAGATGGGACGAGAAGATGGTGTTTTTCTTTCAAAAAATCACAGGCGCAGAAATATTAATCTCCGAATTTCTAGCGTAATATAAAACCAAAGCACCAGCGTTGTCTCCCTTTTCCCAGTTTTCTTTTAGACTCGAAGCACGTGAGAACGTTTCTCTAAAAACATGCCTGGGCCGCGAAGGCCGTGCCACACAACAAGAAGATTAAAGAACTTTCGCACGAAAAAAAGCAGTGTTACATATTACGACGAAGTGAGTTAAGATTTTAGAAGGGAGTGTTCGCCGTCGGGGTAACGGTCAACTTGACGCTGACGTACATGCTCGCGGGTGAGGGTTTTCGGTACGCAAAAACATCCATGCTTAGTCGATCAGTGACGGAAGCGGCGTTGCGCCGGCCGACAGGTCAAATTAAAAAAAGATTTACCGGGACTTCAAACACGTGTTGTGAAAATAGAAACAAAACTTACCAGCTGAAAAGCGAATGAGATGCTTTGAATGTCGTGTTCATCAACCAGAGGAAAATGAAAAGCTTCTATTCACACTTGTAGATTTGTATAGTTGGGATTGATTTGCGTACGTGAATAAACAAATGTGGAGACCAACTTAAGGACGAATTTAAATCAGGCGGTTGGCTTTTAGAGAGAGCAGAGAGAAATTGTTTGTCCCGTAGATTTAGGAACAGGAATTCTGTTTGAAGTTTAGATTTCCATTGTGACCATTTTTTTCTTACAGTCACTTTATTACAATTTAACCTTGTGGGACGAAGTAAAAATTATAGACAAATAAATACGGTTGACAGTAATGACGTGAATCAACTAATGTGCATGACTGGAAACAAACTGACTTAAACAAAAGGACGAATTGAAAGTAGTTTGTTTTTAGCGAGAGCAGAGAGAAAGTGTTGGTGCCGGAGATTTAGTAAGAGTCATTTCAGCGTTTGAAGAACAGAAATTCTGTTTGAGTTTGGATTGCCACTGTGACATTTTTCTTTGCAATCAGTTTATTACAGTGTCAACGTGGTTGTCGGTTTGGCCGGCCGACGAGGCGACGAGACAAATGTAATTGATTCAAATTCATAGTCGGATTAAATCAATATTTTTGCAATTTCTACTTCATCAATATTTTCAATTTCTCCATTGACACGTTTTATGTAACGTTTGTTTGTTTACTGAGACATTTTTATGGGAGAAATTAGTTCATTCTTTCACTCGTTACCTAGAAACGGTTCTACCAAAAGTCAGACACTTGTTCTCTGTTTGGTTTGTTTTTAGATGCGCCCAGGCATCCTAATAAGGCGCTCTGTGCGTCTCTCTATCTATTACACTTAAGTTTATAGCAGTATTCAATCAGTATAGTCACGAGTTACGCCGCTTGAATCAATTTAAAGTGATCTCCCTAAGCGCAGAATATTAAACAAACAGAGCTTCTTTCCAAGGGCTTCTCATCTGTAGAACACATTAGCAGGGGACTGCTTCCCTACTGATTATAAAATGGTTGTCTTCAAATGTAATGTCAACAGATTCCTATTATGTACCGTCATCACAAGTATTCGAACTTTGTCCATCCGATCAATGATTATCAATCCTCTCACAGGGTTCTTCATCTTTCACAATCATTCCATCTCATTAACCCTTATCCTCGAGTGACTTTTGGCCTTGATAAGTGATGATGCTTGAGTAAAAAAAATGAACTATATTGGCCACAACTGAGAAATGAATCATCAGCGTTTGAAGTACTAAAAAGATTCGCACATCTGTAATGCAAGATTGGAAATCGAGGCGCAGTCTCTTTCCGGTTTTGGACTGCGGGCTGGCTAGACATGCTTGATCCATTTCTACGATTTTACATGGTTACACATTATGGAGGCAGAGGACCTCTCCGCTTGGCTCTCCGTCATTTAGATGGATATAGCTTCTGGGCAAGTGAGACGGGACTCCCATATGGCTAGCCGTTTAAGCATAGCTCTTTTTCTGTGCAAGTTGTCGCCCGTGATGAAGAAAAGTGTGCACTGTGTGTGTCGCCATAAAAACGGATAAAATGGAATATTCAATAATCTCGTTTTACAATTGCTTTTGTGTTATGAACGTGATGAGCCAGAACCTGCATCGAGTGGTGAAAATAGTCTTGACTTATCGCCGCCATAAAAATGTTTCATCAAGCATGTAAAACCTCGATATGAGAAATCGCACGTACACACCGGAACTAGAGTATTTATTTACCTCCTCTCCAGGGGGTTATGCACAAGGCCAGTTTTATCTTACTCCCACACGTAAGATGTGACCCAAGGTCGGGAAAGTGGGGGTTGAAAAGCCAGCGCCCGAGAGGTGAGCACTCTGGCCATTAAAAATTGCCTGAGCAGCCCCGTCGGCATTCCCCGGTAGGGGCGCTTCAGGCAGTAAGCAATAAACTTACTCTTCCCCAAAGAGGGGAGACGAAGCCTGGGAGGGTGGACCTCCTAGAACTGCACAGGACCGACCCATAGACCGGCGTAAATCAAGCCCCGAATGCCAAGACAATACCAGTTTATGGGGTGTAGTATCCATCGGAACAGATACTACACTTTGATCTTAGCCAAAAGGCCAATAAAACCGGAACTAGAGTATTCATACGTATTGACTGCGTATGGCCAGCATTCTCTGCCATCTTTAATAAACGGGCTTAATGGACGTCGACAGAAGGCGTTTTAGCACCCGAAAGGCTAAGATCATTGAGCGATTAGGATCAATATTTGAAACGGTGTTGTTAGAGAAAAGTCCACTATGCGATTATGGTCCAGTGGCAGATACATTATTACCTTGAAAACGGTGTGGTAAAAAAACAGTCTACTGTTACAGGGGGGGGGGGGTGATTGGCTTAATGGAATAGAACCTGTCGCGATTATGGAATTGGATATATCGAGTTCAATCTGGTACCTGCATATAATTAAGAAAATATTTATATAATAATACGCTAGTAACTATCTTTCTACCTACGTTTGCCACACTTTAATCGTTTGTTAGCTTATGTCCTTTCTTTCTCATCTTCAACTATCCATCTGCCTTTCTCCCTATCGACGACGCAAACTTATACTACAGAGAAGGGAAAGGTATATATGTTACAATACACGTTACATTGGAAACTCATATCATTTTGTAACCACAGTCTTAAATCTTCACGTATCAATTTACGGCCCTTCAGGCCTTTTTAAAACCACGAATCTGTTCACGGCATCTCAAGTCTTTTTCAATTACGGCCTCTGTTCATTTATACGTATCTTAAAGTCTCTAAAAAGTTCTCAAATAAATCTCAAGGTTTACCTTATCTTCTGTTCTCTTCTTTGGCCTGTGATTCGTCTAGTCTTCGCTGGCTGTGTCGTCTTGATCGAAGGAAGAGGTCTGTCTCAGACAGAATGAATACACGAGACACGAGTTTTTTGAAGGGATATTTCACACAAATTTCTTTATTCTCACACAAGCTTCTTATCTCTTGGTTCGTTTGCTGTCAGGGGGATTCCGGTCTCGACTCTCTCATACTCAGGCTATTTTCTTTCCTTTTGGGATATCTTCTGCCCTCCCACAGCGGGGCCTTACCAGTTTGCCGGCTACATGCTCGCACCCGGTCTGAACGGTATCGCCTCTAAGCTCAGACTGATTCTAAAAAGCTAATTTCTTGTTTTCTGTGGTGACGTAATCATCATTCCCACGCACGATATGGGGACAAAAACGACTCACTCTGATCTCTGACTCAAAGGTCACGTCAGGTCTAAATTTATTATGACTATTCTTGGATCAAACGTTTCTCTGAACTCACTTCTGAGTCCCGAAACAAAACCTATTTTTCAATAACAAAATTAGCTATTTGATACTAGTTAACCTACTGTGCCTTGCATAATGGGGCCCTACGGTATTGTAACACTCCTTCCTTCCCTATAAACAAAAAAAAACAAAAAATCCCAAGATTTTCTCTTTTTTTTAAAAAACCAACCCCTCCCTGGGACTGGTAAAAATCCGAGCCTGAGCACTCCTGGGGTTACCATCATTTCACCCCTGCCGGAATTTCCTTCGGCACCACATGACAATGTTTCCGGGATGTGGGAGAGTTTGCTCCCTACGGTCGTTACCGGCTAAAAAAAGCCATCCCCTGTCATAAATCAACATCAGGCGTTTCTCGCCTATATCTCCTGCAAAATCTACCACATAAATTCGCTCTTGCTCACACACGTTCTCCGTGCTCGACCACTTCCCAAAAATGCCCGGTATGTTGCACTTTCGGGCCACCATCACTTTCTTAGATAACTTCAACAAACGGTCGGCACACAACCGATTAAAACTAACTGCGCGTTTTATTCTCGCGAAATAGGGGAACAAAAAACAGAACAAAAAAAACCTTCATTGACCTATTCTCTAATGGTCAGCCTCGAAGCTTACTGAAGGTACCGTCGCTATACTGCTTGCTATATATGGACCATACATTTCTGACACGCCCGTGCTCCCGTCGCGAATGACAGCGAACAAACACCCAGTTTCTAACTCCCAACCCCATCGGCGTGGCGTGGCACCCATCCCATGGCTCTAACTAAACGGCGTGACGGGGGTGAAATGTCGACACCACCGTTCCTGGAACACGTCCGGTCACCAATCCAGGTCCATCATTTTCTTCCCTAAACCAAAATTAATTTGACTGAGGTACCCTCTCTTAAATATAAAGCTTAAACCTATTCCACTTCCATACACGGTCTACCGACGTGATTGGGGAGCAACCCTGGGTCACGAAAATTAATCACAACTTCAATATCGACCACCGTTATCGTGGCGCACCAATACGACTGTCCTGTCGTCTAACCACCGGTTCGCAGTTTTAACGCGTGTAGAGTTCGAGCACCTTTGCCCATTCTTCTCCGAGCCAAAACCCATGGCCGCCTCGTTTGCGAAAACCACGCGAGCGAACTTTATTGATCCCGCAGACCCAACTGGGCTGCACATACTCTGTGCACAGGGATATTCTTCGAAATAACCTTATTTACCCTCGTCCGGGGTCTCCATAAACCGACCCAAACCTGCTATCAGTGCCCCCCAAACAACTCAAATACAAGATCACTTTAACCCTAACACTTTGCTGACCCACGTAACATTCAATTTAAGAACTGTTTTTTTTTTAATTACATTTTTAAATTTCTCCATCCTCTAAATAGTAAAATATCATTCACTCAAGCATTAGGAACCCGGAATCCTCCATGTAACAAATACATCAAAACAAGAATACAAAAAAAAATTCATTCCACCCAACAACAACAAAAAAATCAAACCGAAACCGACAGAACCAATGGAGAACATATCTCCACAATACAATACAACATAATTCAAAAGATAAAGGGAAAAGAGAACAGCGCCCGACACCATAACGTATTGACATGTCGTCAAACTCCAACCCGGACACCATCAGATCACCCGCCGCTGTCGTCGTTATTTTCCTGCAACACTTTTTAGCAGTTTTCAAAACCCACGGGCGCTTTCTTTCTCTCTCTCTCTCTCTCTCTCTCTCTCTCTCTCTCTCTCTCTCTCTCTCTCTCTCTCTCTCTCTCTCTTTTTAACACGCATATACATTCTAAAAACAAAAGATTTCGGCCACAGAGTGGCATATCAATCCCTTTCTTTCTATGCTCTTTCCGTCTCTGTCTCTCTCTTTCTAATACATTCTTTCTTTCTTTTTTCTAAATACGCATATTCTGTCCTCGCGTGCACATGTCATTTCAGCACATCCACCCTTTTTAACATTTCCATTCTTCCTCTCTTTCTCTCTCTTTTGATTACATACTTCCCTCGTTTTTTTTTTCTTTTTTCGCCCGTTATTGCTTTCACCTTTGTCCCCCACCAACACAAACCAGAAAAAAAAATTACAGCAACAAATTCTTAAAACACAACACAAAAAAAAAACATAATTACGGCAAATCGTCCTTTTTTTTTTCTAACTAGAATGTTCTTTTCCTACAAGGTCTTAACAATTGTTTTTGCGTGTGTGTGTGCGTGCGTTCTTTTTTTCTTTTTTTACAAAATGTGTCTTTCTTTCTTTTTTTTTTCTTTTTTTTGTGAATCTTAACAATTAACAAAATGTGTCTTTTTCTCTTTCTGCGTAATTTAATAATTGTGTGTGCGTTCTTCTTTCTTTTCTTATTTTAACAAAATGAGTCTTTTTTCTTTTCCTTTTTCTTTTCTTTTTTTTTCTGTGTCTTTTAATAATTAACTAAATGCGTCTCTCATTTGTGTATCTCAACAATTTTCTCCTCTGTGTCTCGCTCCTTTTTTTCTCTTCCTTTTTCTATTACTTTTGGACCACACGATGTGTTCGTACTTCATGACAGCACCAGATCGATATCGAACCGTTTCATGTTGGAAACGGCAGGTCACGGCTACCAAATTAACCCATTGTTACGATACACGTTACATTGGAAACTCATATCATTTTGTAACCACAGTCTTAAATCTTCACGTATCAATTTACGGCCCTTCAGGCCTTTTTAAAACCACGAATCTGTTCACGGCATCTCAAGTCTTTTTCAATTACGGCCTCTGTTCATTTATACGTATCTTAAAGTCTCTAAAAAGTTCTCAAATAAATCTCAAGGTTTACCTTATCTTCTGTTCTCTTCTTTGGCCTGTGATTCGTCTAGTCTTCGCTGGCTGTGTCGTCTTGATCGAAGGAAGAGGTCTGTCTCAGACAGAATGAATACACGAGACACGAGTTTTTTGAAAGGATATTTCACACAAATTTCTTTATTCTCACACAAGCTTCTTATCTCTTGGTTCGTTTGCTGTCAGGGGGATTCCGGTCTCGACTCTCTCATACTCAGGCTATTTTCTTTCCTTTTGGGATATCTTCTGCCCTCCCACAGCGGGGCCTTACCAGTTTGCCGGCTACATGCTCGCACCCGGTCTGAACGGTATCGCCTCTAAGCTCAGACTGATTCTAAAAAGCTAATTTCTTGTTTTCTGTGGTGACGTAATCATCATTCCCACGCACGATATGGGGACAAAAACGACTCACTCTGATCTCTGACTCAAAGGTCACGTCAGGTCTAAATTTATTATGACTATTCTTGGATCAAACGTTTCTCTGAACTCACTTCTGAGTCCCGAAACAAAACCTATTTTTCAATAACAAAATTAGCTATTTGATACTAGTTAACCTACTGTGCCTTGCATAATGGGGCCCTACGGTATTGTAACATATATATATATATATATATATATATATATATATATATATATATATATATAGAGAGAGAGAGAGAGAGAGAGAGAGAGAGAGAGAGAGAGAGAGAGAAGGAGGTAGAAGGATCCAAACGAGAGTTACTGACTGCATGTTGGGTCCTTTAGTAAAAAGAAACTGTCTCTTCCTTACCTTACTAAGCGCGGACCCACGTATTTTCCTCTTTGTTGACGTACAGTACTTATCGACTTTTTTCTTAAATTCGAATTTATCAAGATGTTTTGTGGCAAACTTGTTTTCTTCAACTAACATTGTGTTGATTGTAGAAGAAAAATCTTGTTAAATTATAAACTATTTAAAATATTTATTCAATAAAATATTTAATTATGCCCCTCTCTCCTCTCTCTCTCTCATCTTCTCTCTATCTATCTATCTATCTATCTATCTATTTATTTATCTATCTATCTACTTCTCTCTTTCTCTCTAACTCTTTCACTCCGAGTGATAATAATCATGGCTGCCCCTCATCATTGAGGATGGCGGTCGTGTTATGTTTCTGGTGGTACGTCTCGATGGGTGCGGAGGTAGCTGACGAGCCCAATCTTAACCTTTCATATCCTTCCGCAATGAGGACACGTTGGTCCAGTTGGTCCATATAAAAGACTATTATCATTTTTATTACAAACTCTGGAAAACAATCGTACATCTGGGCTTCAACAAAAAAAGTACCCACAATAAGTTTATTCACCACTCTATAATAAAGAGCTATGTGTATTTATTTATAAATATATATCCGTTCCGTCACACAAAAGACTGTTGCTCAACGAATACAGAACGAAAATCTATTTCTATCATGAGACTTTTTCTTTTTTTTTCTGTCAGCTGTTTATGTGCACGAGCCAATGAAAGTTCGCTCCTTTGGAGTGTAGCCTTGAATCGAACTTTAAGATGTTGAAATATAACGCTGTAGATATCATTGTGCCCAGCATTGAAAGGGAGTTCTGTCGATTAAATTTATCCTCGCAATCGCCGGCAGGTTTGTTGTAAGTGCCCGAAGTGTTCTAAGGTCAAATCACCTGCGGCCTGACAGCTGGTGATCGCGGCTACAAAGTGTGGGAGCATAAAATACAACGAGTGACTCTTGTTCTCCTTTTCCTCTCTTTCCTTGTGTTGATCCTTTTTTCTCTCTTTCTTTTTTTTTGAAACTTTCTTTCTCTCTTTTTGTCTTCACGAGAGAAAAATCAGTCATCGAAAACCTGTCATACAGTCAATAGGCGTGTTAGCCAATGCCGACGATTCGAGTTTTGTGTTTTTCGAAATGCAGTGATAAACATAAGTACTATTGTTTTATGAAATGTTTTGTCAAGTGTTCAATTTACTGCTGCCCCTTTTCCCAAAGTCAGGATAATTAATTCTCTGCACAGAATGAATGACTAACGCCCAATGCTTATGTTAATTACCCTTTCGTCCAGGCAGCAAACCACCCGCCTTTGAGGATCTAAAGATAATGTGAGCTGGAAACAATGGTCAACCGCTGCCCCAAACGAGGATGTGACTATCATGGCTTCAAGAGGCTGATGGCGTCGCGCCTAGGACGATGAGATTCCACCGCGGAATATCTCTGTTGGCGCAGCCACAACAAGATACACACCTCGAGCCAGGATGGTATTACAATAGTGTCTTAGGACCACCGATTCGCCCCCTTATATTTCCACATGACACCCACATTACAAAGAGGCCCCAAACGAGGAATCGACACCGGAAGATATCCACAATACACAGAGGGAAGAATAACACCATAATTGTGCCCGAATCCGCAAGATCGACCCAGGAGCGACCTCCATCAAAGGAGACATCTACGGAATAAGGCGCAGAAACAACCCTGGAATTCATCCACAGAACAGCCACATCGACCTGAAACGATCCCCACATGCATTAACAGAAGAAAAAGAAAAGACACTAAGGTAGGTGACAATTTCCTTTTGTTGAAATTGTTGGTTAATATGATTTGTAAAATTATTGTTGGATAGGGCTGTTTAGACAAAATGGCTTGCAACAATCCAACCCCTTTAAATAGGGTACTCTCAGGCAGATCAAAGATCCCAAGATTTACTAGGAAACAGTCCGATTTAAGACCATGGCTAGCGGCTCTGAAAAATAAAGACCCGAGTCTAAAAGCTGACAGATTCAGAGCTAGTAAATCTGGCGTACGATTTCTCGAACGGTACGGTATCGAAGTGGCTCGGAGAATATCTCATGGTTCACCCAAATGTCATGAGTGGAGAGTTGATCGATTAACTGTCATAGTATGGTGAATTCACTAATTAAAATAAAGCAGGATCGAGACGAGGTATTCGCGGACTTAGCTAATAGGATGAGCAGACTTGCTATGTTAGCGTATAGCGACGCCGAGTTCAGAGAGTGTTCGGTTGTGCAAATGCAGTTAGCTTAATTCTTTTATAGTCCATTAAATAACTCTTTCATTACGGAGGATGTGGCCAGATCAAATCCGGTAACTTTATCGGAGCCCTTGTCTTCGGCAAGACAAAGCGAAATGCTCTATAAGCGACGCCTGATGGCACGGTGGCTGAGTGGTTAACGACGCGGACTGATGACCTGGGTGTGTCGCGTTCGAATTCAGTTCGTTCCATAAAAACACTTTCATCAAAATCCACACCTGACCTTGTGTCTGACCTCCTGGAGAGGAGGTAATTAAAAAATACTTAAGTTTGAAGAGTCAGCCATAGAATGCACTCCACTCAGGGTAATGTGGTAAAAAGAGCAATCGCTCATGGATTCTTCATAATTTAAAAAAAAAAGAAAGAAACGTGAAGGAACGGCCTATCCTAAGTGATAGCTTATCAAACGGCGTAAATTGACAGCAAGGACAGAGGGCATACTAGATTAAGAATGCCCAAAACAGAATCCTACAGTTAGAGAAGAGTAATGGTTTTGTGGGTACACTTCGGTAAAAAAAATGAAGAGACCGCAGCGAGGGAATTTTAGCCATAATATGCTAAAACTTGACTGACTCTGGTCACCTGAGGACGAAGTAAATGACTTCGCCCTAGGAAAAGGAAAGAAACCCACACAATACTGCTGGTTTGAACAAAAGTCTGGGGCACGTCAAGTCCTCGAAGAAAGACGGATCCCGGGGAAATATAAACCCCAGAAGACATGGGTATCAGGAATGTGGTGTAAGCGGTCCGAAACTAGTCCACTGAAGGAAAACCAAAACTCCAGCAAGTAGAGGAGCCCAGGGATATAAACTTCCAACCAAGAGTTCCGAAATGGCTTTCTGGTCTATCCGTAAAAGGAAAGTTCTTGAAAAATAAAATGTATGTATTCTCCACCAACTGCCAACTGCCAACTGCACCTCTTTCTCTCTCCACTTCACTTTCCTCACTGAGCAACAACTCTTCAATCAAAAGAGTACAGTTTTTATAGTTCAATCCACCCCTATGCAAATTGACTCTCCACCAGAGCCATCTAGCGGTTAGAGACTCCAAACTTGCAAAGGAGGGATAACTCAACTGGCGACTAAACCACAGGCTTTTACAGTCAAGATTAGGGTTAGATCTATAGAGGAGCTGATTGACACTGGGTCGGAGGTCTCACCTTAAAAACAGCAGTTTTTGAGAAGCGAAAAGCGGAACAAAGGGAATTAAGGGATTTTAACAGAACAGTGACTCTATCAAACGGGCAAAAGATGATGTTGAATATCATGGTCAACTTAATCATCCAAAATGAAGACTATGAAAGCTTCTTCGAGGCTGTACATCGCTCCAGGCTTAGAGTTGATATTAGGTGCAGACTGGTCAAAAAAGAATCGAACGCAACTAACCTTTCAACCTAACCAATTGAAGGTAAGGGGTGTATATATCACTTGGTAGTAAAACCAGTGGTAAAATCGACATATTCTCAAGGGAGAAAGTGGAGTTGCCACCATGCACCGCAACTTCTTGTGATGTTACATCGGCTTCTAACAATGTGACTTTTTATTACCTGACTAGTCAGACAGCAGACCATACGTTTTGGGAGATCTAAGGACAATGTGGACTAGAAACAATGGTCAACAGGTGCTCCAAAAGTGGATATGACTATCATGGCCCCAGAAGCTCGTAACGGAGTACTCAGGGCGATAAGATTCTACCTCGGAATATCTCTGTCGGCGCAGCCACGACAAGATACACGCCTCGAGCCACGATAGTTTTAGAGCAATTCCGATCTATACGATTTTTGTTTTTGTCTTTTACTTTCCAGTTTGAGATGTTTTCTCATACACTTCCGCAGACGTCTTTGATATTAAAAAGTCCGACGTCATATTTTTAATGTCAAACTGTCCCCTAATTCCCAATAATTAAAAGGGGGGTCGAAATCTATCCATCTAATACTTATAGTTGGATTGTTTTGTACCTTGAAGTAGTATTTTTGTAGCTCTTTACATCAAGGGGCTTCATGCCTTGTCTGGAGCAATTTCCATTAAAAAAAGAAGTTAAAGGAAGAAAATAAAAAAGCTGAAAAAACTCAACGTTTGGTGTGATTTTTTTCTTTAGATCATAAGAAATAACACGCGTGTTTATTGCAACTCGCGATAATTCAGTCCCTAATTGTATCATTAGAAATTAAAAACAAAGCATTAGAAAGACATATTGGACAGAAAATAGCAAGTCAGACAACCCCTGCCGCCTGAAATGAATTCGGAAAGAAATCCTCTACTCAAAATAAAAATTCAACGGTAGATGCTTTTTGTCTTTAGGTCATCAGAGATGATAATAATTTATATATGAAAAATTCAATTATTTACGTAATTCTATAATTTCATATGAATATTAGTGCGAACACTGGCGAAGCATAATGTGAAATGAAGCATAATTTTTTCTTCGTCATTTTTATGGAGGGAGCACTCTAGTTACGAATATTATCAATGAAGGATGCGTTTTCCTTCTTGATATTATCAAAAAAAGAATTGTTGTAGACAAATATTGCAAAAAATGAAATTATTACTGCGTTTATCTCATTAATAAACGACTCTACTCTATCGTTATTTCCATGGAAGGTGCTCGACTGAGCTCTAATCTCTGCAAAACATTCACAGCAAGAACTCGTCTTCTTACCACCACTGCAAATAACTTTTCTTTCTTCCTCTGTGTACCTAGAACCAAAAGAAATCTCGATGAACAGAGTTTCATTTCAAGAACTTCCAAATAGTGAAACACATTGCCACGGGGCTACTTCCCTGCAGACTACAACATAGTCGTCTTCAGGTCTAATGTCAACAAACACTTGTCTAGCCATCCTCTGAAGTAGTCAAATTTTGTCTATTCCATTCATCGTTTTCAATCCTTTCATAATATTGTTCATCATCCAACTGACAATCTCGTTAACTCTTATCATCCAGCAACTTTTGGGTTTGGTAAGTGGTAATTCATTAATAATAATAACAATATATATATATATATATATATATATATATATATATATATATATATATATATATATATATATATATGGATGAATATATGAAGCTCCCTCATTGGATAGAGCTTATTTGTAAGGATATCGCCAACTGCCATTAGCTTTAAGGCATAGCTTATTAGGCAAAATTAATTCGAGCTCCCGGCACTTGCAATGTTTACATTGAGATATTACTTACATTCAGTCAGTGTCGTATTATAGCGCAAGGGTATGATCGCCGACTGTCAGCTCGACGGTTGAGTTTCAATCTCGGCTTGAGGCACTAACTGGTCTAGCCGCACTGATGAGCTGTGATACAGCGAAACAGTCTGTATGTGGATGACTATGTATATATATATATATTCCATGATAAATGCCAGTATACTGAAATAATATGCCCTTAATAAGGTTAAGATGAAAATTCATATACACTAAATGTACAAAAGCAAGGAAATTCCAAAATGTTTACACTTTTATTGTCATTAAGGGTATGCGAGCACAACAGCGCTCTGTATTTTACTGGTAGGATTTTTTCTTCACCGCACCTCACACACTTCATCCACTCATGCATAGAGATTTATACAGTAGTGATGTGATAATGAAATGGCTTGGTTGATATGTAGTCATACCCTTAATGACAATAAAAGTGTAAAAATTTGGGAATTTTCTTGCTTTTGTACATTTAGTGTATATGAATTTTCATCTTAACCCTATTAAGGGCATATGATTTCAGTCTACTGGCATTTATCATGGAATGTCACTACTTTTGTAAAGGCTATGCCTCAAAACAATGGTAATTTTTAAGTTTTTTTTTAATTTTCTGGAAAACTAAGGTATATGGTAAACTGAAATTAAAATGCCATCAACTAGACCATAGAACCTCTATCTCTGCCAAAAATCGGCTGAATCCATCAAATAGTTGATGAGATACAGGGTGGCACACACGTACGTACGTACACACGGATAACACAAAATCACTCCTGACCTTTCTGGATCTCTGAGTTGCCTTGCCTAATGATGCTGAAATTCGTCACACTTATAGAACCTATCGAATGAAAATTTTGTGCAAAGTTTTAAATAATTTGGTTTATTGGTTTTTGAGTCATGACTGATCAAAGAAATGAGATTTCTAGCATAGGTCGCTTTTGAAGTCTATTAAGGGATCGAGCGCTATCGCGCCTCCCTTGATATATATATATATATATATATATATATATATATATATATATATATATATATATCAATAAAGAATTGGAGCTTTAATAGTTACCTATAGTTCGGTATGTTAGAGTATTGCTTTTTATTAGTATATTCAAAACTGGTGATAAGGTGATAGAGTGTCGTGTATCACATACCCAGGTTAATTGCTGTTAAGACGTACAATTTTTAAAATACTAGAAGAATACCATGACGGGTAAAATTAATTAACGAATAGAAAAGTTTTGAACCACTTTTATATCCCCTTTCTAAAGTTTAAAGCGAAGATATAATGCTACTAAACCTTATGTCTAGAATCCTTATTCGAAGTTTCACTAAAATCCATTACATGATTTTTATGCTAGAAAATGTATAAAATGTGAGTCTTAAGCTTAAGGGGTCTTAAGAAGAAATTTAAATTCAGGGAATCTTGCTTTATTGGTGTCTAATGACTATGGATCAAATCCAATGCAAATCGGATATATTTGAATTTTCAAATAGAGATTGTATCCAGATTATGGTTCCAGAAAACCCTTCAGATTATTGTAAAGAAACTGAAATCTGGTGAATATGTTTAATATATGTTGTTAGAATTTCACAAAAATCGGAAGTATCTGAATTTTCACAAAGAGCTTCCAATCCCTTTTTACACTTTTTGTGTAAAACTAAATTAAACTTAATATACCTCACGTTAATCTCTCTTACGGCTATCAGCAGTGTTTCAAAATTCATAATGATTGGTTAATTAGTTGAGGAGTGAATCTTATACATATAAACATATGAACATATACACATACCTAACTTTATATAGAGATATACGCATACTACACAAATTCAGTGAAATTGAATATTCGTTTTTTTTTTCTGTAGTATTTTTTTTTAATGACATTCATATTTCTCGCTCGAATGTGTTTAAAATTGAACAGTTTACTCTTACCGGTATAACGATTCGATATATGTAAAACCAAACAATTAAACTGACAGTCAATTACAGGCGACTGCTGCAGTTAAATATTATATCAGTTTAATGGTTGCTTTAAGTATCGACCATTGAAAGATTTACAAGTAACATAACATAATGTGTGTGTTGGGTGATGTAAGGGACAGAGAGAGGGAAATAGAGAAGAGAGGGGGAGATAGAGAGAGTAGAGGGAGTAAAAGAAAGTACGTTATGTTACAGGTTTGCCTTTTGTTTCGTAAATTTAAATTTTAATTTAATTTATTTTTTTACAAATAAAAGAAAATATGTATTCAATAATTCAGCATTTGACAAATAGGATTACTATATTTAAATTTAAATTTAATTAATATTTTTTACAAATAAAAGAAAATATGTATTCAATAATTCAGTATTTGACAAATAGGATTACTAGATTAAAATTTAAAAGTTAAACATTTACTTTGTTGCCCTACTATTCTAAGTGATCTTTTTCAACTGCCGAATTTGAAGGAAAAAAGTCTTTGGGAATATATTCGGAACATCAGGATGTTTTATCAGATATCCTGCTGGTTTGGCAGGCCAAGAGCAGGCTCGAAGCGTTTCCTCGAATAGTAGCAATAGTAGAGCAAAGTCAATTCACGGTGGAGTGCTATTATAGTTGTGTTGCGTAATGAAGGTCGCGTTTGAGTGGAAAAGTTAAATGGTCGGAGGTGACACGAGATTTTCGATCTCTTTCGGCTGACGAGATTTCAAGAAAGAAGGATGCGTCAGGCTGCTGTCCCCAATGGAGACCAGCGCGCACAGTATAGCTATCCGTCTATATATCTGTCTGTATGTCTTTCTTCTACCCTCTCTCTCTCTCTCTCTCTCTCTGTCTCTCTCTCTGTCTCTCTCTGCCTCTCTCCCTGTCTCTCTCTCTCTCTCTCTTTCTCACACATACACACACGTGTGCACACAAGCGTATACAAGTTGTCTCTCTGATGTTTTTCGCTGACTGTCTTTTTGAATAAACGTTTTATAAAAACACCGGCGTCCGAGTGATTGTATTCTACAAAAGATTAACAACCTGGGTTCACAACGACGACACGGGCGTATAATGGTTTGTACACCCATCGGTAAGTGAAAATACAACATTTGAAAGTAGAGTTTCTATTTTTTTACTATCAATTTGTTGTGCATGCGTATGCCTATTGATTTTGTGTGTAAGCATGTGTATCTTACATAACTTATGTGTGACGGGGCCACGAATTCGCCAACTGCAACCGCATGCAAAGGGGTAACCCCTGCCCCCTCCCCAGAATACGGAACACCTGTAAACTTTAAGTGGCGACCCGGGATGACTTAGGATGGGATCCTGGTGGCTGAGGAGTCCGTGGTCTGATGACTTGCAACAATCCACTTCAGCCCTTACTTCGGTCCTTACTTCGGCCCTTACTTCGGCCTTTACTTCGGCCTTTACTTCGGCCTTTACTTTGGCTAAACGGGGGGTCACAGAAGTTCGATCCGATTAATCGACTGGTCACGTAATGCCCTAGTATCTATAAGTTCATCCTCAATAGTATTATTCAATCTGGTTCTTCTAAAAATCAAAACCTTACTTCTCCTTTATATTTTTTCTCCCAAATAGATATGGGAAGGCGGTGGCTGAGGGACAATCGTGTTGGGAACAAAAAAGATTACCACTGCCGAAAAATAATTTTTCTAATAGTAATGTTTTCTCAGAGCAATGTTTTCTTGGAGTAACGATTTCTAAGAGTAATGCTTTCACTCTCACCGTAAAATTTCCTTTTAAGAGTAATGTTTTCTAAGAGTAATGGATGGCTGTTTTACTGTAAAACAAACCAAACCATTCTAAGAGTATTTTTCTAATAGTAATGTTTTCTGTGAGCAATGTTTTCTATGAGTAATATTTTCTATGAGTAGCGTTTTCTAAGATTAATGTTTTCTACAGGTTATGATGTCAAGGAGTAATGTTTTCTAAAAGTAATGTTCCCACTCTCACTGTAAAATTTCCTTCTAAGGGTAGTGTTTTCTAAGAGCAATGTTTTATAGGAGTAATGTTTTATAGGAGTAATGTTTTCTAAGAGCAATGTTTTATAGGAGTAATGTTTTCTAGTATATAAAATAAGTACTCTACCTATAGGATTCCATTTGACAACTTTATTCGGAATTAAATAACCCACAGATGGTTGATATGCCATAAAACAAACTAAATCAAATCTTACTATCTACTAACAGGAATACCAGGCTTTGCCCGATATCATGGATACAATATTTTAAGATTTAAGAAAGTGTGTGCAACATCATTTTTTGAACCCCACTCCTTCCCCTCTTTCTCTCTCTCTCTCTCTCTCTCTCTCTCTCTCTCTCTCTCTCTCTCAAACACACACACACACACACATACGCATGTACGCACACATGTATACTCTACCCAGATTTCTGCGTAAAACGATGTTTAAGGAAGACATCAGATGAAAGCACAATAACTAATATAGTTAGGGGAACATAATTCTCTCGCTTTAAATATAAAATCTCTCTGTCCACATCCTCAGTAACGTTACTCTTTTAATCCCCCATAACTCTCTCTCTCTCTCTCTCTCTCTCTCTCTCTCTCTCTCTCTCTCTCTCTCTCTCTCTCTCTCTCTCTCTCTCTCTCTCTCTGGAAACTGATTCAATATAATAGAAAGAAAGAAAAATGTTTTTTTAAAAGAAAGCAAGAAAAAAAAGAAAACTGGCTGACTGTTGTTCGATCTAGTTTCAGTGTTGTTTTTGAAACAACTACATGTAAGAATTAAATAAGGCACTCCCTTCCTCTATGCGCTAATTTGATCCCTGTTGACATCAAACGTATGCTTATTAGAGTATTTTTATAACCATAAAAAGGCGGGAGTCACACCGAATCCGATCATGTAAGCTTAGTAAGTGTATATTGTATAGTTTTTGACTTATAGGCGGATAGAGATAGAATCGCGATGTTTTCTTTACATAATAAGTAACATTGTGTTATGTGTTAGAGTTATACTTTGTGGTTTTTTGTTACATTTTTTATAACCTGTGTTAATGAGTTCGGCGAAACACTACCTTTCTAAGCGAAATCACTCACCTTTCTTTTAAGGTAAAATGTGTATTTGCCTCTTCTGAAAATAAAGGCGCCTTTCTTTCTTGCTTACTTTTGTTGTTCCTGTTTTTCTTCTTCTTCTTCTAAAATTTGCGCGTGTCTGTGCGTATATATAGACATTTCGTAGATAAATAAAGATTAGTCAATCATGATTTATAAAAAATCTTATTACGGTGAATTCATTTATTCCCTCCTTCATACTTATCTGTTTCCGATCTTCTTTGCGTACGAAGTTTTATATTATTATGAAATCAACAGAAAGTAAGAAAGCGAACACGGAGGGAAAATGGCAGGAAAGCGTGTTGGCGTTAAAAGAAATCAGAAAAGCGTTATAATTCTGAAAACGAAAAGAATCGTTATGTAATAATTAAAGAAGCCGTTTTATTGTTAGTACAAACGGGACACTGGAAACGTTAATATCGATAAGGTCATGTATGGCGGTCCATTTGTAAGTGAAAATGAAAGAGGACGACGGCTAGATCAACTACGCACAGAATATTGTTTATTTGTAGTCAATAAGCAAAATGCATGTCTCGACGAAACAACGTCTCTGTGTAACTGTCATTATTTAGACGCCGAATCGGACCAAATGTATTAATTTTTTATGAATTAGTTTTAAAACATCCGTTGGTCATGAAAAAATAAATGGCCCCTTGTATCATTGAAAATACATTAGTGCGCTTGGGGCACGTAATCGAAGCAACATTACGCGTAGGCATAAGAAGGAAAATTAGTTTACTTACTATTGTGATATTAAGTAATTTTAACACATAAATAGGCTAATATTTTTTTAATATAATTGTTTGTCTGAAATCGGACACAGGTGGAGAACTATAGAAATTTCTTTTTAGTAAACTCGTAAGCGACCAGAGATGTTTAGGTCATAGACAAAAAATGCTTTCACTCTAATAAACTTCCTAACCGGAATAAATATTTTCTGAGAGAAACTAATGCGAATTACATTTTAGTGTAAAGAACACGTTGTAAAAATAAAACAAAAGAAATCGCTAATCAGAATCAAATATCGATTTGTCAGATTCAAAGCTATTTAAGTCTAACCTGGAAAATCTCATCGACTTAATTGTGTGTGTAGGTGTGTGTTATGTCATGTATATACACATATAATATTATAAGGTGATATAATATATTGTGTATAGATTATCAATATTTACTTCAACAGTGCTCAATGTGTGTGTAAAGCTTAGTAGTAATAGTATGAAAATATATCTATGGAAATTTAGCTACACAGAGGCATTTGCGTTTCATAGTCGCCTAACGACATGACGTGGGAGAAGGAAGCTGTTGGTTCACCTTTGACAAATAGTAAACATCTGTGCTCTTCTTCTGTCGGTAAAGAGTTGTAAAAAGTTCGCCAGAAGATCACTGCGCCGAGTCGCCTGATTGGTCCCCCATGACCAACATCAGCTCAGAATAACAATTCTCCGCACAAATAATTAATTCGTTACTCCTACAAATGAAGACAAAGGTTTATAAACTTTGCTAAAATATCTATCGAAAACAGGAGTACCCAGGATGTAGCTCGTATAATTAAAATATTATAGTAAGTACAGTAAATATAGTATTATTCGATCTGATTCTTAAAAACAAACTTATTTCTGTTTTTTTTAATTATTTTTCTCCCAAAATAGAGACGAGAAGGCGGTGGCTTATGGTCAATCACGTCGAAAAAAAGATTACCAATGCCAAAGAGTAATGTTTTCTGGGAGTTCTACGTCTTTATCTCAGTAGAATCCCCTTCTAGGATTAATGTTGCCACTTTCACTGTGAAATATAAATAATTATCCTACCTATAGAATTATATTTAATAACTTTATTCGGCATTAAATAACTTTTGTGAAGTTGTCCAACAGTAAATAATAAATAAAGGAAGTCAAGTCGAGGGTTGGTTTAACAAGTGTATTAACAAAGTAAGGAAGTGACTAGCACTTGGCTAGACAGTTACAAGACTGTGCTTTGTCTTCTCTGTGTCTCTGGTGATCGCACTATTTATAGTGACAACCGGTGTAGTTTCTCCTGTGTAAGAACGGCCGGTGTAACAATAACCATAGATGATTGATACGCCGTAAAACTAACCAAAACCAAAATATCCTGAGACTTTAAAGAACCTTGAAACTGTACACACATATTTGGCACAAAAAAGAGCGTAATGTCTAAACCTTAACAAGTCGATGTAAGTCTTAATGATATTATTAACTAGACGACCGGTAATTTATAGCAAACACCCTAGATCGATGAAGATATAGATAGTATCATCGCTATAACTCTTTAAAGTATTGAGCACTTTCTGATAAAATACAAAGTATGTACTACTAAATTCGATAACAACTTGGAGATATATATATATATATATATATATATATATACAAGTAAACGATGAGAATAAAGATTGGAAAAATAAAATATCTATTACGTCATCAGTTGCTCAAAACAAGGTGTTTCACGTAAAAGAAAATTATTTTTCCTTTCTTAAGCCAGGGCTTTTCAAAGAATTGTTTTGAAAATTATATATCATGATGGCCTCTGTTCATTCTCACAATGGTTGCACAATCTTCAACCACAACTCTCCTGAGGTGTTACTGCTTGATTCCAGTCACAACAAGAAGCCCATGATTACTGGGAACAATGACGAAATAAGCAGAGAGTACATACAGCACCTGGTATTCCCAAATGGTCACCCATTTTAATACTGACTAGGCTCAACGTCGCTTCATATATATATATATATATATATATATATATATATATATATATATATATATGTATATATATATATATGTATATATATATATATATGTATATATATATATGTATGTATATATATATGTATGTATATATATGTATGTATATATATATATATATATATATGTATGTATATATATATATATGTATGTATATATATGTATGTATGTATATGTATGTATGTATATGTATGTATATATATATATATATATATATATATATAAATATATATATATATATATATATATTAGTATTTCATGTATCCACATAAAAGGAGATATAATTGTTTATTTATCAATTGTCAGTATTTACTTCAACAGTGCTCAATACGTCAATAGAGCTAGGTAGTAAGCTATGAAAATATATTTATGGCAATTAAGCTACACAAAGGCTCCTGCGTTTCATCCCCGGGGGAATCTTCAGGCTAAAAGCCTATACTATATATATATATATATATATATATATATATATATATATATATATATATATATATATATATATATATATATATATATATATATATATAGTAATAGTATGAAAACATATTTATCGTAATCAATCTACACTGGTTCCTGGTTCCTGTACACTACTCTGTACATTGTCAACATGTTTCTCGTTTTAGTGTCTAATTTATTAATGTCTTTTTTTTGGCCAATCAATAATTCCAAAGCTCTATGTAATCAGTGGCATAGCTAATTGGTTAATAGCAGTTACTTTGTTTTTGTTTGTAAGTTGTGTTTTGCAAATTTTTCTAATACGGCGTATATATTCTCTGCCAATTTTTCTCTCGTCTTGGCATGTTGAGTTGAATCGTTTTCTTCTATGGCAAGGTATTTGTATTGTTCTTGTTCTTTGATGTCAGTATCTTCATCAAGCTGTATGTTTTCCGTTTGGATCTTCTTCCCAGCTCTGAGGGAGCACTTGGCACATTTGTCCAGGCCGAACTTCATTCCAATATCTTTGGAGAAGGTATGTACTACCTGTAAGAGTCGGTTTAAGTCAGCATCTGAACTAGCATACAGCTTGAGGTCATCCAGGAAGAGCAGGTGGTTGACTCTTTAGTTTAGATCTTGTTTGCAGCCCTGGCTCAGATTGTAGGCACTCTGGCTTTTGTTTAGTAATATATGTATGTGTGTATGTGTGTGTGTGTTTACAAAGAATATTTATTTAAAAACATGTAGTCCTTATAATATCTTAAATTGTTCTAATTGTAAGCTCAATGAATCATTACCAATTATGTTGTCACGGCATCAATGATTTCTTAAACCGCCCCTACTGCATAACTTAATACCTAATACAGAAAATGTAACTGCTCAATTCTAAGAGCCCCCCCCCCATGCTTAATGTTCCCTTTGAGTTTATCCTTTACTGGTTTTGCTATAAAGCTTAATTTTAAAGATGAAAGACGTATTTATTAGACACTAACTTATCTACCTAGTGGATTGAGACTCGTTCTGGAACGTCGAAGAATTTTCTGCGATTTTTATATTCTTTTGTAGGACTTACATGCACTGTTGATCCCATTCCTCTTTTTTTTCCTAGTAAAATATTAACATTCCAGAGTTACTATTATTACTGAACGATTCTACTGATAACTATTTAATTTATAATAGAGCTTCGGTTATGTTTATTATCTAAATTATTGTCTAATTGTTCATGGAATATCCAGAATCCCACTTAATGCTAATTTATTTGGTGCCGTTAATTGATTGCAAATTGCAAGAACACACATTTCCAAGCGTGGTGTATATATGCGATGTAAAGACAGAGAATAACATCTTGACCTATATCGGGTTCATCTTCATGGACAGGTATGGAAATCACACGTGTTTATTTAGGAAACAATTATTGTGTAAAAGGTGAGTTCGATTTAACTCAATCAATATGGGGTTAGTTCCTTCTATGTTCTATCGGAGTAAACATGGGTTTAGGGAGAGGTAGAGGGGTAGATTAAGAAGGGTTTTCACAATTAACTTGCATCCTAAATTAACAATTCACTTTCATCCGTATGAGTTGCATTAGAATTCATTGGGTTATAAAATAATTTTACGGTCACTACCTTGTAACAAGTAAATTAATTCTACTGGGGATTAGTAACAGAGTCCTTCTATATCCTGCTAGAGATTAATTAAATTCCTACCCAGTGGGAATAACTCATTAATTCTGAAAAATAAGAATTACCTCCTTTTCTCCGTCTGGCTTAAAATCTCTGTGGGTTAATGTCCGATCTCGTAATTTGAAATAGATAAATAAAACTAACTAAATGATTAGAATAAATTTGTTTTGAGACTTTAATCGTCGGTAGTAATGTTTTTTATGGATCCGCACTCGATTTTCTGCGGGGCTTGGCATCCTCATAGTTAGCATCAAAACAATGGAGGTTTCGCATTTCATTTCTGGTTTTAGAAATAGCTTTATTAGACACTTTAAGATTTTAGAGTAATGATTAATAATAAATAACAGTTTATAATGATTTAATGATTGTTTGGGGGCTTCGGATTTTTTTCCTCTACCAGGGGAATTTCGATTTACTAGCAGGAATTATTTAAGGTTAGTTTCGTAAATAACAGTTTTGAGGCCGTCGTTGGGAAATCAGATTCGAGTGTTTCCTCGAGTGTGCTTATCTTATTGAGTGGTGGAACTTTTTCTTTTTCTTTTTTCTGAAGTGGTCACCTATTTCCCAGGTGAGTGTTTGCCTTAATATTCTTCAATTTGCCAATTTTTTATGAGAACTCAATCTAGAATTTCATCGTATTTTCTCCCTCCGGTGTTTTTGTTATGATATGCTTTTTCACTATTCAAAAATATATATTGCAACCTTCTGAAAACTGACACAATTGGACTGATATTTAAAAACAATACTTATCCGATTTTTGCCATGAAACGCGCGTAAGGAATAAGAATGAATATTACATTTGAATAAATTACTTTTGTGTGTAAAATGAGACATGTAAAAAATAAACTCATCGAAGTACAGAAATACAGAAGTTGTTAAAACCAATGAAAATGATGATTTTGAATTAATTCCCGATGGCAAATGTAAGATATATATATATATATATATATATATATATATATATATAAGTAATCCAACAAAAGATAAAGCGTCAACTAATATCTTATAATTAGTGAAACATCCGGATAAAAACTGAAGCTCAATATACTGGATAGAGCATTAATATTATAATATAAAATGAAATAATAAAATAAGGTGTCAATCAAATTTTATTATAATTCAAAGTTCAAGCAAAGTATCTTAACGTCCTTAGCTCATGAGTTTTCAAAGATAATTCTTCTCCTTACCGGTAGTAATACCACTGCGGTAATGGTCCTCTGAGGAGGAGAATTATCTTTGAAAACTCATGAGCTAAGGACGTTAAGATACTTTGCTTGAACTTTGAATTATAATAAAATTTGATTGACACCTTATTTCATTATTTCATTTTATATTATAATATATATATATATATATATATATATATATATATATATATATATATATATATATATATAATTACCGTTGACAAATTTCCCGCTTTTCTAGCGACCACCCTATATATATATATATATATATATATATATATATATATATATATATATATATATATATATATATATATATATATATATATATAGGGTGGTCGCTAGAAAAGAGGGGATATTTATCAAACGGTAATTTATTTTTACAAAAAATAACTTTAAAAAAGTTTTTCAAAGGCTAATATTATAATATACTTACAGAAGCTCAAAATGTCGTCCGTACAAATCAAAGAAGTAAATAAGCCACACGCAATAAAATTTCAACAAAATAAAATTTAATATCAAATTTACAACCTCAAATTTCCCGCTTTTTTAGCGGCTACCCTGTATATCAAAGTTGTTATCAAATTTAGTAGCTTTTTTTATCGGTAAATACTTTGTATTTAGTCAGAGAGTGCTTAATACTCTAAAGACCAGAGCAGTTATAGCTATGATACTATCTATTTATACCTCTATCTATCTAGTTGGTTAGCGTCACCACACGGCACACAGAGAAACTACTATCATACAGTCTCGTTCACGATACAAACTAACCTACATCTTTTTCAACAAAAGACAATTTACGCTAAGGACATTTGTCTATGTAACAGGAACCTCCAATACTTGGTAATCCTTCACTCTTTAATAAAGACCAAGGTGTATTTATTTGTATATATATATACATACATAAATAGATATATGTACTTCCACCCCGTCATACATAAGTTAGCGAGTGAAACACGTGCCTTTTCTAGCCCCCGGACGAAACAATTTCAAGTGGTGAGAAGAAGCGAGAAAGCAAATAACAGTCAGAAAACCACCTCAGACTTACCCTGCCGCCTGAATGAATTCTGAAATAAATCCTCCACTCTATAATAAAAAAAAAAGTCAAATTGTTGTTATCATATTTGATGACCTAAAGCAGGGGCGGGCAACCTCCGGCCCGCGGGCCACATCCGGCCCGCGAAGGCTTAGCGTCCGGCACGCCACCCTGTTATGCTTTATTATTGCAATCCGGCCCGCGGACCTCCCAGTAAAACTCATATCATTTTGTGACAGACGTAAAAGTAGGTTTCAATTAAGATTTACAGTGGGATAAAAATGTATAAATATCAGCGAGCGATGGTGCATGTATATTTCATTTTTCTTTAACTATTAATTTCAAATCCTTGGCCTGAGATGAAAATAGAAAGAAAGAGAGGCAAAGAGGAAACGAGAGACGAGGAAAGGGCATGAAACAGAAAACTTATGTGAGGTGTGTCAAAACGAATGCTGGATCAACATGCTACTTCCCCCGTCATTATTTTTCATGATTCCAAAATAGCTCTTCGTCGGCACCTTTTATAACATTACATACAGAAGTCTCTTGAGAAAAAATATCAGATTTGTCGAGTGTTCAATGCAATTTTTGTACAATTTATTCATGTAAACAAAATATAGTAATTCTAAGATTTCGTTTTTCACTCCGGCCCGCGATCTCCTTCCAAAAGTCTCATCTGGCCTTCACTCTGAAAAGGTTGCCCGCCCCTGACCTAAAGGGTCATCAAATATGATAACAACAATTTGTATATGAAAACTTAAATTACTGACGTAATGATTTTATATGAATATTTTAGTGATATATTAAAGTAAATAGACGAATCATAAGTTGTTTTTTCATCATTTTTGATGGAGGGTGTACACTATTACATATATATTTATACAAATGTTTTGGTTCTGTAAGACTTATATTTTTCTATCAATATTTAATTACAGGATGGGTAATTAATACCACGGTTCATTCCTATATCTTTTCTACAAAAAAAACTACTCATGACACAAAACCAAAATTCCACGCATATTTATGAGTTTTTTTTCTGTTTGTTTTTTTTTTTTTCTCCCCATCTTATTCTGGTTCCGTCTTGACATTTTCATCGTTGTCGTCTTCTTCGTTCGAAGTTTCGTTTTCATTCGTCTCATCTTCCTCGGAGTTTTCTTCGTCTGTTTCGTCGAGTTGATCTTTATCGTCTTGGTCTTCCGTCTGATCGTTCTTGTTTTTGTCTGCTGCCTGTTGTTTGATCTTCCTTTGCTGCAAACAAAATTCAGGAACGCTGTACTCCAGAGCGTCGTTTTCAAAGTCGACGGGCTCGCATTTCGTGATGACGATACTATTCATCGGGTGTTCGTTTATCGTTTTCTCTTCCTCTATTCGGTTCAACAACTGTGTACCTTCAAGCAACTGGCTGCAAAAGAAGAAAAAAAAGGAGAAATTTAAATCGTTAATTATTAATAATGCTGAAGACACCAATGTTCAAGCAGCCGCACTCAGGGTAACTAATGTTGAAGCGACCACACTTGAGGTCCCTAATGTTGAAGCTACTGCACTCGGGGTCACCAATATTGAAGAGATCACACCCGGGGTGATGAATGTTGAAGCGCCCACACTCGGGGTCACCAATGTTGAAGCGACTGCACTCGGGATCACCAATGTTAAAGAGATCGCACTCAGGGTCACTAATATTGAAGTGACTGCACTCGGAGTTATCAATATTGAAGAGACCGCACTTGGGGTAACAAATATTGAAGCAACTGCACTTGGTGTCACCAATGTTGAAGAAACTGCAGTCGGGGTCACCAATATTGAAGAGATCGCACTCGGGATCACCAATGTTTAAAAGACTTCACTAGGGTTAGCCAATGTTGAAGGGACTGCACTCTAGGTCACCAATATTGAAGATAGTACATTATCAAAAGAAAGAATGACAAAGTCTATCCATACAAAAGTATTCATTTTTATTGGCAATTTAAGACAATGCAAAATAGAATGTTGGCAGTGAATGAGAGTTCAAAGAGTTCAAGAACGTTCTGGTGAAAGAAAAGTGTTTCATCTGCAAGAAGAAATTGAGTATTTATTTACACCTCTCCAGGAGTTAGGCACAGGGCCAGTTTTTATCTTACTCCCACAAGTAAGATGTACCCCAAGGTCGGGTCGGGAAAGTGGGGTTTAAAAATTGCCTGGCCAGCCCCGTCGGCATTCCCCGGTATGGGCGCCTCAGACAGTAAGCAATAAACTTACTCCTCCCCAAAGAGGGGAGGCGAAGCCTGGGAGGGTGAACCTCCTAGAACTGCACAGGACTGTCCCATAGACCGGCGTAAATCAAGCCCCGAAGGCCAAGACAATACCAGTCTATGGGGTGCAGTATCCATCGGAACAGATACTACACTTTGATCTTAGCCAAAAGGCCAAGATCTTAGCCAAATTGAGTAGCTATGTTCATTTAAGCTGACATTGTGTGTGTTTACGTATGTATAAATGCGATAGACACGAGGACGTGTGTGTATACTAGTGTATCTGTTTTGCCAGTGAGAGAATGTATGTACGAACTGTGTATATACATTCGGTGATAAGTGTGTGTGAATTTCGCTGGGTGTACAGAAGTTCGTGTGTGTCTCTCATCGCGTTTGTCGAGGACCCTCAGCCAGGGACCGAGATTAGCTTCTAAGTGTATATCCGCGTGCGTTGTCTGTGGAAGAAAAATACCGGAAAAATGGAAAGAAAAACGCTGTGTTTGGGTTTTTATACTACGAGCAAGATTTGAAAGTGAAAATCTCTCGCGTTTTGACTGGTTGAAAGAAACTGCTAATTTGAGCTTTTGTCCAATCGAGCGTCAATATGTAAAAACAACATTCACTGTCACTGCTGCTTCTAACAATAACATGCTAAATTAACCTTATGGCGTCTCGGTATAACCATAAACAACATCCGGTCCTGAGTCTCTAATGTTTCTTTACCTCCTCTGCAAAAGGTTAGGCAAAAGGTCCGGTGGGCTTTTGAAAAACCTTCACACTAGGAGAGGAAATTCACTCTGGCCTACAAAAATGCCTGAGCAGCCCTTTCGGCATTCCCAGTAGGGGCGCCTCAGACAATTAGCAATAAACTAACCCCTTCTAAGAGATAAGGTAATGTCTGGAAGGGTGGACCTCCTAGGACTGAAAAGAACCATACCTCAACCCGGCAGCAACAAAGTCACTATTGGACTGATTGTCGAGGGCGTGTCTTCAACCGATATGAATAACACCTACTCATATGGCAGTTTTATCTGGAGTGCCGCAGGTTCCTCATACCTAAAAAAAAAAAAGTCGAAACC
>OY744538.1:41202891-41287891 GCA_963556195.1 Sepiola atlantica | reverse complement strand
TCAATAACCTCTGCAACAAGAAAACAATCATCTTACGTTGGATATTAAATCATGTTAGCATTCATGGAAACGATAAAGTGAACGAAAAATCATAACAAATTTGAAAGTACACGAACGATAAACTGAAAAAATCCAACCAACGATCGAAGTTCCAGGGTTATAGAAGAGTGGGAAAATAGGAGGTAAATCTTGCCAGACTCCACATAGGCCACACACGTATATGACACATTCATATCTGTTTAAAGGAGAAGATCCTCCATTCTGTATTGGCTGTCGTGCTCATTTACAATGAAATATATGTTTAGTTCAATGAAATCTGTTCTAGACATTATCAGGTGGGTGACTTGAAGGACCTTTTGGAGCAGATCAATCCGAACGACATTTTTTATTCCATTTTTGGATTGTACAAAAATATAAATAATCTACCTTTTGTTCACAAAATATTCTTCTACAAATAATTCTCTCAAAATCGGATCGTTCTACAAAATAAAATGATTAGAAATAATTTCATTCTTCTTTTTTTTTACTTTTGGTCGACATTTGGTAAGTCCGTCTTTTAATACATCCACATATTAGGAAGATTGACATGTGTTCATATTTTGATGTATTACTTGTAAGCGCAAATAAATCCAGTTATATTTTTATTGTGTCTGAGATGCGTATATTTGCTGACGACACTACACTCTACTCTCGACATGTGCGTAAAACGGATGCGCGCATATTCGAGGCAATGGCTGAATCCTTATAAAGTGACCTCCAGTCTGTAGTGGAATGAGTCATAAATGGATGATAACATTAAATGCTGCTAAGATAAAGCTCCTTTCCTTCAACAACTACAAGAAACCTCTTCAACCATCGATTGCCATGGAAAATAACACTCTACCTGAGAGTCCAACGTTCAAACTCCTCGGCCTAAAATTCACAAATAACATGAATTGAACAAATACATAGAATACATTGCCATGGCTGCTGCAAAAAAGTGGGCTCCATCTACCTTGCTAGAAAACTTCTCAGAACTGACAGTATCCTATATCTCTTCAAAGCCACCATCCGCCCATGCATGAAGTATGGTTGTCACGTCTGGGCTGGTGCACTATCCACCAGTCTCTCCCTCTTAGACAAGGTCCGAAAAAGAGTATCTAATCTAATCGGTCCCTCACTATCCACCAAGCTCCAGCTCCTGTCCCATTACTGCAATGTAGAATCTTTGTGCTTTTTTACAAGTACTTCAATGAAATGTGCTCTGATGAATTTGCTGCTCTGGTGCCTCCCCGGCGTAAATACACTCGACCAACCCGACAATCAGCTAAATCCCATCCATTCACTGTCGGCTCCTGGAACTCCCTCCCTTCTTCCTGTTTCCCCGACTGTACCGACATGCAGAAATTTTAAACTAATGTGAACAATCATCTCGCTGCACAACTCCAAATTTAGGATGACTCCCAAAACTTTCACCCTAATTCTCAGTTGCCCCTTACATCTACAGTAGCAATTTGCCTTGTTTGGGGTGAACTAAGTTAAAAAAAAAATAAAAAAAGAAAGAAAGAATTAAGCCTTTAGTTATTTTTGGTTCGTCGCTTTTATTTATGTATGAGGACAATTAAGAAACAGATAATTCTTATAAACCAAATTGGAAAGAGTGCGAGCAATGCAAATGGGTAAACACTTTCTAAGTTCCCAAAGAAAATAAATACTGTAAAAAGAAAATACGTAACGCAATCATATCTGCTTAAAGAAGAAGATCCTCCATTCCATGTTGTCTGTTCGGCTCCATTTACAGTGGATCATGTATTTGTGAAACGTGTTGATTTCAACAAAATTAATTCTAGACATTAGCAGCTGGGTGATCTGAACGATCTCTTTTTACGGGCGTCAATACGATTTTATTTTTAATTTCTGAAAGAAGTAATATTGGGCAAAAAATATAGGTAAAATAGAAAGTATCCACTTTATCATGGCCACCGTATTTTCGAAAAGGAGTTAATCCCATAAAATGCCAATTTATATTTAAGGCTTGATTTTTTTTTTAGCAAATAATAATTTGTTTTCAAAAATTTGTTAAATTATTAAAAAATAATAAAATGAAACTGTTTTTTATAATATTAATTTTTTTTTATTTTGAAATATTTTTAACAAATAATCAAATCAAACATTTTTTTTATAATTGGAATTTTTTATTTTGAAAATATGTTCAAATGGATAATTATTAACCAAATATAATTATATTGCAAAGTAACAATAAATTATTAACAAATAATAAATTCAAACTGTCTTTTATAAATTATAAACAAATAATAAATTCAAACTGTCTTTTATAAATTATAAACAAATAATAAATTCAAACTGTCTTTTATTAATTATTAACAAATAATAAATTCAAACTGTCTTTTATAAATTATAAACAAATAATAAATTCAAACTGTCTTTTATAAATTATAAACAAATAAATTCAAACTGTCTTTTATAAATTATAAACAAATAATAAATTCAAACTGTCTTTTATTAATTATTAACAAATAATAAATTCAAACTGTCTTTTATAAATTATTAACAAATAATAAATTCAAACTGTCTTTTATAAATTATTAACAAATAATAAATTCAAACTGTCTTTTATAAATTATTAACAAATAATAAATTCAAACTGTCTTTTATAAATTATTAACAAATAGTAAATTCAAATTGTCTTTTATAAATTATTAACAAATAATAAATTCAAACTGTCTTTTGTAAATTATTAACAAATAATAAATTCAAACTGTCTTTTATAAATTATTAACAAATAATAAATTCAAACTGTCTTTTATAAATTATTAACAAATAATAAATTCAAACTGTCTTTTATAAATTATTAACAAATAATAAATTCAAACTGTCTTTTATAAATTATTAACAAATAATAAATTCAAACTGTCTTTTATAAATTATTAACAAATAATAAATTCAAACTGTCTTTTATAAATTATTAACAAATAACAAATTCAAACTGTCTTTTATAAATTATTAACAAATAATAAATTCAAACTGTCTTTTGTAAATTATTAACAAATAATAAATTCAAACTGTCTTGTATAAATTATTAACAAATAATAAATTCAAACTGTCTTTTGTAAATTATTAACAAATAATAAATTCAAACTGTCTTTTATAAATTATTAACAAATAATAAATTCAAACTGTCTTTTATAAATTATTAACAAATAGTAAATTCAAACTGTCTTTTATAAATTATTAACAAATAATAAATTCAAACTGTCTTTTGTAAATTATTAACAAATAATAAATTCAAACTGTCTTTTATAAATTATTAACAAATAATAAATTCAAACTGTCTTTTATAAATTATTAACAAATAATAAATTCAAACTGTCTTTTATTAATTATTAACAAATAATAAATTCAAACTGTCTTTTGTAAATTATTAACAAATAATAAATTCAAACTGTCTTTTATTAATTATTAACAAATAATAAATTCAAACTGTCTTTTATAAATTATTAACAAATAATAAATTCAAACTGTCTTTTATAAATTATAAAAATTCTGCCTAAAGCTACAATGCCTAAAATATAATTGATGATTTTTTTTATTAATACTGGTTCGTAATTTCCGATTTCGAATACGGCAGCCATGATGAAGTAGATACTTTCTATTTTACTAAAAACTCCACCTTCTTTCTACAAACTTTTCCTCTACAAACAATGCTACCAAATTCGAGTCGTTCTATAAGTTGGCATTGTTAAGGGCCGGTCCTCATGGTGCACCGATGCTGTGTCACTGTTGGCTTGTTCTCCTTAGTTCTTACCCGAAAAGGGTAAAAGAGTAACAAGGAATCCACCACAACGCACGTGCCCCACGACTTCTACTTATGAGTAGAAACTAAGATACTTCATATTTTGTGTGCTGTTACGTTTACGGTTTTTTATACGTTTTCAACTGTAAATAAATGTGTTGATTGTACTTGGTTTTAGTTTCATCTATCATTCGTTCTGGTGATGGATATGTTTGGGATATACATTTAATACGGGGCTGTGAGATAAATCAACCTTATATCCAACAGCATTAAATGTCTCACTGTGGTTGATATGCCGTAAAGTATTTGAAAGCAAACTCTTCAAATAAATAACTACGTTCAATTATTTAACACGATTCACATTACTCACCTTCGAATATCTTTCCGTAAATGGATATCCCATCGCTGCCATTGCCTTTAACTATATCTAAAACAAAATAACAAAATTATAGTGAAAATATACAAAATACGTAGATTTGAATGTAAGTAATATTAACATCGCACGACAGGGTACCTTCATTTAGATTATTGAAATTACCTAAGGCAATACCTATAACAGATCGAGAGATCTAACATTTGGGGTCTTTTACGGAAGGCAATATTTCCACTCAGTCAGCAGATATCTTTTTAGCTGCCAACACTTCACTTTCACTGCTTCGAGAAAATTTCATCTCGTAAAGGGATTCTAACCCATCAAATGTATTTCAGCTTAGGTTCTGTATTATATCATCAAGAACATTTGGATTACAAGTTTGTGAGTGTTCTGTAAAAAGCCAAAATTGAATTTTATTGAGAACTATATTTACACCACTATTAATTTTAAAAAGAACCATTCAAACTGTAGTTCATACTGTTGTAATTTCTCAAGCCAAATTTGCTAGCTAATGTCATAATCTTTTTTTTAGGTTTTCCTTGTTTATTTAAGAAATACCAGTTTTTAACTTTTTTTAGTTACAAAAATGTGTTGTTGAAAAACTCGATAATTTCTTGAAGACATACTCACAAACTTATAATCAAAATTTCATTTAAAATACAAAACCCCAGCAGAAATAAATTTGATAGGTTAGAATCCTCTTTCGGAGCAATGAAAGTGGATTGTTAGCAGCTAACTGACCGTCTTACTGGATATATTTTATTCCTAAAAAGAAATGGCATAGTTCCTGTAGTGAAATGGAGTATTTTAAAAAAGGCACCAATACCTACACTAAACAACCCTACCTGTTTTCTGTATTTAAATGAAAAACTGGCTATTATTTTGTTTCCTAATAAGAATGCTCTACTAAACCAGAGGGACGAGGTAGGTTACAATTGCAGGCACTTCAAAACGTTCACGTTAGATAAGTATTGTGAGAACGATATAAAGACTTTAAAAAATTTTAAATAAAGATTAAAAATTAAAATCACTATCTATTTAAACATAACATTAAATTATTACAAATGATAAAGGATGACGTAATTAATGTATCATAATTAACAATGATCGGTAGGATTTGGTCAACTAACTAGTTAATAGGATAACTTGATGTAGAGATCTTAAATATGTAATTAATATATATTTTTATTTTTTTCATTCTTTATTGGGTTTCTTTAATGAAAATAAAGATAGGTTAATTAAAACCACTATTAATTTAAAGTTTCGACATGTATAGATATTAATGTTAGTATTATAAATATAGTTTTCAGATTATTTTAGTAGGTTATCATTATACATAATAGGTTATGTAACTGATCGTATTGGTATAACTCCTGGTGATGAGATAACTATTAGTAACCAAGAGATCTATAAATTAATAAGTTACAAGGCTTAGACTTTATATTGAAAGAAGGGATTTGTTGAAAGGTGAACATAATGATAAAATTAGTGAACTTAAATTAATACCAATTAAACGTCCGTTAGGCTAAATCAATATAGATGGACACAGGATTTAAGATCACTTCAAAGAGAGAATATAATTAATATAAAATAAAATAAAAAATGTAATTCCTTTATAAAATAACGCAAAATCATTACAAATAATAAAGTATTAAGTATATTATCATAAAGAACTAGATAAAAATAATAACTAGTCGATATTAAAAACTTGGTTTCTAATTCTCAAATAATTATGGAAATAATATTATTGTTGGATCAACTTAGTTCGTTGGTAAATATGATTGGTATTTATTAAGATTTTCAATTAATTAATAAATAGCGATTGTATTAATGTATATAACACTCTATTTGGCAGCTTAAAAATATTATGATTAATAGGAAAAAGAAGATAAAATACAAAATAAAAATTCCTTAAAACATTACGCAAAATAAATATATATATATATATATATATATATATATATATATATATATATATATATATATATATATATATATATATATGGTTTTATTTATATATGTATATAGGTGTGTATGTGTGTATGTGAGTGTATAAGTGTGTGTGTATAAGCGTGGGTGTGTGTATGTGTGAGTGTGGGTATGTCTGGGTGTGTGTGCATGTAGCACACACACCCAGACATACGTCGATAAATAGGTGTCAAGATGTCATCTTACGTAAAAGGGTTTCTCGTCTGAAATTTTAAAATGTAATTTGTCTGTTTGTTTTTTTTGTCTTTTTTATGATTGTGTATTGGCGGATCTAATCTTTGTTCATCAGTATATCCATGAGGAGGAGCCGAAGAGGTTCTGATTGTCGGATACTCAAACTATGTTTATTTTAATATATATATATATATATATATATATATATATATATATATATATATATATATATATATATATATATATATATATATATAAAGGTGTAAGGCTACCAACATTTGTAAAATGTTTTTTTCAACATTTATTTATTATTTTGTTATTTTATCATTTTATAAATTTATATTTAAATAACGCGTTTCCAGCGGTGGTCCGCTCTCATCAGATATGTAAATCCATTTGAAGAAATGTCTTTCGATTTGAAAGAGTGTTGTTTAATTTTACATATATACTTTTCTCTCGTTGGAACTGCACTATAGAAACTCATCTGAACGCGCAGACTTGAAAAGGAGACGTCACGTGACATCTGTTTGCGTTCAGCAATGAACGTAAAAGCGGACGTACAGAAATGACACTTGAAGTTCAAGTTCTCTTCTTTGCGTCATAAAAAGTAGAGAAAAACGTACGAACGCAAAAAATATTCTTTATGCGTTATTTTTATTTGCGTTTTCTTGAAAGTCGCCAAAAGAAGGAATAGAAAAAAAACTGTAAGAAAATATTTTAGTTCCGAAATCTGTAGGAAAAAAAAAAGTATATAAATAATCAAAGTAAGATTAAAAACCGAACTACATATTCAATACGGCTTGAATAAACTAAACTATCACAGGTCTTACATAAATTAAATGCTATGCTTTCTTTTCAAGGAGGCATATATATATATATATATATATATATATATATATATATATATATATATATATATATATATATATATATATATATATATATATATATATATATATATAGAGAGAGAGAGAGAGAGAGAGAGAGAGAGAGAGAGAGAGAGAGATAAAAGGATTCATAGATGGTAGCAATTGACACACCTCGGCCTTAGGTCATATACCCTCCGTTAATGTCAAAATGTCCTTTGATTTAAACTTATATATATATATATATATATATATGTGTGTGTGTGTGTGTGTGCGTGTGTGTGTGTGTGTGTGTATATATATATATATTAGTGTGCGTGTGTGTTAGACTGAAATTCCAGAAGGAAATCCGGGTATGAGAGCCCAATGTAATAAACAGAGCAAGAATAAAATAAAGTAACACAGAATCACATAATCACCGGTGCAATAATTTACTTCGACCCTACGGCTTTATTCAAGCATCCAAGCGATGTGATTACATTTTTTAAAATGAAAAAAGAGAAACTCACACTCACCATTTCAATACACATATATAGAGAGAGCGACAGCATATTTAATACATATATGGATAGAGGGGGAAATGAACTATTTGAGACGTATATTGAGGGGGAGGGAGAGTGACAGCATATGTAATATATATATATATATATATATATATATATATATATATATAGAGAGAGAGAGAGAGAGAGAGAGAGAGAAAGAGAGAGAGAGAGAGAGGGGGGAGATTGCACGATTTATAACAGAAGGAAAGAGAGCCATGCATATATATAGAGAGAGGGAAATTGTATGATTTACCACGGAAGGTATATAGGGAGGGGGAAGGAAGTTGAGGTATCCTAAACGAGGTCAGTTTGTCTAGGTCCCCTACAACCGTTTAACCCCAATTTCTTTTAAATCGTCTCTGAAAGTCGAAAATTCAAATCATCCTTCTGGCGATTGATAAATCAGTTAGGAGGGAGTGGGGAGGGAAAAATAAGGTGGGAGGAAGGAAGGAAAGAAAAAAGTCAGGTTCATATTATATTCCAATAACCATGGTTTTATTTTATTATTTTTATTTTTTCACATTTCCAAAAAAACATAACATTTCTGTGAGATATATTTTTTACGGTCCGTTTCATTTGTCTTGTGCCAAACAACGTTTTTATGTCAATATCGTCTCTGCAACATTACAAAATCATCAGAAAAAATTCACATATATATATATACACACATATATATATATATATATATATATATATAGTCTCGGAAGTTTCTCAACCATTAAAACTATATAAAAAAAAATTTTAAAAAAACTTATAGTCTCAAGTCTTCCAGTGGAAAATCACTCATGTAAGTCAATTTATTTTTTACAGTTATTATATTAGTTAGTTTCTAACACTATTTTAAGGGATCATCAGTTGTTTACCATGAAAAACTGTTTCGGGAATTTAAAAACAAGACAGTATTTAATTTCATGGCTTCCCAGCAGAGTTGATCAGACCCCACTTCCCTTAAAAGACAAAAACATAAACGTTCCTTATACTAAATCTACGTTTTATTCCATATAAATGTTTTGCTAACTTATATTAGTTAAAATAAAAAAAATAAAATATAAAAAAATAACAAAATAAAAAATAATAAAAAATTCTTTACCTGTGCTGTTCGTCTGTCTAATAAAATTTATCCGTTACTCACAAAAATGTTGCTGCATTTTAAAGTGTTTGGACGAATCCATGACACTATTATTTAAGTGATTAATGTATTATTTTTAGTTTTATATTATAAATATAGAAAACATCAACACATCAAAAAATAAAAGATAAATAAATAAATATGTATATACATATATATATATATATATATATATATATATATATATATATATATATATATATATATATATATACATACACACATACATATATATACCTTTAGTTCCTCCTTTTCTCCCTCGTCCTACTTTGTTGTCCATCCCCCCGTTGTTGTCAACCTCAAATAAATATTAATCTTCTTTGTTCACTTTAGTTTTTCTAATCTGCGTTCACAACTGTCGACTTTTTTCTTTTCTCATTGTTTCAAATCTGCGTCTATAAGTTAACCGTTAATTTGTTCTCTTTTTCTTTCTTTTTCTTCTTCTTCTTTGCCAACTCCCGGTGTTTAAAATCGGTGTTCATAACTGTCGGTTTTCTTCTTCTTCTTCTTCTTCTTCTTTTTTAACATTTCTTTCTTTCTTTCTACTGTATTTTTATTGTTTTTCTTATTATAATTAGCAGATGTGTTATATATACGTTTATTCATATTATATTATTTCTATTTATATATACTATGATTTGTTCTATCAGTTTATTTTGATTAATTTGATAAGATTTAAAAGCATCAGGATGGCGAGTAATTGCCTTATTTAATTGTCCAAATATTTTATTTTGATCGCCACCTTGGTTAATTATTCTTATTATTAGATCAGAAATTGGGGGCATGAAATCTACTAATTTTAAGGTAACACGAGCAATTCTCAGAAATTCAGACATAATACTCCCGTAAAATATATACACAGGGCTAGTACTATTTTTATATGGCATTCGCACGATACGAAAAGGGAATGAGTTTCTTTTATCAAACAGTTTATAGATAAATATTTTATCTTCAATTTTTATATCCAAATCAAGAAAAGTAGCTTGTGTTCCCTTATGTTCACAGTTTAATTTTAACTCTTTAGGATATATTAAATGTTTAGTATTTGCAAACTCTTCGCTATCATTAATGCAAACAAGGTCGTCAATATATCGCCTACATCCATGATAACTATACGCTCTAGATATATCATTTTTTATTAATGATGACATATATATATATTCCAGTCTATGTAAATATAGATCTGCCCAAAATGGAGACGGATCCAAACCCATTGGAATACCTATTGTTTGGAGCAATAATTTATTCCCTATTTGAAAGTAACTCTCTTTTATAAGGTGACTTATAAGCATTATCAGACCAGTTTTGGATACACTCGTCTTACCATTTTTATTTTTACACCAAAAGGCTTTAGATTTTGCAAAGTCTATGTATTTACCTTTTCCTCCTGCAAAAGCTAAATCTACAGTATTACCTAATTCTTTAATAAGTTCTTTATGGGGTATTTTTGTATATAATGTACTGAAATCGTATGTCCAGATTGATTTAGCCTGTTTACGAGAATTAATACAATCTAATTTTTCTTTTACTAGATCGGAATTATTTACCACCCAAAATAGGTTTATATTACTATAGAATTTACTTTTTTTATGGAAATTATTTATTTGGTTTATAATTAATTTAAAGATTTTAGACACAGCCTTACTTAAAGGTTTAGTGATGCACATTTTTGAGGCAACAATGAAACGGGCGCCAACTGGTGTTTTATGCATTTTAGGTATCCAATACATAGATAGAAGTTTTTTGTCTATATATATATATATATATATATATATATATATATATATATATATATATATATATATATATATATATATATATATATATTAAACAAAAAATACGTCCTATAAAGTTAAGGGCGGCTAGTAATACAAATGTGACAAGTATCCGCCGGCCCCACGAGGGTCAGGAAAAATCTAATAGCGCACTAGTATGCATTTAATGAAAATCGGAATCGCTGTCCTCGGTGGAATTCCAGGTGGATGACCCACCTGTGGAGAAGAAGTTGGAAAGAACAAGCATCATACTAAAGCCTACCCTTAAAGCACGAATGACGAAGAACTAAGGATAGTTCTGAAGAGAGGAGGATAGTGCAGTAACTGCAAGAGGCGTTGAGAGCCTCATTTCTTAGTGATATACTCTTTATTGCATGCGTAGATCATTGATTTTATCACTATCCTCCTCCAACACAAGCCCCACGAAACACATACATGCATACCCCCACACCCACATACCGACCGCCTGAATGAGCGGAATACTAATGCATGCTGAACGAACACCTAGTCGAATAACTTTTTGTTTTCATTTCCTGGTTGCTGTTCTATTAGTGTTTTATTATATTAACTGTTGTTTTTTCTGTGTTTGCGAGCGGCTAGTTTAGGAGGTGTCAATTACGAGTAAATGACACAAGGGGAAAGGGCGGATGTGACAAGTATCCGCCGACCCCACAAGAACCAGGAAAAATCTAATAGCGCACTAGTATGCATTTAGTGAAAATGCTATACTGGGAGAGAGCTCTACGAAATGGAGCGAGGGTATGAAACTAGTGTGAATTTTGCTTAAAAATGGAATTATCAGTGCAGAAGAGCAAGGTGCCTAGAAGTCTGCGAAAATCATGTAAACAGTCACGGTTAATTATGGAGGAGAGCCCAAAGAGATTGACCAGCTCTACTCAGAGCAACAAAGGAACCTTTGTCGTTTTGTTTTATTTTGCTATCATTTTTCGATGACAAGTCTAATAAACAGGGTTGGAAAGACTTAATTGATTGTGACCAGACAAAGAGAAATAAAATTGTCTTAACTCGTCGTGTGCGAGCTAGGAGCTGACAGGAGAGAGAGATTCCAGCCACGAGAGTTTCAATAAAAGAGGATGGGATTTCGCGCACGCGAAGAGTCGTGTTAAATTCGCGAGAGGAACACACAAGAGCAATTCTGCTCCCTGACCATCACTCTCGCCCATCGTAAATGAGGAACGCGTGCCTGCCAGATTTAGAGGAATTCTTTTAACGGACAATTGACAACCACGACTGTCGCTCAACACAGAGAAACAATAGAGACTCGCTTGTTACTGAAACAAGAGAGTGTAATTGTCAGGTGAAGAATTAATGCCCACTAGACGGTAATTGCATAGTAGAGTGCGTTGTTTATAAGGCAACGATATGTCCGGAAGATAACAACAGGGACAAAAATGTTTAAATCCGTATTTCTGCGAGAAACTGGAAACAGCGTTTCTATGACCACAGACACTCATTCGTAAATCCAGAACTTACGAACAAAACGGAGCTAGCGAAACAATGGTGGCTACTGACAAATGAAAACTGAACACCGGTAGTTTCTTGGTCAATCTTGTGTTATTCTAACATTCCGAATGGATTTAGGCAAAGGTGGAATTTGTGTTTGGTGGAAAAAAATTATAATCCTGAAATACGAACACGGTAATCTTCTAAACAGAAGAGATGAACTAATGGCGAATTGCAGACATAAATGTAAATTTAAAATAACCAATAGCTCATAATCCGAGATCCATTAAGATCCGTAGCAATGGATATACTAAATTTAGTCTGCCTGGATTGCTCTTATCCGTTATCCTTCATCCTTTATCCTTTAATCCCCTTCATGATCCTTTATTTCTTTATCTATGTATCTCTTTATTTCATCATGACTAAATACAGTTATAATCATTATCATTAAGATCTTAATTAATACATTATGTATGTGTGTATGTGTATATGTGTGTGTATATGTGTATATATACATATGTATGTATATGTATGTGTATATATATATATATTTATATATATATATATATATATTTATGTGCGTGTATGTATATATGTATGTGTATGTATGTGTATATATATATATATATATATATAATTATATATTTTATATTTTTATATTTTATATTTTTATAGCTATTATATATTTATAAATTTTTATAGCTATTAATAATATTGTCAATATTTTGTTAAATTTTATTATTATTATTATTATGATTATTATTATTATTATCATCATATACTCAAATAATTTATTTAAAATAATCAAATAAGCTATTAATAATATTGTCAATATTTTCTTAAATTGTATTATTATTATTACTATTATCATATAATCAAATAATTTATTAAAAATGGTATGGGCTACCGATTGCTTTTATCAGAAAGCACGTTGAATTGTTTTATTTTAAAATTGATATATATTAGATTGAATATATATATATATATATATATATATATATATATATATATATGACATGTTTCCAACCTTGGTTGTCTGATAATCTATTTTATTTCCTTCTTCCATCCTTAGTTTTCCCCTCCTCACTTCCTCCTAACTGATTTATCAATCGCCAGACGGATAATTCTAATTTCCTGCGTTCAGAGACGATTTAAAAGAAATTGGGGTTAAACGGTTGTAGGGGGACCTAGACAAACTGACCTCGTTTAGGATACCTCAACTTCCTTCCCCCTTCCTATATACCTTCCGTGGTAAATCATACAATTTCCCCCTCTCTATATGTATACATTGCTCTCTTTCCTTCTGTTATAAATCGTGCAATCTCCCCCTCTCTCTATATATATATTACATATGCTGTCACTCTCTCCCCCCTCAATATACGTCTCAAATAGTTCATTTTCCCCTCTCTCAAGATATGTATTAAATATGTTGTCGCTCTCTCTATATATGTGTATTTAAATGGTGAGTGTAAGTTTCTCGTTTTTAATTTAAAAAAGGTAATCAACCCGCTTGGATGCTTGAATAAAGCCTTAGGGTTGAAATAAATTATTGCACCGGTGATTATGTGATACTGTGTTACTTTATTTTATTATATATATATATATATATATATATATATATATATATATATATATATATATATATATTAGAATATCGTGTGCACGGTGTCTTTATGTTTATATGTATATTTATATGTATATATGTGTAATCAGTCAAAGGAAAATAATAATCGCATAAGTGTGAGAAAATATAATAAAAAATAAAAACATAAATAAATTAAGAAACGTGCAACTTACAAATTCGTGCCGAGTTTATTGGACGATTTTAGAAGCAAAGTAAATTCCAATTTCAGTTTTTTTTTTTTGTGTGTTGGGGTTTACTTTGCTTTTGAAATCGTCTTATAAACTCGGCACGAAATTGTAAGTTGCACGTTTATTTGTTTATAGTATTTATTGTTTTTAGTCTTTATTTTAAATTGTAATTTTTTCTCCCACTTGCGCGCTTATGATTTTACGTTGACTGATTACACCTATACACATATAAATATACAATTCTCTCTCTCTCTCTCTCTCTTTTCTCTCTCTCTCTCTCTCATATATATATATATATATATATATATATATATATATATATATATATATATATATAAGAATACCTGTCCCAGAACGGATAAAATTGATTCCCCGAAAGGATAGTTGTTGACGAATTTTATGTGCCCTTACGATCATTTAAACTAATCTATAATCCTTATTCCAATTTTAATCAAAATCCATTACATAATTTTGATTCAAGAAAATTTAAAGCTTAAGCTTAAAGGGAAATTCCGAAAATATTGATTCATGACTATGGATCAAATTTGATGCAAATCTGAAATATTTGAATTTTCAAATGAGGGGTTGTGACCACGTTATGGCCCCTGAAAACCATTTAAAATACACCAAAGGAACTGAAATTTGAGGAATATTCATTAATTGATGTCTAATGCCGATTGTTCAAATTTTTAAAAAGTCGGACGTATCTTAATTTTCACAAAGGGCTTTCATCCTCTTTTTCCCCCTTTGCATGAAACTAAATTAAACTAAATATAACCCACATTACTCACCCTTACGCCTCGCGGCTGTGTTCCAAAATTCGACAAATTTGGATAGTGGAAGAATTATTGTTTGCCCATTGTTCAACACACTATTATAGATTTTCCAGAAATCGCAAGTTCCGATTTCTACGACTTAATGCGTTTTCTGTCATCTCGGTATACATGCAATTAGCTTTTATTTTATCTTTTTTTTTTTTTTTTTTTTTTTAATTATTATTATTATTATTATTATTATTGTTGTTATTGTTATTGTTATTATTATTATTGTTGTTGTTGTTGTTGTTTGTTTGTGTGTGTGTGTGTGTGTGTGTGTGTGTGTGTGTGTGTCTCTCTCTCTCTCTCTCTCTCTCTCTCTCTCTCTCTCTCTCTCTCTCTCTCTCAAAGCTACTGTAGTTCTAATGCAAGTGGAGCCAGCCAGAGCCTTCAGAAAAGCTAACTTCTGGCCTTGTTCCACATCTTGCTGCGGTGGAAAGCAAGTAAATAAAGACTATGTTCGGTTCTGTGATAGGTCAGGGCGCGTGAGAAAATTAACGCTTTACTTGGAATTAAGATGACAAATGAGCCATAATAGTTTATGTTTGCCTTCAAGCTTTTAATTCAAGCCATCAATTACTTTCTAGTTTAATGGCTTCAAAATCACTGTCAAATTGCGAAGAGCCACGGCAGTATATTACACAATCAGCCATTTTATTCTGTTTGTTGGAGTTCGTGGATCAGGGTCACCACTGTTGGAGTTTGTGGGCGCTTGTGTAGAACTCCTTCATTATATGTTCTATCGTACAAGCAAATACATGCAACAAAGCAACAAAACAAAAGCGGTAATGTTTGAAATGACATTTATTTGCCACAATCCTGGAGGTCGAATGCGTAAAAAAAGTGTACATTAGAAAAGAATGTGTGCAGTTGTGTGTGAGGAAGTGGAGAGAATGTGTCTCAGATACCTTGGATTTCATGCGTGCGTTATGCGCACATGTTTTCGGGCAAGGAAAAGAAAAGAGGGAGAATTTCTCTGTGTTACCCTCTTTTATACTCTCGATTTCAGCACCACCTAGCGTGGCGAAAAGGGAGATAATTAGGTCTGAAACGCCTTCATATATGTACGTGAAAATGAGTGCGTAGAAAGGGTAGGTAATGGTACACGTTATTAATATACAACAAATATGGCCGACATCTGTTTTCTGTTTACATCATGGACCCTTGAAATTAGAAAGTGATTTTGAAGCATGTAAACTGGCAGATAGAGAGTAATTTCTGGTTTAAATTTAAAAAAAATTTAAAGGCAACAGAAGAACCAGAAATAGTTTAGAAACTTTCTACTTCAAAAAATAAATGTAATTAATTAAGACAAATAAGCACAACCCCTCTTTATCCCAATTATTGATTTAGAATTATTAGTAGCCTTCTCCCTAATACCATTTCCAAGTTATCTCCCGTGAATTATACTGATCAACGAAAGAGCGCACTCTTCTATTTTTGGTTTATTACAGTTCCCATCAGAAAAGAAAACATTAAAAAAAATTCACACGTACTCCTATCACATCAAAGACCCGTATATTCTTTCTAAATGTTACTTTAATTTTGGTTGATGTTTCATTACTTAGCAAAAACATGAGTAGGTGTATTGTTCATACTAGTCGAGGATATGTCTTCAACAATCAGTTTGACAGAGTCTAAGCCATTTTTATTTAGTTAGTGATCATGCTTCTGTCGGACTGGGGTATGGCTCTGTGCAGTTCTAGGATGGTTCGCCCTCGCAGACTTTACCTTCTCTATTTGAGAATGGGTTAGTTTATTGCTAATCGCCTTGGGCATTTTTTGTGGGCCAGAGTGCACTTCCTGCTTACTTGTACAGAGCTGCGGCCGATTTTTGAGCAAGGAAATCAAATGTGAGAAAGCACGTGGATGGTGGTTGTAGTAGCAGTTAGAGTATAGGGTCGCTAGGAGTGGGGGGAGGGGAGTGATATGCTAGTTTAATCAATTTATTAATATAGCCTTGAAAGAAACAAACCACGGGGCCAACTGCTACTACAACCATTATCCACGTGCTTTCTCACATTTGATTTTCTTGCTCAAAAATCGGCTGCAGCTCAGAGCCTGCACGCAAAATAAATTTATACTTGTATAATTTTTTCTTCAGACAAATCATCCTGAGGAAGTCTTATAATAAAGACGAAACGTTGATGAATACATGAATAATATTTTTTTTTGTTTTCCTTTTTCATTTTCCATATTTATTCATCTTTCATCTATCTATATATATCTAGAGAGAGAGAGAGAGAGAGATGAAAGAAGAGGGATAAACATGTACGAATGACAAATTTATTTCAACTTCGATTGTTCAATGCAAGGTATACTTGGTAAAAAATATGTTTATTATTCTTTCCTTAAGCTAAGGCTATTCAAAGATTAAAATCTTATCATCAGAGGAATTACATAGATAGATAAGTTGGCAGTGGAAAAGCCAAACGATCAAAATTTGAAAAAATATTAAGTATTTTTATATATATATATATATATATATATGGGAAGAGAAGGATGAGAGTAATCCGACGTGATGGGAAAATGAAAAAGGAAAACAAAAAAAAATGGATGTTTTTTATGTGTACATCAACGTTTCGTCTTTATTTATAAGACTTCATCAGGATGATAATATATATATATATATATATATATATATATATATATATATATATATATATATATATATATATATATATATAAAGATAAATATATATTGATCTTTATTATAGTAGAGGATTTTATTTTAAAAAGAAATTGATATGGTGAAAAGACATTATTTCTTTATAATTACTTTTTTTAAATATGACAGACGAAAAAAAAATATCCTTCCAAAAACGAAAAGGAAAATTCAGTCGTATTCATTTGTAATTTAAATAAACAAAAACAAGCAACAGCTTTTCCTCGCCATGGTAGCGGTTGTGCAAACATGGTATTGTAAGAGGTATGCTTACTAGAACTCCGGTTCGTGGCAGGGTCACTCATGACAGAACGGTCTGGCACCCAACAAGTATTAGGGCTGCAACCCAGCTAACAGGGCTCTGGTGAAAATCCAGGAGTCAACATAAGGATGAGTCATCCTTTTGTCATCTTTGTCTCTGCGTGTAGCAAGCAAGAACCTGTCCAGTGTTGAACTACAAGTTAATGGAGTGAGGATAACAACAGCCCTTTGTGTTTTCCAGGCCAAACTTTCCTCGACTTTGTATGCAATTGCTGGGCCTTGCTGTTCTCAGTGTCATGGATAAACCTGCAACCTTGGACTTCTAACGAATAGGTATGGCCAACAAGGACTTCATGTAGGTCAGACTATCCTGAGGCACAATCTTTGTGGGCTCTGTGCAAAAGTCCAATTCTCTTAGCAACAACAACAAAAACAGCAGCGGCACCATCCTCACTTCCCCCTCACCCCTTTTTTATTATGGTACGAGCGGTGGCAATATTGTAGTGTCAGAGCTATTCAATTAACGGGGCTCTGGTGAAATCCAGGAGGAGTCAACATCAAGCCCTTTCGTCCTCTTGGCGTCTCGGACTCTGAGTGTGGCAAGCAAGGATGTGTCAGTTGCGGAATCAAACCAGATAATCCTGAGGCACAATCTTTGTGGGCTCTGATTCAGTCAATAACAATAACAACAACAACAACAAAACCAGTAGCACCTCCTCTAAAGATTATCCTCTCCTCACCAACGATTAACAGAGCTCTGGTGAAAATCCAGGATCCATTATCCTCTAGTGGTCTCCGACTTTGACTTGTGCAAGCAAAGACCTGTCATGTGTGGAACCACAAATCCATAGAATTGGAAAAAACACTGTTTCTACTGCGCATGTACAACCACCATTCTTTTGTGTGTCCCAGGATAAACCTTCTCCAACTTCATATTTAACCACTGGTTTGGGTGTCGGGTGTAAAAACCTGCGATCTTGACGGTTTAATGAATAGCTGCGGCCAACGAAGACTTCATGCAGACCAGACAGTTCTGAAGCACGATCTTCGTGAGTTGTATGCAAAAGTTCAATTCGCTCAACAACATCAGCTTACCCGATCTACTTAACATTCAAGGTCACAGTTTAAGGTCAAAGTTAAAGGCAAAGATAAGTGATATTAGTGGACATAGTCAGTTATAAAAAAAGAAGAAGAAAAGAAAGAAAAAAGAAAGAAAAGAAATAAGAAAGATAAAAAAGAAAAGAAAAAAGAAAAAAAGAAAGAAAAAAAGAAAAAGAAAGAAAAAGAAAAAGAGATAAATAAAAAAGAAAGAAAAAAAATGAAAGAAAACAAATGAAAGAATGAAAGAAAAAAAAAAAGAAAAAGAAAGAAAAAAGAACCCCCTAATGTTCATATCTAATGAATAGAAAAACACACTTACCTCCCCCTTGTATCCATCCATCCGGTACAATTCTGTGAAATATGGTATCTTGGTAAGTCAATAACCGGCCCACTCCATTAACATTTCCGATACAAATTCTTTTAAAATTCTCACAGGTTTTCGGAAGAATATCGTCAAATAGCTTTAGAAAAAAAAAATATATTATTAAGTGACACAACAGATACACAAGATTACAATGTTCGGTTATGCGCACGCAGATGACTCGGCAGCACAGATTTATTTTTACAAGTGTTGCTACAGATATGACATACAAGCTTGGCCTTGGGGCTTGGATCAAAGTGTAGTATCTGTTCAGTCCTCAGTCAGTGAAGGAGAAATCCTTTTAGACTGAGACAATTTTTAATTTTGTTCCAATCCAAAGTGACCCTTTTTTAGGAGCTGGATTTTCCCCACATCGACATCCAACATTGTGTCTAACTCTGCCTTCGTGAAACACCTCACCGCTGACCGCTTCCATAAGACATATTTCAAGATAAAGTAGGTAGCCAACGAGATGAAAGCTGCCTAAAGCTGCCAATCTCTTAAACACAAAAATAAAAACGGAGATCCAAACAAAACATCTGGAGATTTATAAGTGAAGTTAAAAAGATAAAAAATAAACAAAACATTTTGATTCAATTCTTCAATATATTTTAATTAAATTAAAACTATCAATTATCCAGGTAGTGTACACTTTAAATTTTAGCTCTTTATAAAATATCCTCATCTGGTTATCACTTATACAAAAGGTGGCTTCATGACATTTTTAATTACTAAGAGAAATTATTACTTAAAACATAAAGCGAGAGAAAATAATATATATATATATATATATATATATATATATATATATATATATATATATATATATATATATATATATATATATATATATATTTGAAGAATTGTGAGTGATTGGGTGATAAACGAACTCAAAACTTGACCAGTAAAAATTTCATAAAAACCAAGAGGGAAAGCGATTTTAGCTAACTCGTTCTCCCACCCCCTTGTTCACTCAGCCAAGATAAGTATACCTCACGTGGTGGTCATTGTTAAAATAAATAATCTAAAAAAGGAGTTTTCTGGTTCTCCAACCCAATCATCATCATCAGCAGCAGCAGCAGTATAACGTTCGGTTTAGATCAGGGGCGGGCAACCCCCGGCTCGCGGGCCACATCCGGCCCGCGAAGGCTTAGCGTCCGGCCCGCCACCCTGCTATGCTTTATTATTGCAATCCGGCCCGCGGACCTCCCAATAAAACTCATAGCATTTTGTGACATAGACGTAAAAGTAGGTTTCAATTAAGATTTACAGTGGGATAAAAATGTATGAATATCAGCGAGCGATGATGCATGTATATTTCATTTTTCTTTAACTATTAATTTCAAATTCTTGGCCTGGGATAAAAATAGAAAAAGAGAAAGAGAGAGGCAAAGAGAAAACATGAGACGAGGAAAGGGCATGACACATAGAACTTATCTGAGGTGTGTCAAAACGAATGCTGGATCAACTTGCTACTTCCCCCGTCATTATTTTTTATGATTCCAAAATGGCTCTTCGTCGGCGCCTTTTATAAAATTACATACAGAAGTCTCTTGAGAAAGAATATCAGATTTGTAGAGTGTTCAATGCAATTTTTGTACAATTTATTCATGTAAACAAAATATAGTAATTCTGAGATTTCGTTTTTCACTCCGGCCCGCGATCTCCTTCCAAAAGTCTCATCTGGCCCTCACTCTGAAAAGGTTGCCCGCCCCTGTTTTAGATGTTGGAATACGTTAGATGGCTTTTAAAAATTCACTTCCAAAGTAACCTATCTCTGGCTAGGTCCTTATTTGCCCCTATTTCTCTCAAGTCTATTCCTATAACTTCCTCCCATGTTTTCTTTGTCGATTCTCTTATTGGTTGAGCCAGCACCAGGCTGTCACAGGATCATTGACTCCAGTCATTCTCTGCATAAAACTAACCCTCCCTAATTTAAGCTAAGCAAATGCAGCACAGTGCTAATTAGCAGGAAGTAAAACTGAATTACATTAATCTTACCTCAATGAGAAAATGGCCTTCCGGTTTGTTATCAATGGAAACGTGCATGTAGATCAAACTATGCTAGAAAAAAAACAAGGTTGAGAAATATTTATAAAGCTAATTTAGTATGTGCACACACACACATATATACATATATATACATATATATACATATATATATATATATATATATATATATATATATATATATATATATATATATATATATATATATATATATATATATATGTAAACATTCAATGAATTAAAACATTACAATTGTTCCATAAATTAGAACAGTATGGCGTACGATCGTTTCCAAAACATTTTGGCAATACTTTATTTTATTTTATTTTATTTTATAAATTAATAAAGCTAATCCAAAACGTGTCTTCATCAGCACCTTTAGCAACACGTTTTACAGAAAGTCAGAGAAAAAATTAAAAAGCTCATAGAGAAACATTTACTGACAGAAAGAGTCACCGGTTGATATGTTAGCAGCATAGGAGGAGAAAGAACACGATGGCACCCACAAACCAAAACACTGGTACATACAGAAGAAATAATTCAATATTTCCATGGATATATATATATATATATATATATATATATATATATATATATATATATATATATATATATATATATATATATATATATATATATATATTATAATATAAAATGAAGTAATAAAATAAGGTGTCAATCAAATTTTATTAGAATTCAAAGTTCATGCAAAGCATCCTTAAGTCCTTAGCTCATGAGTTTTCAAAGATAATTCTTCTCTTCAGAGGACCATTACCGCAGTTATACTACTACAGGCAATAAAATTACGCTTTGAAAATATATAAAATTATATACACAAATACATAAAAATACATAACATCAAACATATCAATCCAAAAACATACTTTTGTTGAATCCATACAGTCCATCCAGGTCATACAAGTTGAGAAGCATAATCATTTTATATTATAATATTAATCCTCTATCCAGTATATTGAGCTTCAGTTTTTTATCCGAATGTTTCACTAATTATAAGATATTAGTTGACGCTTATATCTTTTGTTGGATTGCTTCATATATATATATATATATATATATATATGCCCATACTATATATATATATGAAAAATGATTTTTCATTACGTTCGATTATTAATTCATTTATCATCATATCGTATATAATCATTATATATATATATATATATATATATATATATATATATATATATATAATGTAATGTGAGAAAGTAAAGATAAAAAGTATATGTTTAACTTAAATACTATCTTGAATAGTAAATGCTCTATATACGATATACGGCATTTATTAAATTATTAATTGTGCAAATAAGGGTTATATAAAATAAAAACTTTTTTCTATCCTTAATCCATGGATTTTCAAAAATATTCTCTTATCATCAGAGGAAATTCGACGGATAAGTCAGTAAAATTTAGTGTGATGCAAACATTTGAAAATATTCAAATATAAAAGATATAAAAAATAAAAACAATTTAAAAAGTTTAAAATTTGCAAAAAAAAATCGTCACAAGCATAGAACCGTCCTCCCATGAATTACCTACTTTTTAAGGAGGTGGGTGTAATCCTCCCAAGTATTATATCCTCCTTCGGGGGGTAGTATCTGTTATATTGTTATCAGACCATCTTCTCATGAACTACCTTCCTTTTTGGGAGGTGGGAGCATGGGGTAGTGAAGTATACCATACTCACAGGCATTGCCTTCTCTTTTTATGGGGCAATCCTCCTAGGTATTACCTCCTCTTTTGAGGGTAGTATAACATATGTTCGTTCCTTATGATACCACCATTCCATGATTATCTTCTCCGTTTGGGAGGAGGTAGTGTACTATCTGTTCTGTTGTCATGATATCACCCTCCCAGGCATTAATTACTCCTTTTTTTAGGGAGGCGTTCCTTATGATACCATCCTCTCAGTCATTGCCCCCTCCTTTGGGGGAGTCAGTGTAGTATATGTTCGTTCACCATAATATCCTCCCAGGCTAGCAAAAATATGCGACCGGAAGGAGCATATATTTGCTAGTATATATATAAACCAAGAAATTAACAATAGGCATAAAACAATTTTAAAACACATGTTGTTAAAGGTAACTATCCTTGGAATAATTCGTATTTTTTTTTAACGTCAATAACTACTTATGTGAAGTCGAGAAATGAAGTAATATACCATGTCAGACAAAATTCGCCATTTTGAATATTTCGACATAGTCTGTTATCTGTTCGTTAATAGCTATTAAGGCTATCCGATATTCTGGAATGTAGCTTTCATCATATTAGTGCCTATGCAGTGAAAGAAATGTCAATGGTAAGATGAAAATTATAAATTGAATAAATAGTTATAAATAGTTCTTGGTGTCACATGAGGAATATGATTAGGAAAATTAAGTAAAAAGAAATTAATATTCTTAGTATTGTCGTGTTGACACACGTGTTTTTGACATCCAATCCGATATTGCTTAATTCTGCAAATCTGGAATGTGTAAAAAGTATATGGAATAGAAAGTCAGAACGCCTGGAAGAATGAAAATGTATTTCTATGGAGTATTCGTTAATTAGATTAAAAATGTATAGTAGGTTATAGAGAAAAAGAATACCGTAAAAATGAAACATAAACGGTGTTTTGCTCAAAAAACATAATCCTATAAACAACAGAACCCGGTGACATTGGGGTCTGCGGGAGTAGATGTTAGCATGAGAGTGAAATTACTTCTGAGCTCCTCCGGAAATCATTATGTTCGGAGAAGCTGCTGAGCCGGAACAAAATGTAAGAAAAAATTGAAAGAGAATGAAGCAAACGCATATTATCTGAAAACACGCATCAGGAATTGGCTGAAGTGGCTGGCAGAAAAGATTTGCGTACAAAGGTTTGGGTTCTAAAGCTATAATGACCAATAAAATATGAGAAAATTGACTTTACCTTATTATATAGATATATATATACATATATATATATATACATATATATATATATATTATGCTGCTTTTTTATTAATGATCATGCTTGCATAGGTAATATCATTAAATAAACGATTAATTTAGTCTACGGGGCTGGGAAATAAAATAAAAACGAATACCACAAAGTGTAGAATAAAACTTGTACAGGATTCGAACCAGTGCCTTAGAATATGGACCACCTAATATGGGTGTCGTCTTAGACATCTTTACTAACGAGTCGAAACAGTTAGAGAAGGCTGAAATTATACAAATAACTCAGCAACTTCCTTGGCCTTTTGGCTAGGAAGAAAGTGTAATATCTGTGCTGATGCTGAACTAATTTATTATGTCCTCGGTCAGTGAAGGAGAAATCCTTATAGATTGGGGCAATTTTAATTTTTGTTCCCATCCAGGGTGCCGTTTTTGGGGAGGTGAGTTTTCCCTATATTAAAAACTGACCTTGTGTCTAGCTTTGCGATCGTGAGAAGGCAAGTAGATAGGAACTCATCTTGCAAGTTTTTCGATAAATCTTTGTTTCCGTTTCTACTAGTGGTGCAACCATAATCTCCTTGGAGTTGCATCAAGCAAGCGAATACGGTGACCACTTGTTATACAGTGAAATTTATTTCCGACAGTATATTAAGTATATTGCTGGGTTTTTTTTTTTGTTTTTGTTTTTGTTTTCTTGGTGCTCATAGTTGCGTGAATGATATTATTAAATAAACAATCAATTTAGTTTATGAGATTGGGAAATAAATGAAGAATACCACAAAATGAAAAATGACACTTGTAAAAGCTTCTAATCTATGCCTCAGAAGAGGGACTATCGGATTAGATGTCATCTTAGACTGCGTGATTAACAAACCTAACTGTACAATAACTAATCCTCTAAGCTTTGCGATGAATCTTTGTTTGTCTGTAGGGGCATGTTGCTGAATTATTATTAAAGTGAAATTGGATGGTCCGGCCAAACGGTTAATACGGAACACTTTAGAACCAAAGGTGCTGGAAAATCAGTGTTGTACGGAATTTATTTAGACCAAATATGGTCGGATTGAAGAATGTTAGATTCTGGATTGAAATACAACCTTTATAGTTGGAGATTTTGGATCATGAAATTTTTTTAATGATTCCATGGTTGGAGGGGGGAACCCTATACGAAGAGGACGGGCATTGACTCATACGCTCGAAATAGATAGTGCAGGACAGCAAATAGACAATTCATTCATAGTTTGAATTAGGTGTCCATACCATTCCCAACACTATAAATGCATTAATAACTGCAACAGGCCCACTAGCATTTGATCTCGATAGAGCCAATTCCATTGTATATGGTGGTATCCATTAAGCCAAACACACATTCTTCCAAAGAGATACAAGGTGAGTAAATTATCGGATTATAGTTATAATAATGTATTAGTCGGTGTAGTAGAGTATCTCAAATGAATAAACAAGTGGTCATTGGAATTTAGCATTTTATTGTTTATTTAAATATATATATTATAACTCAGTAGAATATAAAATTTATGATATAATCAATATTATGTAATTATTCTCCAAAAATTCAAAATAAACAAATATTATTGGGTACATATGTTTCAGAAATTTTTAGCAATCCTCTCTTCAGCATAAAATATATCTTTATCACTTCGTTACAGGTCCGGGTGACAATGGAATTGATAAATGATTACAACACATAAAACAAAAAGACCCAAACTAAATCCAAGAAACAATATTTTCTTTTTTTATACTTTTTTTAAAACTTTTTACGGATGGCTATAATAATTGGATTCCAGCGTCCAATGTGTATATTTTTTACAAAAAGGTGTTTTCACTCTTCAAATTAGTTTTCATATGATGGTGTGTTTTTTAGACTTATATACGGATAAAGGGGAGGACTTTCAGTGAGTTAGGGTTAAGGTTAAGGTTATGTGTTTTCATTATTAATCCATTTGGCTAGTAGAAATTTGTCTTGTATTGAGGCATAGTTTCAACACCTCAGTATTAACGTTCATATGGTTTATCGAAGGGTTATTAATCGCTTGTAGGATCTTTCCATTTAAATTATACTACCCTTGTTATCAAAATTAATTTTTATATGCAAGATAACAACCCTCTTCCTTCTCCCCAGATATATTATATATATCACCTCCACATTTTCCCTACGAATCCTAATATAACCTACATTCACATCCCCATAACCCTCACTAATCATAAATAACATAAATTAATATGTACCTTATCATATTCTGACATTTTTAGATTTTTAGATATATTTTAAATATGGAAGAGGCTATTTTTTAGTTACTTAGTCTATGGTGAAATAAAACTTATTTTTTTCGCAAGTCGTGGCGAAAATCGCCCTATGAATTATTTATTTAATTTAAAAAAATAATCAGAGTTTTAATTATTTCTTTTTTTATTGGAAAAATGTTGAAATAAAAATAAACCGGCAGTTAAGTTGACTCGTGAAATCTTCACTGTTACTGTAACAGTTAGCTTAAAAACACATGAACCGGCAAAATAACAGCCCCATCGTTATTCTGCCGAGGGGGTCGTTATTCTGCCGGTCCCGGCAAAATAGCCTATTCGTTTAAATATATATTGAAAAATCTTACTAGTTAAATACTAGTTAAATACCTAGAAATATAATTAAACAAAATAAAAAGATATATATGACCAAGATTTAAATCTACCCGGTACACACTCTGGTAGACACATAAACGTAACTGAGCAAACGTTAATAGAATTAACTAAAATTCAATGACCCCACATGATCTCATACAGGTACCACCACATATATTATCGAGATAGCAAGTCTATAATTTTTGCAAAATTCAGAAGGTGCAGGCCAAAAATAGCCGTTAGAGCTCCACAGGACTCAAAATCCATCATTTTTTCGGTGAAAAAGTGGTTTCATGCGACATTGCAGGTCCTAAAACATCCTCAAAAGCTATGAATAGATATAAATAGTTAAATCTGATATAGTACTTTAATTTAGGACCATTTTCAGGCTGTGAAAGGGTTTTCATGAATGTAAAATAGCCAAAAACTAGTGGCTTGCACCTACTGATTTTTGCAAAATTTTCAAAATGTTTGATTGTTTAGTGTTATTTATATATAAATGAACACGAAAAATACTACTCGCATGAATCTGAAATTTTCACCCATTACGTCCCACCCCTAACTAAAACATAATCACACACACCAAAAAAATATAACACATAAATCCATATAATAAAATGAATGCATCCCACTCTGTAAAGCAATAACAGTCGGCCACACCAGAATTAAACCCACTAGCTAGTCTATAAATAAATGACACTACACACCACCCCTAAATACGAATACGGCATAGAAACAGATAAACATGCAACCTCTGTAATCAGTAATCAAATTATATTTAAATAGTACTAAGTTACAATTAAGGCTCATACATCCATATAGACAGCCCTCGAAAGGGACACTTGAAAGAATTCACCGGACGATTAAAGAGGTGAACTGTCTTCATTGTGTGAGTCGTCGAGGATTTGAATGGGTTTTAAGGGCCTTTTCTAAACAGTAAAAGTCTACCTGTGTCAATAAAACCATAATTGGTATTTTAGACACTTTATTGATTTCTTTTCAACATACCCTGACGAACTATATATATATATATATATATATATATATATATATATATATATATATATATATATATATATAAAATAAAAAATAAACAAGATTTTGTTACATCCCAAAGACCAAGATTATATATATATGATAAATGGCGGATTAGTTGGATCTCACACGTGTGAGTGGTTGCTCTCAATTTTTGTTTTTTTGTTTTTTTGTTTGTTTTCACCCTAAAATGAAACTGATGTATAGTGTAAGTGTTTTCAAGACACTCTAATCCAAGAACTCTTTTATTATTTGTGAACTTTTTCTGATGATTTTGTAGTGTTGCAGAGACGATATTGACATACAAATGTTGTTTGGCACAAGACAAATGAAACGGACCGTTAAATATATCTCACAGAAAATTTAAATTTTTGGAAATGTGAAAAAATAAAAATAAAAGTAATAAAACAAACCATGGCTATTGGAATATAATAAAAACTGTCCTATATATATATATATATATATATATATATATATATATATATATATATATATATATATATATATATAGAGAGAGAGAGAGAGAGAGAGAGAGAGAGAGAGAAGAAATAAGAGTGATAAACATGTAACGAATGTCCAAATTTATTTCAAATTTCGATTGTTCAATGCAAGGTGTATTCTGCAATAAACTAGTGTTTATTATTCTTTCCTTAAGCCAAGGCTTTTCAAAGATCGAGATCTTATCATCAGAGGAGAAATACAGATAGATAAGTTGGCTGTAGAAAAAGCCAAAGTTCAAATGTTTGAAAAATATTATTAAAAATGTAGTGAAAGAAAGGTTCAGTAAAAAAGATATGTGGTTTGTCCAGGTGGTAATTGTCCGTTTTTGGCTTAAGGAAAGAATAATAAACATAAGTTTATTACAAAATACACATTGCATTGAACAATTGAAATTTGCAATAAATTTGGACATTCGTTACATGTTTATCACTCTTATTTCTTCTATCTCTACAATCGCTCTATCTCGTATATTGAGCTTAACCTTTTCACTATAGGTTCCATCTACTAAAAGTTTACTTTTGGTTTATATTTGATCCTGATATATATATATATATATATATATATATATATATATATATATATATATATATATATATATATATATAGGACAATTTATTTGTTGATAAAACGTGGGCTTTATTTGTATTAACACTGATAAAACGATCGTAATTGTTTTAGATCAAAATCAGTTTTGCTTTTTATGATTTTTAGTGTTGTTTTTCTTGTCAGAAAATATCACAATTTATAACTGTTCTGGAATTAAAAATTAGTACCATTGAGCTCTACACTTGATTTTTACAATAGATATTTTAGAAATTGTTTGAGTGTAGTTCGAAAATTACAAATAATAAGATGCTGCTTACTGTAACAATGTAGACGAAAATGAAGGTTTCGAAGCGCGTGGGATGTTTCACATGTCGGACACTCGTTTTTCAGTGAAGAAAGAACTTGTGTTCGTACTTGCAGATATTTTATAGGTGAAATTAATTTGCATATGTGAAGAAAAACTACTTTAAGAAGGACGAATTGGGGGAGGGGGAGACAGCCGTCTGAAGACGGCTTCTTGGCCTTTTGGCCAAGATCAAAGTGTAATATCTGTTCCGATGGATACTACACCCTATAGACCGGTATCGTCTTGGCCTTCGGATCTTAATTCCGCCGGTCTGTGGGTTTGTCCTGTGCAGTTCTAGGAGGTCCACCCTCCCAGGCTTTGCCTCCCCACTTTGGGGTGGAGTAAGTTTATCGCTTACTGCCTGAGGCGCCCCTACTGGGGAATGCCAACGGGGCTGCCCAGACATTTTTTGTAGGCCAGAGTGCTCACTTTCTTGGGCGCTGGCTTTTCAAATCCCACTTTCCCGACCTTGTGTCACATATTCCTGCTGTGGGATGGAATTAAATATAGCCGTCGAAATTTGAACAGCCCAGAGAAAGAGAGGTGGGGTTTGAGATTTGGCAGTCTTTGTCGCAGGGGATTCCCTTTTATTTATTTATTTATTTATTTAATTAATTACATCGAGTCATTAACCAAAATACTTCTTGATCTCATATGAGGGAATAGCTATTTTTGTATTTTCCTCATAGGAGTTATGTCAACACGGCCTTTTGGCTGGGATCAATGTGTAGTAACTGTTCCGATGGATGCTACACCCTCTACACCGATACCGTCTTGGTTTTCGGGCCTTCATTCCACCGATCTGAGGGATTTTCTTGTGCAGTTCTAGACTTTGTCTTCTAACCCTTTGAGAAGGGGTTAGTTTACTGCTAATCGTCTGAGTCGCTCCTACCGAGGAATGCCGAGGGGACTGCCCAGCCATTTTTTGTAGGGCAAAAGTGCTCTTCCTCTAGGGCGTTGGCTTTTAAATCCCACTGTGTCACATCTTATCGCTGTTGGAGGGTGATAAATACACAATTAAAAAAACACTAATGGTAATATTAGCAAAATAATTCATTGGTTATATCGAGTAGAGCGTCGTCCATATACTAATTGGTAAATATTTAATATACTAATAGGCAGGGCTTTACTGTAAAGCCCTGCCTATTGGTTTTATTGCTGCAGCCAAGATTGTTAACAGTTTGTGTTAAAATTTTTAATTTAGGGGGAAAATATTGCTTGAGATGATATGTTTCGAATTTTTGCCCCTCTTTTAGGAAAATTTAGGGATTTTTACGTAAATAATATCTCGCCCCATTGACTTAAAAGAATTAAAGTAGAGGTACTTAGATCCTAAATTCTTTCAACTGCTGCTTATTATGATTCTATAATGGGCTCAACCATGTCCTAACTCAATGCGGTTCAAATTTTATGATAACTCAAAGTTGAGTTCAACGCACGGAAAAATCGCAATAAAAAATGTATATTTTGAAAAAAATGAAAAAAATGAAAAAAATGAATAATTTCAAGCCAAATTATTAAAAAATCCCACAATTTCCCACAACATCTGTTTAATGATTGTAATGGGTCACATGTTATACATGATCACCTTCAAAACCGTTTTGATGGGCATTGACGGGCTTTTTTGATTTTTAATATTGAAAACTAGAATACGATATTGATAACACTCATTTAGTGGCATATTCCAATATCGATATGTCTTCTCTTTCATACCACTTCTTATCACTCTGGGTGCAAGGTTGGAGCTTTAAACCTATCTAAAGTGGTTTTGTACAGGATACCATATGATAAAATCCCAAACTCAACCCCCAGGGTCATAACAGATAATTTCCACTTATACAGTAACTAGGGCTATTTTTGGAGGAAATCTCATACTTCTCAGTTGACCGTGCAAATTACGCGCAAACTTTTGTGAGGTAGCCAACTTTGGGAAGCCACCATTTCTTTTTGGATGAATCTTTTGAGCTACTTTTTTTTGCAAATGATCACTTTTATTCCAAATTTTTTAAATATCACTACCACTATAACCCCCCTTTTAGGTCTAAAAACAGTTTTTTCCACCCCTAGGCACACTGTGCGGGGGGGGGGGAGATGGTAATTTTTATTCAGCAGGGGGGGAGTAAATAAAGACTTATTTGAAAATAATGTTGAAAATGTGTTAAATTTTTCAACAGATTATTTAAAGGGGCAGATGGAGCATAGAAAGGAGAGGCTCATTTTTATTAGGAGTCAAGAAGAAATTCAAATTTAGGGAATCTTACTTAATTGGTCTCTAATGACTATGGATCAAATTTAATGCAAATCTGAAATATTTGAATTTTCAAATAGGAGGTTGCGCCCATATTATGGCCTCTAACAATCGCTTTCAAATACTCCAAATGAACTGAAATTTGTGAAATATTTCATTATTTGATGTTTGATATCTATTGTTAACATTTCACAAAAATTGGAGGTATTTGTATTTTCACAAAGGCCTTCCTTTGCATAAAACCCTCTTTGCCTCCTTTGCATAAAACTAAAATAAACTAAATAAAGCCTACATTTAGACTCCTTATGCCTGGCACTGTATTCCAAAAGTCATAACGTTCGATTAATTAATTTAAGAGTGAATCATGTACATAAAAATACATAAACATACCTAACTTTATATAAATAAATATATATGTTCGACCATCTGAGTCAAGACAACTTGGGAAAAGTTCAGAGAACTTCTTCCAATCCTAACATCCTGAGCCATTCCAATTATTACCAAGTTATGGTCTATGGTAGCTGCGTAACAAGCGTGATGTTGTATGGTAGTAAGTATTAGGCCCTTACCCAGGTCTCACTTGCCCGACTCCAGAGAAATGACAGGACAATGATTAGGTGGATATGCGATGTAAAGCCGGACCAGATCTAGAATATTAGGTCAGACACTACTTGAAAAATTGATCATTCCAAAACTTGATGTCCATAAGAAGGGAAAACTGCCTTCGCTGGTTCAGGCATGTTGAAAGAAGCAAGGGGTATATCAGCACATGCAGAGACCTAAGGCTGGACAGAACAAAGAAAGCTGGGCGCCCTAGCAAAACATGGAAAGAAACCATCAGGCAAGACCATAAACAGTGGCAAATGGACACAGTCAATCTCCACAATTGTGATCACTGGAGACTTAGCATAAGGACAGCCAGACAACATCAAACCTCTTGTCAAAGGGAACATAGACGATAAACCTGGATAGTGAGGGTGAGTGAGTGAGTGGATAGAGAAGTAAGGGCCATTGGGCGATTCGATTTGTCACTCAAAAGATAGAGTCCTTGGCACAATCCATAAGGAAACAGGTCTCTATCTATGTAACGTAAAGTCAGACCAGATCCAGAACATTAGCTCAGACACTACTTAAGAAATTGGCTATCCCAAAACTTGATGTCTTAATAAGGGTAAACCGTCTTCACTGGTTCGAGCATGTTGACAGAAGCAAGGGGTATATCAGCACTTGTAGAGACCTAAGACTGGACAGCAAAAAGAAAGGCGTCCTAGGAAGACATGGAAAAAAACATCAGGCAAGACTGTAAACAGTGGCAAATGGACACAGTCAATCCTTACAATCGTGATCATTGGAGACGTGGCATAAGGACAGCTAGACAGCATCGAACCCCTTTTCGAAGGGAACATAGACTATAAACCTGAATAGTGAGTGAGTGAATGTATTTATTGGCTGTACACTAGAATATATATATTTACTTACGTTTTTCTCCATTAACTGATTTCTGTAATCCTCTTTTGTTAAGACCGAGTACAATGTTGCCGAAAAGTCATCCTCAAAGCCGAGATTGTCTTTGGCCCATTGAAAAAAATCTGTGTAACTTCCAATCAATAGATCATTGATGAAAATCAACTCATTATCTGAGTAAGTCCACATCTCTCCTTGGAGACTCTGAAAAATGTAAAAAAAAACGAAAAGAAATGAATACAATAGCATTTAAAGAGACGAGACCTCCACCACTAAAAGGACAGCTTTCAGATTTGGAGGACCAACCTTCAAATTTGAAGGCTGATCTTTTAAATCAGAAAAGTGAGCATTAAAATTTTAAGGATAAACTTTCAAATGTGAATGGTCAACTTTTAAATTTGATGTGTGAGCTTTAACATTTGAAGGGTCAACTTTCAAATTTGAATGGCTAACTTTCAAATCAGAAAGATCAGCTTTTAAATTTGACATGTGAGATTTCAAATCTGAAGGGTTGACTTTAAAATTTAAAGGGTCAACTTTAAAATTTGAAAGGTTAACTTTCAAATATGAAAGGTCAGCTTTTTAAATTTGATACGTGAATTTAGTGTTTAGCATTCAGAGTTGCCTTCCTTGACATAGCGGAAATTAAGACTATTGAGACACCGGAAATAAATAAAGCCCGGAGGAAACTATTCAGTTAAACTCCAGCGCTGATTGAAACCACACGCATATCTCTTTGTCTTTGTTTCGTTTTTTTCTTAGCCTACGACATTACATCTGACGACGAGGATAGATTTTTTAAAGTGACATACTCACGTTTCTCTACCAAAAAAAAAAAGAAAAGAAAAGAAAAGTCTGCACGAGAGAAGAGAGAGGTATGGCTACCAGTAGTCTGTCCGTCTTTCCAAATTTCAGTGTCAAAGAAGAGCGACTGGACAAAGAAATGGCTAATCTTACAAACGATTAGTCGAACCAGTCCAACACGCCCGGAAAGAAATGGATGAACTTCGAAAAGTTTTGGCCAGTTATGAGAAGGATACACAGAGTTTTAAAATGACCAATGTCCATTTAAATGTAACAATAGATGAACTTATAACTCTTAAATGTAAAAATCAGGTGCTTGAGAAAGATTGTACAAAGATCCAAGCAAACTGGGACGAAATGTACAGATGGTTTATGAAGTCAATTCATGAAGTTCAACAGAAAAGCAGTTTCAGAAATATTTTTTTAGAAAAAAAGTTTCTCACGCTGGATGAACTGTTCGAACAGAAAGAATGCAAACTTAACGAAATCCTTTCTTGCTCCAACCTTGATCCGTCCACCCGTAACATGATAATTCGAAAACTGGAGGAAGTTTTATTCTCAAAAAGTACACTATATTCACACATCTATAAACTGTTCAAGGACTATTGTATTTTGTCTACTACACGAATACATACCATACATACCATACATTTTGTCTACTACACGAATACATACCATAGATACCATACATTTTGCCTACTACACGAATACATACCATAAATACCATACATTTTGCCTACTACACGAATACATACCATACATACCATACATTTTGTCTACTACACGAATACATACCATAGATACCATACATTTTGCCTACTACACGAATACATACCATACATACCATACATTTTGCCTTCTACACGAATACATACCATACATACCATACATTTTGCCTACTACACGAATACATACCATACATACCATACATTTTGTCTACTACACGAATACATACCATAGATACCATACATTTTGCCTACTACACGAATACATACCATACATACCATACATTTTGCCTTCTACACGAATACATACCATACATACCATACATTTTGCCTACTACATGAATACATACCATACATACCATACATTTTGTCTACTACACGAATACATACCATAGATACCATACATTTTGCCTACTACACGAATACATACCATACATACCATACATTTTGCCTACTACACGAATACATACCATACATACCATACATTTTGCCTACTACACGAATACATACCATAGATACCATACATTTTGCCTACTACATGAATACATACCATACATACCATACATTTTGCCTACTACACGAATACATACCATACATACCATACATTTTGCCTACTACACGAATACATACCATACATACCATACATTTTGCCTTCTACACGAATACATACCATACATACCATACATTTTGCCTACTACACGAATACATACCATACATACCATACATTTTGCCTACTACACGAATACATACCATAGATACCATACATTTTGCCTACTACATGAATACATACCATACATACCATACATTTTGCCTACTACACGAATACATACCATAGATACCATACATTTTGTCTACTACACGAATACATACCATAGATACCATACATTTTGCCTCCTACATGAATACATACCATACATACCATACATTTTGCCTACTACACGAATACATACCATACATACCATACATTTTGTCTACTACACGAATACATACCATACATACCATACATTTTGTCTACTACACGAATACATACCATAGATACCATACATTTTGCCTACTACACGAATACATACCATAAATACCATACATTTTGCCTACTACACGAATACATATCATACATACCATACATTTTGCCTACTACATGAATACATACCATACATACCATACATTTTGCCTACTACACGAATACATACCATACATACCATACATTTTGCCTACTACACGAATACATACCATAGATACCATACATTTTGCCTACTACACGAATACATACCATACATACCATACATTTTGCCTACTACACGAATACATACCATAGATACCATACATTTTGCCTACTACACGAATACATACCATACATACCATACATTTTGCCTACTACACGAATACATACCATACTACACGAATACATACATACCACACACATGGACTCAATACGTCTAAACTTTAATTAAGGAAAAGAAAGGTTTAGTATTCAGAGTTGCCTCCCTTGACATAGCGGAAATTAAGACTATCGAGCATGCGCATTGAGACACCGGAAATAAACAAAGCCCGAGGAAAACTATTCAGTTAAACTCTGGTGCTGATTGAAACCACATGCATATCTCTTTGTCTTTGTTTCATTCTTTCTTTACCTTTTGTTTCAGCTTCGTGAGCCGAGCTAACGACATTACAGTGAGATTTCAAATTTGATAGGTTGACTTTAAAATTTGAATTGTTAACTGTAAAATTTGAAAGGTTAACTTTCAAATATGGGCGGTCAGCTTTTAAATTGGAAGGGCTGACTTTAAAATTCAAAGCGTCAACGTTCAAATTTGAAAAGTTAATTTTCAAATATGAAAGGTCAACTTTTAAATTTGATGTGCGAGGTTTCAAATTTGAAGGGTCAGATTTCAAATTTGAAAAGTTAACTTTTAAATTTGAAACATTAACTTTCATATATGAAAGGTCAGCTTTTTAAATGTGATATGTGAGAGTTCAAATTTGAAGGGTCAACTTTAAAATTTAAAGATTCAACTTTCAAATTTGAATGGTTAACTTTCAAAGGTCAGCTTTTAAATTAGATGTGTGAGATTTTTAATTTGGAGAGTTGAATTTAAAATCTTTTCTACATATCTATGGCAGTGAATAATGCTGAGGAGGAAGTCAATATAGTCAATGGAATCCACAGGAAATCTGGTAACAATGCAAATATTTTTTTAAAAATTGAATTCAGACATCAAATCAAAAGTTTTAAATATCCCAACAACATCCATTTTTGTTTCTGAATTTTTTAGATGAGGATTGATAATTTGTATAATTTTGATTATTCAGACTACTGTTCTCATCTTGAGTGTTATTCTCGCAATGACCCGCGGCGCAATGGATATAGTACTAAGTAAAATTCAGTTCTAAGTGATAGTCACGTGAAGGTTGAAGGTTCAATCCTAGGTGCAGGCGATAAGAAGAACTGTGAATTACTGAAGACTTCTTCCAGTCATGGCTGACGGAACAAGAGCATGCTACCACTGTGGATTAAATAAAGGGTTTTGTTCGAAATTCCGTCCAGATTCCTGAGTTCGACAAAAATATTCCCTCATTCGAAAAGATACACCTAAAGAAGGCCAGAAGTTACAACGGCCGAAACGTTGTGAGAGTAACACTCAAGATGAGAACAGTAGTCTGAATAATCAAAATTATACAACATCCGTTTTGGCTAAAAGCAAAGTGAAGTATCTATTCTGATACTACACTTAATGTTTTCTATCCTCAGTCAGTGAAGAAATCCTTCTAGCCTGAGGTAATTTTTATTTTTGTCTCAGTCCATAGTGCCTCTTTTTGAGGAGTTGGGTTTTCCCCAAATTAAAAACAGACTTTTTGTCTAACTCTATCCTCGTGCCGAGGCAAGTAAATAAGGATCCAACGACATCCATGCGTAATATAGCCTCCCAGCTAGGAGTGGGTCCCCAAATTCTCAGAAAATTTATATATATATATATATATATATATATATATATATATATATATATATATATATATATATATATATATTTAACTAGGTTCACCCCAAACAAGGCAAGTTTCTACTGTCGACTTAAATCGTTAAATATGTTTAAAATTCTAAAGATGCTTTAAAAAATGAAATTTCCCAAATTTATATCTACTAGTGACCATGCACGATTTAATTAGGTATAAATTTGGGAAAGTTCATTTTTTAACATCTTTTAACAGTAGAACATATATAAATAAACCATGTTATGCTAAATTCCAGTGACCAAGTTTTTATTCATTTTTTTCCAAATCCAAAAACTTTGGTGATTTTGACGGACAAAATAGATGAACAAAAAAATGTATATGTCAATTCAGGAGCTTGTGTTTATGCTACTCTTCAGAAATCCAAAGTTCTCCTCCAGGAAAAAAATATATTGTAAGGCAGAAAGCAGAAAAAATCGAAAAACAAGCACCGTATATTAAATCCAGTTCACACAGGGAAACATGGATGTTTTCGTTCTACTCATGTGTCCATCTTTTTTCTAACACAGAGCTATGAAAAATATGCATAATATTACCCAGGTGAAATGCCAAAACATACAATAATTAATGAGATGAATTAATTAAAAAATGTTTTATAAATATATAAATAAAATATAGATAAGATATACAATTATGGTTAAGTTAAAAAGAAATTGTTTCAAACTATAAAGATACCCACCCTTAGCCTTTAGTTCAAGAACCTTAGCATACAATATATATATATATATATATATATATATATTAGATTTCTTGAATGTAAGATGATATATATAATTATTTCCACAATCAGACAACGCCGCAGCCCACAACCTATGAAAAGAAACAAACCGGAAGTCCTAGACTCGAGTTTCGCCCTCCTTTGGGCTCATCAGTAGAACACATCCGAACTCAGGATTCGAAACCCGAGTCACTTGCATGGTAAGCGAGTACTCTGCCACTGAGCTACCTCGCCACATACAAGAATGTCTATTAATTTACACAGATTAAGCGAACCGCGGCGATGACCGACTGTGGAATTTACCTACTCTTTTCAACAAGGGGTGTAGTCATCCAACTACTATGAACCCAGGCGGATGTCTCACAAGTAGGATTTTATACTCGCTAGGACGATGTCATCCAACAAGCTAACCAAGCGAGCAAATAAATATTAGATTTCTTGAATGTGAGATGATATATATAATTATATGATGATATATATAAACTCGAGTCTAGGACTTCCGGTTTGTTTCTTTTCATAGGTTGTGGGCTGCGGCGTTGTCTGATTGTGGAAATAATTATATATATATATATATATATATATATATATATATATATATATATATATATATATATATATATATAAACTAAAGTTCACACATTTGCATTAAAAAAACATTTTTTTTAAACAGGTTAAAGTTCCCAAGGCGCCTTTCGTCCGGCTCTCGTCAGGGGAATCGTCGGTGGAGTAAATAAAATACACGAAAAACCATAAATTGGTGTAGAATCAAGTTGCAAGCAGGTGGCTACAGGTGATATACATGCGAAATTATATATATAAATAAAAAAAAGAACCTTAGCCTACAATATATATATATATATATATATATATATATATATATATATATATATATATATATATATATATATTGTAGACTAAGGTTCTTGTATATATATATATATATATATATATATATATATATATATATATATATATATATATATATATATATATATATATTGTAGGTTAATTTTATTGCACCAAAGGCTAAGGATGAGGTATATTGTAAGCTAATGTTCTTGAACGAAATGCTATGAGTGAGGTATTCCTGACAGAAACCTCCAGATGAGCTTAGGCCCTGTCATCTAAGGCGTGCATGACCTACCAGCATGTGGAATACGCTCTTGTGCTTAGCAACTTGAGTCCCAGTATATGGCATGACCACTAGGAGAGTTGTACTCTTTAGCCTTTGTTAAGGCAAGCATCTAGAAGAAAGACAACTCTGATATAATACCTGTGATTGAAGTAACTACTGCTTACCAGACTTTTTGTCTGTCACCGGGTTCATAGCTATCGATACTCAGAGAATGGTCGTTGTGTCGCACAAGCGTTGGTCACTATAATCTTGTTGCTGTGCTGGTATTTTTTCAGTATCTTAATGTAGATACGAACTATGTGTGCAGCTTGCTGCATCATAAACCTCTTGAGACCTATGTGGTGTAGACATGGTAATGTTCGCAGACTTGACAAGACAGCTAACATGCCAAGCTTGCAATTTAGTAACAATGTTACATGCTGGTTTAGTGAATCACTAGCGAGTGCATGTGTAGCAGAATCAAGCACAGGTAAGAGGTGGCTTCAATTATGGCATCCCATCAGATCATCACAACACTTGCCACATCTGTGTTAGAATCCGATCTTAACCTTAGATCATATTTGGTTCGGTTCTTTCCAAATATGATCTAAGGTTAAGATCGGATTCTAACTCTGCCTGATGAGATCTCAGTTTATAATAGCTGTTGATCGATAACATCGACATGCCAGTGTCGCAGATTTTGTACATGTCTGTGTAAATAAAAATAATCATATATAAAAGCTCTATTTGATATTGAGCACTTTTTATAAACCCGGTTGAAATTCTGTGGATGTTTTACCTGGATTATTATATATATATATATATATATATATATATATATATATATATATATATATATATATATATATAATGTTATATATATATGATGTTATAATGTTAATGATGTTATATATATGATGTTATATATATATATATATACATATATATATATATATATGATGTTATAATGTTAATGATGTTATATATATGATGTTATATATATATATATATATATATATATATATATATATATATATATATATATATATTATGTTATAATGTTAATGATGTTATATATATGATGTTATATGATGGACTCTCCCGTCGATTTCGATGTATGAGTGCCTCGCCAGGGGCTGCCCGCGCGTGAATTTGTAATTGCAAGGGTTGCGCAATCTCCTACAACCGCTCTCCTGAGTCGGCATTGCTTGATTGCAATGGCAAGTAGTAATACAAGACGACTGGAAACAATGCCGAGATAAGCAGAGAGCACATACAGCACCTGGTATTCCCAAATGGTCACCCATTTAGTACTGGCCAGGCTCGATGCCGCTTAATTCTGGTGATCTAACAGGAACCGGTGTGTCAACGTGATTGTGCCGTATTATATATATATATATATATATATATATATATATATATATATATATATATATATATATGATGTTATAATGTTAATGATGTTATATATATGATGTTATGTATATAAATATATGATGTTATTATTGTTATATATTGTTATTATCTTTTACATTTTTACATTTTTGTCGTCAATTTAGCATAAATAGCTAGTTATTGGAATAGTTTCAATAACTTCATAATTTACCTCTTTTTATCAGTTTGTGCTTCCCTTATTTATGGGACTCAAACAGGAAATGAGGATGGGATCAAGGGACAAATAGTGTTCCCTCCTTCATCCAACTACTACTAGCAAAGAGGCAACACAGTAATTATTACTTTTCCCCCAATTTATGAATTGTCCATTTCTTCCTTGTGTTTACTTTTCTATTAAAATGTATTCTTTTGTCCCTTTTTGAATGCTATCGATTTCTTCCTTTGTAGTTTTCACTGTGATTATTGAATAAAATTGATAACATCAGTATGAAGCGTCAACCCCTTTTTTCTTTCACAGCTGGCAGGTAGCTACAATCGTGCTACCTTTGCTCAGGATTGAACCCAGAATCTGAAGATAAGCTGCACACTTTAACCAACGTCTTAGTTGTCTCGAGCAAGGTTCGCAAGTTTCTCCATTCTCCAGGCCTTGGCAAATCGTCTTGCTACCTCTGCTCAGGATTAAACTTAGTACCTCAATATAACCTGCACACTTTAATAAAGTCATCCTAGTCGTCTCAGCCATAGTTCTCGAGTTTAACACGAGTCACCCGAGGAAAGCCGGAAGGCAAAATTGTCGAAACATTGTGATAACGACAACCAAAATGTTGAAACAAGTACAAAAATTTTTAATATTTTAACTTATGATATTAAAATAAGTATCGACCGTTTTGTTAAAAAACAATTACCTGAGTTTGTATAGAATTTTAAAATGTTGATTTTTTTTAAAACACAAAATTAATGGCATTTAATTTAGTAAATGCTGACCACAACGTATGAGGACAGAAATTGAATAATGCTATGAATTCGTGCATTTCCGGCAACTTACACGTCTCTGCTCTGCTATGAATAGGTTCCATTCAAACTCAAACATCTTTACAATTATCGGCTGGGCAAAATTTTCTGAAGGTGAGTCAGCAAGTTTCTGCAATGAGAATAAAACCAAAACAAATGTTTAAGTGTGATACTACTGGATATCCCACGGGACTTATGTCAAACTTGATATCATTTCAAGTGGATAGATAAACTTAGTTTTCCTCTTTGAATGGCTAAACTTTTGAGATAACCTAGCAGTTATTACTTGGGCCTAAAAATATTGACGGGTTTTACACAGCCGGTGGTGGTGGTGGGGGTTGAGGACATTAAAAGGAAACCTATGAACAGCTAGATTTAGCGACGCCATCTGAGTATTGATTTACTCCTCTCCAGGAGTTAGGCACAAGGCCAGTTTTTATCTTACTCCCACAAGTAAGATGTGACCCAAGGTCGGGTCGGGAAAGTGGGGTTTAAAAATTGCCTGGGCAGCCCCGTAAGCAATAAACTTACTCCTCCCCAAAGAGGGGAGGCGAAGCCTGGGAGGGTGGACCTCCTAGAACTGCACAGGACAGACCCATAGACCGGCGTAAATCAAGCCCTGAAGGCCAAGACAATACCAGTCTATGGGGTGCAGTATCCATCGGAACAGATACTACACTTTGATCTTAGCCAAAAGGCCAAGATAGATAGCCATCTGAGTAGAGACATATGATTGGGTTTAAAGTTTAAGAGAAAACTAAATTTCAATTCTAGAGAAGGTTTGCATAAAAGAAGAAGTATTTGATTTCTGGAAAAAGCTGTATATAACATATGATAATTTATATACATGAGTAGATTTGGTTTGGTTGGGTTGTTTTGTTTTACAGCATATCAAGGCATTACGGGTTATTTAATGCCGAATCCGGTCATTTTGGTAAAAGTTTTTATGCTTCAAGTTCTTTATATCTTCAAATATTTATTCATGGTGTTTGGTTTGGTTGTTTTGTAGAGGAAAATTGTTTTTGTTTTTAGCTTTGCAGAACATGATTGAGTTTTGCAAAGGGAAAGGAAAAAAACAATAACATCAATGTTTGGTGCATTTTTTGGTCAGGAAGCCGGTATCTTCAGACAGCCTGATCTGGTAGCACCAGCTACATGAGTAAGAGTCAGCCGGACAGCAGAAAATCGACATCATAACTCAACAGAGAAAGTTGTTGTACTTAGCGTGCACCTTGAGTACTTACTTGTGATGACGTTCACCCTAGTCAGGTTGGACTGTCTTCCTTCCACTTGCTCCACATCTAGAACTATAGCAGCCCATATGTGGCGGTCCTAGACAAGGGTAAATGAGATGGCTAGATGCTCACGATTCTACTGCCGAAATCCAAACACTTGTGTGCCATAGAGCATTGCATTTGCCACGACAACATTTCTTTTGGATTTGTTTAAGGGAAGCAACACAAATCCTGCTATGACACCATGTTGAGTTTTGTTGAAAAACTTTGGGCTGTCAACTCATGCATGCAGGGCAAAGGTCACACCTACACGTTCTGAATAAGGAGAGTAGAAAGTGGACCTTGAATTTACTTTTGGTAGCCTCGTAACTCTCACTTCCCTAATATTGTCCTTTTATCCTCACATTCCATGAGCAATGTTTCTGACAAAGGAGAAAGAATTGCTGTTTTCTGGGTTGGAATCTATCCATCTAACACTTATCGTTGGCTAGTTTTTGACCTTACAGTAGTATTTCTTTCAGCTCCTTACATCAAGTGGCTTCGTGCCTTGTCTGGAGCGATTTCCATTAAAAAAATCAGATTTTAGTTGTCAATGCAAGGTAATGTTGAAAGGTCGTTTTTAATGTATGAACTTTCGAGGGTTAAGCGTGAGGCAACTCTACTTGCACATAGTTTGTTGGATTGGTTATGTGATGTGGGGAGGGGTGTCTTTTGTATGAGAGATATTTCTGAAGTGGAAAATCACTATCAGATGGAAAAAAAAGACTGGAGGATGTGAAGCTTTTTTTTTCTTTAATGGAAATCGCTCCAGACAAGGACTGAAGCCACTTAATGCAAAGAATTAACAAGAACGAAACATGATTATCGCAAAGACAGGAGATGCCTATTGGCCTTAGTCTTGAAAAGATCCAGGTTATAAGAGAGTTCCATAAGCTTACAGTTCTTGGAAAGAAGCTGTATTACAATGAGGAATCAAAACAGCGAATTGGAGACCACTAGACCAACGAATCAAACGAGCTGGAACAAAGAAAGCAGAAAATAGATCACACAATTCTGAAGAACACAAGTTATAATAGTATTTATAGAAAAGACTGAGACTAGCAACATCACGTCTTTGAGAGAGAGAGAGTGCAGAGAAGAAGAAAGGGTGTGGCCAATCAAATTACAAATACGTTTCTGCACCTTATGAAGAACACTCAGATGGGACAGAGATTCACCATCTCAAGTATGACAACAGTACTCCATACATGGTCTTAATCTTAGAACTTAGAGAATGGATCCACAGTGTTAGTTAATTTATAATAAATTATATTTTTAAAGACAAAAATGTCTTTGTCATTTTTGTATGAAAACATTTATTTTAGCTTGCTTGCTCACAACTTGTCAGGAAGGGCACAACAAAGGGGCCTGCCCTTGGATTTCAGAGAGGAATTGCCAACTATCTACTTATCCAAGTACCCGACTAACTGTGTCGATATCAAAGTTTTGTGGATCTTTAAACACAGCTTGTTGATAGAGAAACTAGTTAGAATGCAGGCGATACTCGTTGCACTACATTTAGTGCTGAGTTACCCAGAATACAACATTGAATCACTCCCCATTCTACGATCGTATCACACTATTCTGGCTTTTAGTGAATCAGTTATAGTGCCGAAACCTTCGCTTTTACATCCAGAAGATGAGAGTTTGTCCGGCAGAGGTAAGAAATGTTACACAGCTCATGAGGCACTTTATCGAAGAGGTCACAAGATACTGAAAAACTTTCTATTGAACCACTTGCCTTTGGAATTCCCTTCCTGCTCTCTTTTTCCCTGACTTTACTAACATCCAGAAATTTAAATGCAATGTGAACAAACATCGTGCTGCACAACTTCTACTTAGGATGTCCACAATAAATATGGCCCCTAATCACAGTAACCCCTTATGTCTCGATGACAATATGCCTTGTTCGGAGTGAAATAAAATTTTTAAAAAAGAAGAAAAGACCACTCGTTGGGTCAGTATTTGTTTTATATATTATTAAATATATTATTTCTTAACTTTGGCAATCATATTTTTATAAGAAAGTATTTACTGGAAAATGGATGACGTCATAAAGGCTTAATGGTAGCTTTTGAGAGCATTTGAAAAAATAAAGCTCATTTTGTGAAGTCATCCATTTTCAAGTAAATAGATATATTTCTTTGATGATGATGATGATGATGATGATGATGATGATGATGATGATGATGATGATGATGATGAGGAGAAGAAGAAGAAGAAGAAGAAGAAGAAGAAGAAGAAGAAGAAGAAGAAGAAGAAGAAGAAGAAGAAGAAGAAGCCGTTCGTGAGGAGGTTGGTGGATATGTTACATGGCCCTATGTCGAATAGTGAGTACATGAGCTAGTATGAATCTTTGAGTCGAGCAAATAGTGCAGGCCGTGGTGACACGAAATCTGCAAAACAGACTGGAAACACAAAGTATGAGGTTAAATAGGTTAGACAAAAATAGATATGAGAGGAAAGTAAAGTAATGGCGTTACAGGTGTCGAATTGACAGAAAACAAAGGTTTTAGAATCAGTTTAGTGTGGAAGCCCAAGCTAGGCAGACGTTTAATAATAGGCTGTAACACTTTAAAAAAGTTAAGATGGCCAGAAGGCGAAAATTTGGTTCCTAAGATGTCTGTTTGCTATGTACATCCATTTTTATCCCTAGTCCAGATAAGCAATTAGAAAAAGTTAGATTTTAGTCTTTCTCTCATTTGTGAGTTATTTCTCTCCCAAATAAAACCTGAAACTCTCAGCAAACATCTTAGTCTCCTTTGCTGTACACTATAAAAAGTTATATTTGTCTAGCTAAACTGATGAGACAATCAACGATCATACCATGGAAAGAGCGGGCCACTAGAGGATCAGAAATAGGGTGGCGGCGAATACGAATCACACGGTGACGATGACAGGGAAAGAAACGACGAAGCGACGAAGAAATTATGCATGCAGAACAGTCAACAATGAAGAAGAAGAAGAAGAAGAAGAAGAAGAAGAAGGAAGAAGAAGAAGAAGAAGAAGAAGAAGAAGAAGAAGAAGAAGAAGAAGAAGAAAGACAGCACTATAGTTTTGATGAGTAGTAGCCAGAAAAAAGCTACAGATAAAGACAATCAAGCAATATAAGATACAGAACTTAATGTATTGTGAAAAGAAAAGGATACAACAAATGACTAAATCTATTACCCTAAGAGGTAAGATTAGACATTTTGATTAAGACAAGAAACGACCATCCTTTCCCCCTATCCCACCTCTCTCTCTCTCTCTCTCTCTCTTTCTCTCTCTCTCTCTTTCTCTCTCTCTCTCTATCTCTCTCTCTCTCTCTCTCTCTTAACCATTTACGCCCGTCCTCCCATCATCTAAAGCAGAAGTTTTCAAACTGTGATCCGCGGACCACAGGGGGTCCACAAGGACAAGATAGGGCGTCCGTGGATTAACTGATCACGTGAAATTCAAAGTATAATTTTTCAATGTGTGGATATTTATTTTTACTTATTAATGTTCTTAAATGGCAAAAGTTGCATTATTGCCCATTACATGTCAACGGTTGCTGTTTCTTGTATTTGAAATAAAGTACAAATTTTACTTTTTTATCACGGTGCAAGCGTTACTCATGGATAACTTTTTTCAAACGGAAACCTCAAGATGAAATCAACTCAGAATCCGCTACAGAGACAGAAGAGATTGTTCAGAAAAACAAATTAAGAAAATATGATGTGGAGTATATTCGATTTGGATTCATTAAAAGTGTGTCTAATGCTAACAGACCACAGTGTTTACTTTGTCTTAAGCTGTTGTCGAATGAAGCCCTGAAACTAACAGCTAAATTACAGCGACATTTAACAACACTACATCCTGAATTTGTTATAAAACCAATAGATTGTTTTGAAAGAAAAAGGGATGCATATTTAAAGCAGACAAAAACTTTTGTAATGTCATGTGACATCAAATCATAAACTATTACGGCCATCTTATTTAGTGGAACTGAGAGTAACTCGTGCTAAGAAGGCAAATAATATTTCTGAAGAACTTGTTTTGCGTTGTGTAATAAACATTGTGTGAGGCAGTTTTGGATGAAAAATGTGCTGCCAAATTGAAAGCTGTGCCACTGTCAGATAACACAATTGCGCGAAGAATAGAAGATATGTCAGAAAATATAAAAGCTCAGTTGATTGACGAAGTAAAAACTGGCTTTTTTGTATTACAACTTGATGAAAGCACAGATGTTACTAGTGGATCTCAACTTATGGTGTATGTACGATATTGTTGGGAAAATGAAATGCTTGAAGATTTTCTATTTTGCAATTCTATCCCCACTAGAACAACTGGTGAGGAAGTTTTTAAAGTATTGGACTCTTTTCTTCATCAATCAGGCTTGTTATGGGGCCAGTGTATTAGCATATGTACAGATGGGGTGGCTTCAATGGCTGGTATTCACTCAGGTGTTGTGGGGCATGTTAAGAAAATAGCACCTAATATTACTGCAACACAGTGCATGATTCATGGCGAGGCCCTGGTTGCCAAAAAAAATGGATGCTTCTTTGTTCGAACTCTTGTCATCTTGTATTAAAGTGGTGAACTTCATTAAAACCAGACCACTGTATAGTCGTTTGTTTGCAATACTATGTGGTGAGATGGGGGATGAACATTCAAGCCTGTTGTTTCATACAGAGGTAAGATGGCTATCACGAGGTAAAATAATTCAGTTTTTATTTGAACTTAGAGAAGAGCTGTCGATGTTACTGTGTGATTATAATGCTGAACTGGCTTCGATAATTGCCGATAAAATTTGGCTTTGCAAAGTTGCTTATCTGGCAGATATATTCAACAGGCACACCTGCTCTATCTAGGATGTTGAGCACTTTTCGATTACTATATACCACTGATCAAACGTAATCTTAGGTTTAAAAAGCTACTGAAAAAACCACGCAAATAAAATTAAGGGAGTCCTCCAGAGTGCTACTAAAACCACCCTATCCAAGTTTCTTGATCCCTGCCTCCCTAGTCCGAAGAGAACCTTAAGAAACGTTAAATAATTTTGAAAGAAAATACTGAGTTATTTCCTGAAGGAATACATTGCAATTACAGTGTTTTCTTTCCAAATTATGGCTGAAAAACTCCCCTTCTCTGACGAAATCTACTCCATGGCCCCCCCTTAGAAATGCATTTAGAGATTCAGGAACACTTCTATTATCTTACCCGGTTTATTTTACATAAGAATACACTTTAAGATTTTATGTAAATTCTCTGACCTTCCTTTCTATAAGACAAACACAAATACACACACATATAAATACAGCTATTGAGTTATATATATATATATATATATATATATATATATATATATATATATATATATATATATATATATAGATAGAGAGAGAGAGAGAGAGAGAGATGTATATATGTATAAAAATATATGTTTCTGTATATATATTTTAAGAAAATTTACCAGAACTGTTCAATGCAAAAGTTTGATGAATATTAACATTTAACAACACAGCATTTATAAGTAAACAATGGTATTTTGAATTTCAATGACTAGGTTTTTATTCATTTATTCCTGCTGAATTTCAAAATAATTCAATGTTGCTTGACAATTGTTTCATGCACAAACAAACAACCGGTAATAAACATATAATTACCAGAATCTTTCGTTAATGCAGCTCATCAGAAAATCAACAGATCACTTCCGGAAGAAAATCCTCAAGCAAAAAAAAAACATGGAAAACCTTTTTCATGCATTTCCCACAGAAAACAGTTCCTTAAAGGAACCAAAGATGTCATTCATAGACAACCGGACATGCTGTATTTATAATGCATAGCTATGAAAAATACGACCAACATTACAAACGATACAAGTCAGATAATCTAATATTTAATGGAATGCATTTTTAAAATTTTTTTATTCATTATAAAATGCTATTATAAGAGTATCGCTAAGTTAAGACAAAGTTATTTCAAATTCAGAGATACGAAAGTTTGGTACCCCCTCCCCTGACCCCCCCCCCCAAAAACCCATGCAAAATGTTGCCCGCTAATTACGGCATATGATATATCTAATTTTATTTGGGTGCAATGTTCTATTATTTAATATTCAATGAAAAGTATTAATTTACATGACCTAATAGCAATAAATAAAAAAAATAAGTAAAAGACAAAATAAAAAATAAAAAAGTAAGAATGAAAACTAAGTTACTGCATTAAAAAGAAAACAATATACAAGAAAACTCCACAATCCATGACCGTAATTACTACGTTCTTAATTAGAGAGTAGTCTCCCTTGCCTTAATTAAAAATTGAGTGATAGGTTTTATTCAATTAATTTCTATAAACGAATTTTAATTTTTTTCTTTACTAAAATATTGACAGTGAGTATATAAGAAGAAATATCTAGAAGAAGTAATTAGTAAAGGTCATGTGTTTTTAATTAAGATGGCTAATTGGTGGTTACTGTAGTTTATAATATTTATTTAAAGCTGATATAAGGGTACTTCCCTAAGCTTAGTTGCTAGTGAAGGGACTATTATGGTTAATAGTTCCAAGAGATCGTATTAGACACCCTTAGAACAGTAAACAAACAAATAACATTTATTTCCTAATCCTTTTCTATTATCCAGATTCCTTATCAATGTGAATATTCCGAAGTAATTAATGAATGATGATAGATATCAACTAGTCTAAATATTACGTACACATAAGATAAGTGCTTTAAGAACTATACAGTTTAGTTAAATAAATTAATCATTTAAAGATGCCTTTGTTCTGCTACTTAGTTAATACATTTACCAATGAAACTAAAGAATCCCCCGCCCAACCCTTCAGGAAGCAACAGACAAAAACCACCCAACATACCCATGTGCTAGATTTATCTATAAATGGACTTCGAATGACTCCCGATTTCCATCCAAAAAGAACCACACCACCCCAGCAACCGCCAATAAGGTAAAACTATATAATTGTATTAACACTAATGATATTCGAAATCTAACTTGCTATCTACTGTCCATAATCATGAAAGATAACAAATCAAATTAATCAATTTAATTAATTTATCAATCAATTACCCAACCTAACAAAGGCCCACTCAATTCAAATGTCTAAAATTAACCATCCAAAAAGCTTTGCAAATGTAAATTATCTATCTATTTATTAGTGATGGGACTATTCCAATATTTTTCCTGATTCCGATATAATTAGTAATACATATGTATTAAGAATGGGCCAGACTATGATATAATTATGATATACATATATATATATATATATATATATATATATATATATATATATATATATATATATATATATATATACATACACACATACATATACAAATTATATATATATATATATATATATATATATATATATATATATATATATATTATATATATATATATATATATATATATATATATGATCAAATATAAGCCAAAAGTAAAACTTTTAGTAGATGGAACCTATAGTGAAGAGGTTTAGCTCAATATACGAGCTAGAGCAATTGTAGAGATAGGAGAAAAAAGAGTGATAAACATGCGACGATTGTCCAAATTTATTTCAAATTTCAATTGTTCAATGCAAGGTGTATTCAGTAATAAACTAGTGTTTATTATTCTTTCCTTAATCCAAGGCTTTTCAAAGATCGAGATCTTATCATCAGAGGAGAAATACAGATAGATAAGTTAGCTTTCGAAAAAGCCAAAGTTCAAATATTTGAAAAATATTATTAAAAAAATGTAGTGAAAGAAAAGTTCCGTAAATATATATATATATATATATATATATATATATATATATATATATATATATGTATGTATGTATATTTAGGCAGCAAATCGTTATTTTTGCAGGCCTCGTTGAAAGACGAAAAAATAAGACACAACTCCTCATGCCGATCGAACGACCGAAAGTGCTTGAGAGATAGCCGATGACACAACACTCGGAGCCATAAAAAACAGAAAACTTGCTCGCTGCGTCAAGAAGCTAACAAGGAAAATAACAGAAACAGAAAATTCACTCGTCTTCAATGAGACCTACATATTTATATACACATATACATATATATACACATACATATATAATGTTTCCCCAAAATTAATTCACTAATTTAAATTAAATACTGAACTATTTAACTGGTGTATGTGGAAATCCTCTCAATTGTCTAGATGGCTAAGTTTACTTATTAGTAATGGGATAGTTTATATTTGGATTAGTGCAAACAATTTTGCAAGATTTCTTGTTTCTTATTAGTTAAATTATCCTTGGGCATTATTATATAATAAGATTCAATCCATCCTTCTTATTTTATGGTCTATTTTAGTATTGTTAGAAGCTATAATCGTTGAGGCTAGGTTTATTTATGTAAAGAATGATAATTTAACTGTATTTTTATTAATAATCTTTCCTAGCTTGCTATTTCTAGGCAAGTTATTTTCAATAATCTGATAGAATTTCCTTGGAATATTGCTAGTGATGTGCTTACTTTATGGGGATTAAACTATATAGAATTACGACGCCTGCTTTTCTTTTTTCTAGCATGGTCTAATGCGGGCTGGGGTAGATTATGTTCTACATTCACGTCTCCTACATGCGCATAATTATCATGGTTTCTGTTAACTTTAGATTTAATGCTACCCATAGCCATATTATGTGATATAATATGAGATGGTTTTTCATTTCTATTTCAACCGTTTAATTTTTAACAAAATCTATTTCTTTGTTATATCTAGATCTAGCTAATGTTTCATTATAGTATTGCTTGTTTTTATTAATAAATGTTCGTTAGAGGATGTATTTGATATTCTGTTAGAAATACTGGGGACAAAAGCATTTTTCATAGATTGCTGATGGTTTGAATTATTATCAATATAGTATAATGTGTAGTTAGGTTTATGATGGTTTTATAAGTGTTATCATATAAATTTAGTGCTATGTCCAAAAAGTTTATTATTTTAGTGTTTATATCTATGGTTATCTTAAGATCCAATTTACGGAAGAAATTATATAAATCTGTTATATTTTGCTCTAAATTTCTATAACTAGAGCTGACAAAAAATAATCCATCATCCCTGTATAAACCTCCCAGCATACCCGGTACTTCCATATTGATTTCTTTCAATATATAAAGCCTAACTAGATCGGTGACTTACACTGAGTCCAAAGATCCCATAGTAGCGTCAAAATTAAATTCCCTATTCTTCCTAGTCCATAGTTTATTATCGTATAATATTAATGTTCTTCTAGCTAATTTGATAATGTCTATTTCTAGTTTTTTATGTTCATTCCATTGTTAGCCATATCTAGGGCTCTATCTAGTAAAGAAGGGAAGATCGAAGGGCAATATGAGTCGATATCAAACTTGATGAATGTACTGTTCTTAACTCCCTAAATCAAGTGAGTACTTCCTCAGGAGATAACCATAATTTATGAAGAACTTTAGATTTAATGCCAGGCAGGATTCTATCTAAAATCCTTTCACTAATTATACCTATGTCTGATACACAAAGGGAAATTAATCTGATACTAGAGTCATTATTGAAATCTACTTTGTGATTCTTAAGTGTAAACGTAGGTTGTGATTCTTAAGCGTAAACGTAGGAGGTTTATGAGTATAAATTCAATGTTCTTATCAACACCAATTCCAGAAAATATCTTAAATGTTGCAGAGTTAATACTATGAAGATCTTTCTTATTATCAACTCTATAGTTTTTGTGGAGTTCCTTCATGATTAAATTGTAGTAAGTTTCAAAAGTCATACTATAAATGTTCATTTTTAATCTGCTGGAACTATCAAATTTGGATCGTTTTTATTCAATTGAAAGTTTTGTTGATTTTTTTAATGATCGGGTTAGAATATTGATGCGTTTTTTAGCCTTTATATTTTCCACCATATTAATCATGTCATGTTCAAAATTATCCAATGTTGTAATTGGAAGAGTTTTATTTGATTTGATTTTATAGAATTTGACATATGAGTTATTAGAATTTTTAGTGTCTTCAGTTGTATTGTAACCCGGAAGATCCATGTTCAATGCTGCCAGGTTCTTCGCCTTTCACTCAGTCTCTCCACCGGAAGATAATGTAGGGCTTTCCATCAAATTCTTTTCACAAATAATTATCATATCCATTAAGTATGATTTATGGTTTGGAATCACTATGTTCTTAGGAGAAACAGGTTATTTACTCCCAAGTAAACATATTAAAGAAGTTTGGCAAAAAGTTCAGCTCAATCTGTGGAGCAAAGAAAATGTATGGAAATATATATTTGTATCCAACCCCTGTATTTATTTACCTCCTCTCCAGGAGGTTAGGCACAAGCCCAGTTTTATCTTACTCCCACAAGGTCGAGTCGGGAAAGTGGGACTTGAAAAGCCAGCGCCCGAGAAGGTGAGCACTCTGGCCATTAAAAATTGCCTGGGCAGCCCCGTCTGCATTCCCCGGTAGGGGCGCCTCAGGCAGTAAGCAATAAACTTACTCCTCCCCAAAGAGAGGAGGCAAAGCCTGGGAAGGTGGACCTCCTAGAACTGCACAGGACAAACCCATAGACCGGCGGAATCAAGCCCCGAAGGCCAAGACGATACCAGTCAATGGGTGCAGTATCCATCGGAACACATACTACACTTTGATCTTGGCCAAAGAAACTTTACCATAACTGTTCAATATAAAAGCGCGATAAATGTTAACATTTAATAACAGAACATATATAAGTAAACAATGGTATTTTAAATTCTAATGACCAAGTCTTTATTCAATTTTTCTTGCCGAATTTCAAAATAATTCAATGTAACTTGACAAACTTTCACGCACAAACAAACAACCGGTAATAAACATATAATTACTAGGATCTTTCGTTCATCAGAAGTCCATCAGATCACTTCCAGAGAAAAATCTTCAAGTAAAAAAAAAAAACACAAAAAAACGTTTTCATGCATTTCCTACAGTTCCTTAAAGGAACCAAAGATGCCATTCATAGACAACCGGACATTTTGTATTTATAACGCAGAGCTATGAAAAATACGATCAACATTACAAACGATACAAGTCAGATAATCTAATAATAGCTTTTTGGTGATAAAAAAATATTTTTTGATACATTCCATCAAATATTTGATTATTTGCTGCAAAGAAGATGGGCTCCTCCTATTGGGCTAGAAAACAGTATCCTTTATCTTTACAAAGTCACCATTCGCTCATGCATAGAGTATTATTGCCACATCTGGACTGGTGCACCAAACAGGGTCCCAAAAATGAGCCTTTAATCTAATAAGGCCCACACTGTCTACTAAGGTCCATCCCCTGTCTCATCGTCGCAATGTTGCATCCCTGTGCTATGTTTTACAAGTACTTCAACGAAATGTGCTCCGACGAACTTGCTGCACTTATGCCCCTTCAACATAAATATCCCCGACCACCTGACAATCAGCAAAATCCCACCTCTTCACGGTAGAGGTCCCCAGATGCTAGAAAGCTTTCTACTCTAATAGCTTCTTTCCTCGAACTGCTTGCATTTGGAATTCCCTCCCTGTTCCCTGTTTCCCCAACTGTATCAACATGCAGAAATTTAAATGTAATGTGAACAAGCATCTCACTGCACAACTCCACACTATAAATCTGCCCTCTAATTCACAATAGCCCCTTATGCCTCAGTGGCAATATACCTTGTTTCGGATGAATTTAAGTAAAAAAAAAAAAACTATTGTGATGATATTTCCTTTTGTTGATGTAAATAATAGACTATTCCAATCTCGAGTTGTATAGTTGGTTTTATTACATTTGACTGCGATTAAACACAGAGAGAGAGAGAAAGGGGGAAGAAGAGGGGGAGAAAGAGCGAGAGTAGAGGAAGTGAAGGTGATAGAAACCATATGAAATAAAAGGGGCCGGGGATCAAACAACATATAGTGACGGAGGGTGAACGTGATTGGCAGAAACTTAGTAAGAAATGGATCACTTGATTAATTAATTACAAATTATGGCTGAGTAGAAGAAGTAAACAACAATTTTTTTTTTACATAAATCAATCCCAGAACTAAAGAATATTTAAGTGTGTATTTTATGCGATTAGTGTATATAGGAAAAACTATAAAATAAACATTGATTCATTATAATAACAATAAAAATAATATATATATATATATATATATATATATATAGAAAGAGAGAGAGAGAGAGAGAATATATATCTCTATATATAAAACTCAATGCCTGTGTGTATATGTGCGTGTGTGCGTGTGTGTGCCCAATAGAAAACAAAGTTAGAGAATCTACATGAAATCTAAAGGTGTATTCTTATGTAAAATAAACCGAGGAAGACAATGGAAGTGTTCCCGAATCTCTAAGTGCACGGCTAAGGGGCTATGGAGAAGCTTTCGTCAGGGAGGGGGGGGGGGATAGATCGAGTTTTCAGCCATAAGTTGAAAGAAAACATTGTAAGTGCAATGTATTCCTTCCGAAAATGACTCAATATTTTCTTTCAAAATTAGTTAACGTTTCTATTCTGACTAGGGAAGGGGGCAAGAAACTCGGAAGGGTGGTTTTAGTAGTGCTCTGGAGACATCCTCAATTTTATTTTGGTGGTTTCACTAGCGCTCTAACTGTAAGATTACAGTATTACATTTGCTAAGTGGTATATTGTAATCAAAAAGTGCTTAAAATCCTAGATAGAGCAAATGTGCTTGAATGCAGTGTTGCCCGGGAGAAAAACTTCTTTGTCTTTTGTTAATTCAGTGTTGCCCAGAAGCGATAGTAGTAACAATACAGTATTATATTTGGTAAGTGGTATGAGTTAATCCAAAGTGCTCAATATTCATGATAGAGCAGGTGTATTTACTCGGCATTGCCCAGGAGTCACTAATATTATAGATAGAGCAATCCTACATAGAGCAGATGTTTTTAAAGGAGAAAGATTTTCATTGTATTTTGTTATCCTATTATATACTAGAAAAGGTACTATGCGTTTTTCGGGTGTCAGTGCTCAATATCCTGATAGAGCACGTGTGTGCAATAATACAATCGTACATTTTCTTGCATTGGCCGGGCATATACTAAAGTAAATATAGGTGTTTCATTATATTATTAAGGAGAAACTCAGTGTTGCCCGGGAATAAATTAAAACAAATGTAGATTTCATTATATTTTTAAAATAGGTGGAAGCAATAACTTTAAAACTGAAGATGTTACACACTTTTTAACCACTTCTATTATTATGACTCCGGGCAACGCCGGGTATCCCTGCTAGTATATATATATATATATATATATACAATATTTATTAATGAATATTAAATTATTAATACCTACAGACGCTAGCGTTTCAAGCTTATTGCTGTCATCAGTGCAGGAGGCGTGAACCCGATTCACAGAGTCAGCCTAGAATCTGCAAGCAGTCGCCATATCCACTCGGCCAACAGAAACTGTCACGTAATTAAGGGAAATTAAGATCTATATGTACCTAGAAGCGGGCACAGATAGAAGACTAGTCGAGAGTGTTCGACGAACGTATTCGGAACTTTGCATTAAAGCCTTTTGACGGTCTATTTTTAACATCCTCGAGAGTGCTCAACTTTAATTTCTTAAAGGGGCTTAGTATAATATTTATTAATAAATATTAAATTATTAATACATACAGACGCTAGCGTATATATATATACTTTTTAACCACTATATATATATATATATATATATATATATATATATATATATATATACGCACCTTTTAACCACTATATATATATATATATATATATATATATATATATATATATATATATATATATATATATGTGTGTGTGTGTGTGTGTGTGTGTGTAAAAATAAAAATGGAATAAAGAATAAGCAATTCAACAACTAACAAAAATAAACTCAAAAACTCATGTTGTAAAGTTCTACCGAGATATTTCGACCGTAGATACGACCATTTTCGTTCGGTTAGTAAACTTTATTTCAAAACGGAAAAGTTTTCAAAGTTATAAAGGTATAAATTTGAAAACTTTTCCGTTTTGAAATAAAGTTTACTAACCGAACGAAAATGGTCGTATCTACGGCCGAAATATCTCGGTAGAACTTTACAACATGAGTTTTTGAGTTTATTTTTGTTAGTTGTTGAATTGCTTATTCTTTATTCCATTTTTATTTTTACATATTGTCTGAAACATTGTTTCTTTTTTCTCATATATATATATATATATATATATATATATATATATATATATATATATAGAGAGAGAGAGAGAGAGAGAGAGAGAGAGAGAGAGAGAGACAGACAGACAGACAGACAGACAGACATACAAAGACAAACAGAGAGGGAATAGAGATGTGGAGAAACAGATAGAAATAGATATGAAATAGAGTGAAAATAGTTAAAACTAGGCGCTTGTACAGTTTAACATTCCCCGGCAAATAAATGCTTTCATTTTAGGAGAGTTCCGTCCGCGGCAAAGTAAGAGTTAACAAAGTCCCCCACCCCCACCCTCCTCATGTTATGAAGGGCTTTCTAAATTTTCCGGTGGATGTTAAACTGTACAAGTGCCTAAAACTAATATACATTTAATATTCTTTTTCTTGCAATAAAACAAAAAAACAAAGTGTGTGTGTGTGTGTGTCTGTGTGTGTGTGTGTGTGTGTGTGTGTGTGTGCTCTCGCGCGCTTGCGCGTTAAGTTGGATTTGCGCAGGATGTAATTTATAAATGTACATGCGTGAGTCATTCATCTGTCAACTATTTCTATGATAAAAACATTATGAAAACTTTTATTGGATGTACTAACCATGGCGCAAAGCTGGGCTCGCTTGAACGAAACGGCATCAATAAGGCCATACATGCGAATAACATCCTCTTCGTCGGGGTTCGCCATTGTACGCGATATGTGTTTACCTTGGATACGGTAAGGGGGGTAACTGTGTTTACCTTAGATATGCCAAGGGAGGTAACTGCGTTTACATTTTAGTTTGTCCGCATAAATGCTCGCCCCTTTCTCCGCTGAAAATGAATTGTTAACTATGTCAATTTGGGAGTTGTTGTCCTCATTTACTTGCCTCTCCACACGAGGTCGATTTTTAATGTAGGGAAAATCTAGCTCTTCCAAAAAGGCGCACTCTAGTTTAAGACGAACATTTAGTAAATTTGTAGATTAACACACTCCGCTAAATAATAACCCCTCCCCCAAAAAGTGAGATTCTACTTCAAAGGTAATTACGTGTGAACACCGTGAAAAAACTTGTCGGAAAGAAGAACAAAAGACAATTAGGTTTGTTTTTTTTTACTATCACACCCGTCGCAGTTTACCCAGAAGAAAATCAGATTCTACTTTTTGGGAGCGATTACGAAAAAATATCCACAAAAAAGGAATTTAAAAATATAAATATTTTTTAGATTTTAAGGTGTGTATGGAGGTTTTATTTACTCCTCCCCAGGAGTTAGGCACAAGGCCAGTTTTATCTTACTCCCACAAGTAAGATGTGACCCAAGATCGGGTCGAGAAAGTGGGGTTTGAAAAGCCAGCGCTCGAGAGGTGAGCACTCTGGCCATTTAAAAATTGCCTGGGCAGCCCCGTCGGCATTCCCCGGTAGGGGCGCCTCAGACAGTAAGCAATAAACTTACTCCTTCCCAAAGAGGGGAGGCAAAGCCTGGGAGGGTGGACCTCCTAGAACTGCACAGGACAGGCGTGCAGTATCCATCGGAACAGATACTACACTTTGATCTTAGCCAAAAGGCCCTTTCCTTTATAAATTTAACGTAAAATGAGCACTCACCCCCTGACCAGCTAGCGGTAAATCGAGATATGTAACCGATTGGAGTTTCCATTTTGGGGCGAAAAAATTGATGGGGAGTACTTATCCATTTCAGTTTTTTTTTCTTTTAAAAATAAATTGAGGGGGGGGGGCTGTTTTTTTTTTAATTAAAATTTTAGATTGGAGAGGGGGCTTTTTTTTAATCTTAAATTTTTTTCCCAAATTTTTCCACTAAAAAATGGATACTCCAATCGGTTACATGTCGCGATTACCACTAACTGGGCAGGAAGCGTGTGCATATTTTATGTTAAATTTATGAAGTGATCCCCCACTCTAAAATCTAAAATATTTTAATTTCGGGTATTTATAACGACAGCTAACAGAACGAAAAACGGGTGAAAAAACAAATAGGCAACAAATAAATGGTACCAAAGGCAAAATAAGTTACTTTTCTACCTACCTGGATAAGTTTATTTGTGTTTTAACTTTTATTTTCATTTAAGTTCGATTTAAAACTAGTGTCGAGACGTCACTTGATCAAATGGGCCCATTTTGTGTTTTCAATGTTAACATGACGTCTCGACACTAGTTTTAATCATCCTTCCCTCCACCACAAAAAAAAGATGAGATTCTACTTTTTTTAGGCAACTACTCGTGAACACCCTGAAAAAAAAACAAAAGTATTTTTGAATTTAAAGTGAGGAAAAAGTTACTTATATAAATTTAATGTAAAATGATCCCTTATTTCCAGTCCATTCTAGCGTTTTAGGGCAGTTAACAAAAACAGGGTTTTCCAAATAAGTGCGTTCCATCTACGATTGAACTAAACATCTTTCTATTGGATTTACTTCATTCTTGAACTTTTTCAATGCTGCCTTCACGAGAACCCTTTTTTTTCCATCTTTAAATCTCCTTTCACTGGACACCTTATCAACGGACATTTACCAACTGGACAGACCCCATATCTTTTTGCACGCACATTCTCACTCTCCATTACTTAATATTTTTTTAAATCTTGAATTTTGGCTTTTCCACTGCCAACTTATCTATCTATGTAGTTCCTCTGGTGATAAAATTTTAATCTTTTAAAAGTCTTGACTTAAGGAAAGAATAATAAACATGTTTTTTACCGAGTACATCTTGCATTGAACAATCGAAGTTGAAATAAATTTGTCATTCGTATATGTTTATCCCTCTTCTTTCATCTATCTTTATAATTGCTCTATCTCGTATATTGAGCTTAAACCATTTCACTATAGGTTCTATCTACTAAAAGTATACTTTTAGTTTCATATTATATATATATATATATATATATATATATATATATATATATATATATATATATATATATAGTAATTCAGGTAAAGTAAACATCCACAGGATAAAAATCCATCTACTAAAAGTATACTTTTAGTGAATAGAACCTATAGTGAAATGGTTTAAGCTCAATATACGAGATAGAGCAATTATAAAGATAGATGAAAGAAGAGTGATAAACATGTACGAATGACAAATATATTTCAACTTCGATTGTTCAATGCAAGGTGTACTCGGTAAAAACAGGTTTATTATTCTTTCCTTAAGCCAAGGCTTTTAAAGATTAAAATCTTATCACCAGAGGAATTACTGCCAACTTATCTATCTATGTAATTCCTCTGATGATAAGATTTTAATCTTTTAAAAGTCTTGACTTAAGGAAAGAATAATAAACATGTTTTTTTACCGAGTACATCTTGCATTGAACAATCGAAGTTGAAATAAATTTGTCATTCGTACATGTTTATCCCTCTTCTTTCATCTATCTTTATAATTGCTCTATCTCGTATATTGAGCTTCATTTCACTATAGGTTCTATCTACTAAAAGTATACTTTTAGTTTCATATTTTATTTATTTTATATATATATATATATATATATATATATATATATATATATATATATATATATATATATATATATATATAAATTCCCGAAACAGTTTTTCAGGGTAAACAACTGATGATCCCTTAAATAATGTTAGAAGCAAACTAATATAATAACTGTAAAAGTGAAATTGACTTACATCAGTGATTTTCCACTGAACGACTTGGAACTTAAGTTTTTTTTGGGTTTGTTTTTTTTAATATAGTTTTAATGGTTGAGAAACTTCCAAGACTATATATATATATATATATATATATATATATAATTCAAGTAATTATATATAAGGGCCTGGACTGACCCAGGCAAGTCTTGTAAGTTATGGATTTAAGTGGCCAATTAAAATTATTATGCTTACTTCAAGTGAACAAAACTCTCAGCATCTTCAACCTTAGGGGCTAAAATTGATAGGAAGCTTTTTTATGAAGACTAGATATTTCTTCACAAACGTACACATTAGATGAAGTTCAAATTTAATTGAAGTACTTTATGTTAATTACTGTTGATCTACAAAGGATTTCATTACTTCTTATATTTCTTCATCATTAAGACACACACAGGATCTTATATTATATATATATTTTTATATATACTGTATTACTTACAATTATATCTTGGTTGTAAATTCCATGTCATTAGTATGGGATCTCAACCACTCTACCACCATTGTCAAAGCAGACATATTTTATTTCAATTCTTTCAGTTTCAGTAAGTGATAAAAGACACTCACAAATTTATTTAGTATGGTTTGGTATGAAAAATTATATATATATATAAATAATAGAAGGTTAGATTCTAGTAACCATGTCTTTATTAATTTCTAAAAAGATCATTTCGTTGACTTTTTAAAAATGAATAAAGACATGATTACTGGAATTTAACTTTCTATTATTTATTTATATATGCTCTGGAGTTAAAAATTAACATCTATTAAGCTTAAATCCTGAAAATATGACTATTAATAATAAATATATACAATATATATAGAGAGAGGGAAAGGGGGGAGAGTGTCTGTTTGGTTTGTTTGTTAAAGGGAAGCAAACACCTTAACTTATACATTGAGGTTTTAATGTGGGGGAAATCCAGCCCCTCCAAAAAGGGGCACGCTTTACTGAGAACAAAAATACCAGTATAGTGTGGTGGACCGAGATACGATCCAAACGAACGCCAAAAAGCAAATGTCTTGAATTGCTACCCTCTTTCTTTCCCTGCTTGTTGGGTTACACTTTCTTCTTCAATTTCAAAAAGCAAGGGTTTTTAACAGAATGTGTTGACTCAATATTTTCCAACCAATGAATATTGGTTCAAAGTCAAAATCTAACACGTCTATGTTAAATTGGTAAGCCAATGTGAACTAAATAAACTCTATAAGAGACGGGAAATAAACAGAGTTCTTTAGAGAGACCCTAGTGATGCACCTCAAAAGTACACACAAGAACATACGTTCTCTCTCAAAGGTCTAGGAGACGAGAAGAAAGAAACACTTCAAAACGTACGTACAAGCTTCCCTTACCTTGCGCACATATCCATACGCACTAACAAGAGGTCAGGCGAACAGAAACAAATCACGATGATCTGCACACAGTAACAGAACAAGGTAAACCTACCCACACACACACACAGTATCACATTATCACTTACGCACATACACGGTCTATGACTCACACACGAACAAATATAGACATACTCATCTTTAGCCCTCGTGTCTGCTTATTAACTGAACATTTTCTACCAAAGAACACGAGTTGTATACACTTTACTAAATGAACATTTCTTCACTAAAACAGACTTTTATATTCATGTAAAATTGTAGTTCTATAAATGTTTTGTTGATTAATCATGTTTTCCTTCATTATTTATTTACAAAACTCCATTCATGTTGAGTTAGCACTTGCTAGCTGGTGACCCAAATATTTCCTCAAATCTTCATTTCATTTCCATTTGTATTTAATATGCATGCACGCCATTATAACTTTCCCATATACCCATATCCTTCATTTTATTGACAAAATCCTAGTTCATGTGCTAGATTTAGCACATACCATAATTGGTACACCCGATGTTCGGTAGACACCTCTACATTATTGGGTACTTCCGATATTGAGCATGAATATACAATCTTCTGATACAGTTGGTATCATGACGTTCCGTCGACACTCCCCTTAAGAGAACCTTGGGCAGCGACAGGCAATAAACCCATCTCCCATCCGATAGGGTGAAAGTATGTCTTTGTTTAATGAATCAAGGGTTCAAGCATGTTTTTTCTATGGATACAAGTGTCTACTTTATCTCGATGTCAATCAGTTAGTGGGCAAATGTTAAATTTATTATTGCCACTGCATGCTACCATACTTGAACTTTTCAAATCTAACGGCTTTTTTGTTTCCAACCCCCACAATCTTAACGGTCGTCAAACAGCATTCTCTTTCTTGTCTCTTTCTTGTGTTTGATTTGACCTAATGTCTAACCCTCTTTTTATTATCGCTGTTCAATGATATGCGGGGACACTTTGGTGATCGTCTCATCAGTAAGAGGTGTGATCCTGAATGGGATTCACATTCATGGGACCTTAAGCCCCGATATTTATCTGTGGGCTGAACTTATTTCAAAGATAATTTCAGTGGAGGTCTGGATGGTGCTCTCCGGCATTTGTGAAAATGAAAGAGAAATTCTTCAATCAATGCCGTATTCTTCTTGTCTGTTTCTTTGATTCTGATCTCTTAGTCTGGTTTCCTAAGGGACAGAAATCCGTGAATAAGAATTAGAGTTACCGTGTCTTGTCTCGTAATATTTCAAGGCCTTTTATTGCTTTTTTTTCCTCTACTGTGGCATGGAATGCCAAAAGACTCCGAGTGAATCTGTTGAAGACAAAAGTGATGATCAGTGGACCAGAACTACAACAGCTGAAAGAGTCCAGTCAATATCCATTTGCTGTGTGCAGGAAAGGAATGCAATCCAATGCCATACAATGCAGCTTGTGCTCCTTATCGGCCCACAAAACGTGTAGTGGCATGTCCGGAAAACTGGCAACAGACCTCAACTATACATGTGGAAAATGTCTTGGACAGGCACATCCACATGACTGCCGACCGTATACTGAGATGAAGTTTGATGACGACCGTTTAAAAGTGGTAGCCTCCCTTTGTTATCGTCAGCATATGTTGAATGCTGGAGGTGGTTGCGAGTTTAGCTCTACCATTAGGGTGAAATCAGCATAGGGAAAGTTCTGCAAACTGTTGCCAGTCCTAACATCACAAGGTATACCTCTCACTGCCAGAGCAAATGTGTATAGCAGCTGTGTTGGAAATGTGATGCTGTATGAAGGTGAATGATGAGCACTCACTCGTTCGCCTGTCTTCAGCGTAATGATAGAGCAATGATCAGATGGATATGCAATGTCGGGTCGGATCAGACCCAACATATAAGCTCTGATATCCTGTTGGAAAGGGTGAATGTACCAAAGCTTGATGAGCTCCTGACGGTCAGTCGGCTACGTTGGTTTGGCCACATTGAAAGGAGCGATTCTTGGATTTAAAATGGCAGAGACCTTGAGGTGGAAGGTGGAAGGCAGCCAGAAGATGTCAGACCTTTGACCAAGGGAAAAAAAATGATAAAAAAGATGATGATCACATCATTGTCAGAATAATGTCACTCCAAATTATGAAATGCTTCTTCCTGACAGCTCCCGCAACTAATGATCGGCTCTAATTTCTATTGGTCTTAGCCTTCATTGTAGCCCATGTAAATAGTTTGCGGTATTGGTATAGCAACTTTTTGGCAGTGATTTTAGAAGGAGCCAGAATGAATGCATGCAAAAGTTCTTTCATGTATTCTAACTACATTAACATCAAAACTGGTTAAGCTTTTTAAATTCTGATGATAGAAAAATATTTTCAAATACTGTATATATAGTAATCTCTAAACTCCCTCAAACAAATCTCGATTTTGCTCATTTGCATTTTTTTTTATTTAAGTTTCTAATAAATTAAAATTCTGTAATATACGTTTCTAATTTGTATTGCTAAATTTCCTTCTATATCGATGTTACTATTATTATAATTATTAATGAAATTAATTAAAGAGATTTTATAAAAAATGGATAGCGTTTTAAAAAAAATATTTTAGAATTTCATTTTCAAAGAAGATAATTAACAAGAAAACTTCCGGCATTAGTGAGACGTGAAATGTCGCTGAGATGTAGAGAACAGATACTACACTTGGTGTTTATCTCCCTCCCACAGCGGTAAGATGTGACACAAGGTCGGAAAAGTGGGATTAAAAAGCCACCACTCTAGAGGAAGAGCACTCTGGCCTACAAAAAATGCCTGAGCAGCCCTGTTGGCATTCTCCGGTAGGGGCACCTCAGGCGATGAGCTATAAACTAACCCCTTCTTAAAGAGAAGGTAAAGCCTTAGAGAGTAGACCTCCTAGAACTGTACAGGACAATAACTCAGACTGGAGGAATCAAAGCCCAAAGGCCAAGATGGTAGCGGTCTACAGAGTGTAGCATCCATCGGAACAGATATTACACTCTGATCATAGTTTTTGTAATGTGGCCCTTTTAAATGAATTAAAAAACAAAAACAGAACTCGATTTAATCGGAATATCTTTTAATGGGGATGAATAGTGTAGTATCGGTTCTGTTGTCATAAGACCGCCCTCGCAGAAATTACCTCTTTGTTTTGGTGAGGGGGGTCATTCGTCATGATATCATCCTCTCAGTCATTACCTCCACCTTTGGGGGTCAATGTATCATCGTCTCAGCCTAGATTGCTAGTTGCCCATAAAAGCTGTGGAAGGAGGAAGAGACAGTTGTTCTTCAGTTATTACTCATTTTGCTGTGTTCCCTGTACTTCGTGCCATAGCCAGAACAAATACCTCTGTGTGCCAAATCTGTTCACCATGGGTAGCCCTGCCAGAAAGCAGAATTTTATACGGTATAACTCTTACACTACCACCTTGCCATTGCCCCTACCACTATGAGGAATGAGGGAGCTGCTGCTGATGCTTTAATATATACTGAATGAATTACCTCCCTTACTATTACACACAAACAAATAGCTATTTATACATGTCTAAATTGAAACTGAGACACAAAGCCATATTATTTTAGAGATAAATTTTTTAAACTATTAAAAGCATATAATGACCTTTATTTTTATTTTGTCCTTTAGTCCTCATACTCCATGAGTGATGTTTCTGACAACAGGGGAAAAATTGCTGTTTACTGGGTTGGAATCTATCCATATAACACTTATCATTGGCTGTTTTTTTTACCTTGAAGTAGTATATTTTTCTAGCTCTTTACATCAAGTGGCTTTATGCCTTGTCTGAAGCGATTTTCATAAAAAAAATGAATGCATGTTCACAAACTTGTTATCTTCTACGCTAAAGGCAGACTTCAACTGGATGTGAACCGGCAGTTAGCACACCATACCTCCAAATGGAGCTCTGGAACTAATGTTTCAACAACGTTTTAGAAGCATCAGTTTATTTTGTCGACCTTTCCTTAAAATGTTATCGGAAAGAATTATATAGGTTCGTTTTTAACAGTAACAAAATATTTTTAAAACAAAGAAACAAAAAAGCATAAAAAAACGTTACTTTTGTATTTAAATTTTTTTTTTTTTAACATAGTTCACCCCAAACAAGGCAGGCAGGCCGCCACTGTAGACGTAAGGGGCTACTGAGAAAAAGGGTGAAAGTTTTTTTTTTAGGGGGAGGGGGGCAACCTAAATTGGAAGCTGTGCAGCGAGGTGTCTGTTTACATTAGTTTTAAATTTCTGCATGTCAGTACCATCAGGAAAACAGGAAGCAGGGAGGGAGTTCCAGAATCCAGCAGCACGAGGAAAGAAGCTTTTGGAGTAGAAAGCTCTTCGACATCTGGAGACCTCCACAGTGTATGGATGGGATTTGGCAGATTGTCGGGTTGGTCGAGTGAATTTACGTCGTGGGGGCACCAGAACAGCAAGTTCATCAGAGCACAATCCATTGAAGTACTTGTAAAACAGACACAAGGAAGCAACAATGTGGCGATGGGATAGGGGCTGGAGCTTGGTGGATAGTGAGGGACCTATTAAGTTGGTGACTCTTTTTTGGACCTTGTCTAAGAAAGAGAGACTAGTGGATGATGCCCCAGCCCAGATGTGGCAACAATACTCCATGCATAGGCGGATGGTGGCTTTGTAGAGATATAGGATAATGTCAGGTGTGAGAAGTTTACTAGCACAGTAAAGGGAGCCCACCTTCTTTGCAGGAGCCCTGGCAATGTCTTCAATGTATTTATTCCAATTCATGTTGTCAGTGAAAGTTAGGCTGAGGAGTTTGAATGATGAACTCTCAGGTAGGGTATTATTTGCCATGTCAATCGGTGGTTGAAGAGGTTTCTTGTAGTTATTGAAGGAAAGTAGCTTTGTCTTTGTGGCATTAAAAGTTACCATCCATTTTTCACCCCAATCCCTACAGACTGGAGGTCATTTTCTAAGGATTCAGCCATTGCCTCAGATATGTACGTGTCAGTTTTTCTCACATGACGAAAGTAGAGCGTGGTGTCGTCAGCAAATATTCCTATCTCAGTCTCAATGACATCAGGGAGGTCATTTATGAAAATTAGGAACAGTAGAGGTCCAAGGATGGATCCCTGGGGTACACCAGCATTTATGTCATGTTGCTTAAATAAACAGCCATTGAAGCAAACCTGGATCTTTCTTTTGGTTAGGAAGGATTTAATTATATTAAATATTTGTCCAGTAATACCATATGAGTGCAGTTTTAGGAGAAGCCCTTCATGCCATACCTTGTCAAAGACCTTGGATATATCAAGCGCTACCGCCCTAGCTTCACTTGTCTTGTCTAGTGTATGATATATGCGTTCAGAGATGACCGTTAGGATATCTGCGGTAGATCGTGCTTGTCTAAATCCGTATTGATGATCAGAAAGAAGTTTAGCATTAGCTAGATGCCAGGCTAGATTGATTAATAATTCAAAGATTTTAGCAAAGATCGGGAGCAAACTGATTGGGCGGTAGTTTAGAGGATCAGTTCTATCTCCAGAGTTCTTGAAGACTGGTACCACAGAGGCAATTTTCCAACTATCAGGGAAACAAGATTCAGCAAGGCATTTGTTGTATAGTTTTGAGAGGACAGGGGCCAGCTCAGCAGAGCATTTCTTTATTACTATTACTGGTATAAAATCAGGCCCACAACTGCACATGCACGTTTATCCGACAAAACTTTAATTCCATTAAATTTGAACTCTTTTGAAAATCACTTGTAGTATTTTTTCTTTTTTATATACTAATGATTCAAGACATACCAAGGCTAAAAGCCACTCAAGGACAAGGGTTAGTGAGATTTTCAATTGGATGATGGAACAGTACTATGAAATGATTGAGAACTAATTCACAGGTAATTGAGGTAATTCACTGGACCGCATAACAGATATTTGTTGACATTGGATTCGAAAACAACCATGTTGTAGTCTGTAAGGAAACATACCCACAGTAACGTGTTCCACAGGTGGAAAGTTCTTGGAAAGAAACTCTGTTTATGGAAGTTCCATTTGATTTTAGGTACAAAGGATTTTAGGTACAAAGGAAAATGGGAGAATTCTTTGCAGTATTGGAAGCAAGACAAGTTTTTGCTGAGAAGCTCTTACGGGGTGGGGGATCAGAGCTTAAAGCTCAGTCGAGCAACTACCATGGAAATACCGATAGAGTAGGAAAAGACTAGCAACGTCTCTTCTGTGAGAGACGTTGCTAGTCTTCACAAAATATATAATTTATTAAATAGATGTTGAAACATTTCATTAAGATTCGATAATTCTCAGAGTTTTGATTAAAAATGACACATTGGCTTGTTTACAAAAACTAATTCCGGGGGGGGGGGGCGGGGGGGTTATAATTGATTTGGGTATAAGGAATGAGCACCTGGCGTTGGCACTGGATTGTGGTAAGGCATCACATAATTGGGAAACGGTCTCTATTTATTTGCCTCCCCGCGAGGGCAAAATTAGACACAAGGTCTCCCCAAAACTCTGAAATGGCAACAAAAATACCTGTATGGTCCCGTCGGAAATTCATCGCAAACGAACGCGGGTGTCTCAGGCGACAAGACAATAAACACATTCCACGCTCTTCTCCGAAAGGAGGAGGTAATGCCTGGGAGCACAGCCTCCTCAAACAGAAGGCCAGAAAAGATCAGAAGGCTGTGATTTCCACTCAAAGTAATATTTACCCCACGGAGAGTGGATACGACACAAGATAGGTTTAACACTGAGAATACAACGCCCCCCCCCCAAAAAAAAAATGGGGCATATACATGCACAGTTTGCACACATGTATATCATGACTCATACAATTTACATTTCCCTTACAACTGTACATTATCAAATGTACTATACATGCACCCATCGTTTCCAATTCTCTCATAGTGTTGTTCGTCGTCCAGCTGACAATCTCATTAATCCTATCCTCGAGTGGCTTTTGACCTTGATAATTGGTGACTGGTTAGTATATTTTTAAAAATGCACTTTTGATGTGTTATAGTCAGTGGCGTGCAGAGGTTTGGTGATGCCCAGGCTAACTTCTTGATTGCATGTGCCAAAGACTCAGGTATAAGTCCTAGTACTGAGAAATATTATGAGAAAGGGACAGTTTGAATGTGATTGGATGCCCAGGGCCACCGCCCCGCCGCCCCGTCGCCCGCGACCACCCCTCACCTTCCTCTGCACGTCACTGGATGTGTAGTGCACTGTACACAATGATTTCATTATAATTATTAAAAAATTGCCTAGATCGAACCCGTCGGCATTCCCCAGTGGGAGCGCCTCAAGCAACCGGCACTAAACCAATTCCCTCTCCCGAAGGATGAGGTCATGCCTGGCGTGATGGCCTCCTAGGAACGAACAGAACCATACTCAACTCCGACATAAGGCCCAGAGCGATCTGCCTTCTGCTATGAGAGTATGACTCAATCAAGGTGAGTACTTAGCTGTGAGTTATCTCCCTTACAATCATTAAGAACAAACGTGATTTTCCAAAGAGGAGAGTTCGTCTAAATATTGGTATGGCAGCACACAGGTGTTAAAACGAGCACAGCGACGAAATTATACAACACGCCGAAGCCGTTTTATCGGTAAATAACATGTTTATTTGTATTTGATGTCGATTAATATGACCATTTGTCGCGTAAATATAGCTATTTCTCGTTAAAAAAACAACATTTTTGCTCCAAGATGAGACTGTTTATTTTTCTTCATCCCATGAGTCTTTGTTGATGATCTTGGAACCCCATTTCTTAAAACGAAAAAATTCTTCAAAGAAAATTTCTCACTTTCTTATTTATTTATAGTTATATAATGTTTCCGTGTTATTTGTTTGTTTATTTATTTATTTTGCAAATAATATCCTGTTGTCTCTAATAATAATAGCTTTGTTTTTCATGTTTATGGATGAAAATCTGCGGAATTCGAGTGTTTTCTTTATATAACGTTTCAAACTTAAATTGGTGGACATCGTCAGAAAACTCGTTTGGATTCGGTGGGGGGTGATGGGGGCTTGTATTTACAGTTTTTAATTCGTTTAAAGAAAACGTTTGCAATTTCTCCCTTTATGCTTTTTCCTCTTTTTTTTCTCGGTACTAAAATAACTTTTATTTATTTTTTATTTTAATACAATTTTTGACACATATGAGCTAGAATTAGATATTTTGTTTCCGACCGACTGATGTCATTCGAAAAATAAGTCCCACACTGTACGTAGCTACTACTGCAGTTATGGCTGATATCTCGCCTAACAAAACAAATGTTCGGCCTTCTGGTTGGGATCAGAGTGTAGTATCTGTTCTTTCCTCGGTCTGAAGAGTAAAATTACAGAATGAATTCCTATTTCAGTCGCGTAAATTATTTAGAGTGAAATAGCTTCGGTATTCCTCCCAAAACAACTTATTTCTTCTTAAACCATGTTTTAGTAAATAAATAATAAGAATAATAATAATAGCATTATAAACACTAAGTTATAGCAAGTTTCATCGTACACGGGAAACGCCGATGTGAAAACTCGACCGGAAAACTATAGTCGCCATCTTTTATAAACAAGTCAAAAAGGAGGCTAGCCAAGGAAGAAAAATGACTCAAGTTCCTCATTCAGTTCTTTAACTAGAAAGTTATAAACTTGTTATTGTTCTTACTTAGCTAGCCTCTTTCTCGACTTGTTTATAAATATGGCGACTATATTTTTTTCGGTTGAGTTTCACGCGTACTTGGAATATGTGAAGTTACCTCTTAGTTTCAATTACTCCCAACTTCACTCTGGTCCGGAATGGTAGTACCTGTCAGGGTCCCATGTATGGGCTAAATAGTATCGTTTAAAGACCATTTGTTTACAAAATATACGCTTACAGAACAAATTAATTTACAAAACAAAAACATATGTATGGTTTCGGCAACAACAAAAATTACGGTTGACGTGCCGTACCACCCAGCAATCAACCAACCAACTCTCTCTCTTACATATATATATATATATATATATATATATATATATATGTGTGTGTGTGTGTGTGTGTGTTTGCATAAAAAGACATGTCTTAATTAGATTGGTATAAAATAAAGGTAAACTTTTAAAATGCAAAAAAAGTTCGTTCTGATAGGGAGAGATCTACCGTGTGCAACGTATTTTCGACGGCACCAATCCTAAATGTGAGAAAGGGAGAGGTTTGGGTAATTTTACAGAATCACTCCCGTCTCTAATCTGGTGGTTGTAAAAAAAAGTGCCCCTCACTCTCCTAAAAAAAGCTAAGACCGAAAGAATAATAAATAAAATGGTACTTCTGCAGTTTACGGAACGTGCTGAAATAATAACTGTGTTATTTAGAAACCCATTCTTAATATGGATGGGGGGGAGGGGGCTTTGTTAACTATTCTGTACTTTCACCCAACAATTTAATAAACAAAAGATACCGTAATTTTTTATATTTAATTTGAAAATCCTATCTAAAAAATAACACGGTCCATTAACTGTAGAAATACCAATAAAATAAAAAGTAATAAAAAAAAACAATTCTGGAGCCCAGTTTGGCAACGGGGGTGATTCTATAAAAATACCGAGATCTGCTGTTGTAGCTGCAGTGTGGAACGTATTTCGGATGTTACCAATCTTAACAAGAATGTTCACGTAGCCCCTTTTTAAGAAAGTTTTTTTTAGAAAAGTTCACCAATTTTGTGTGTGTACTGTACAGCGTACACTGTACGTAATTCGGTAAAATTGTCGATTCCCAACCAGAATGGCGGATAATAAATCGTCTGCAGTTTTCTGATTTTTTTCCTACCTCATAAATGAGTAAGTAAACCCAAATAAATTGTCTTGGACTAATTTCCCAACTGTATTTCCTTTAAAATAATTTACGGTAAATTTCAAATTAGTCCAAAAGAAGTCGGAAAACTGCAGACGATTTATTGTCCGCCATTTTGGTTGGGAATCGACAATTTTACCTAATTCTTTAAATTACTTAAAAGTTGCATCATCTATTCTGAGCGTTTTTTTTTTAGCAGGCGAGGGGGTGTAGCACTTTAGTTCTCTGATACAACAGGGGTGCACGTGAAAATTAATGTTTTCCTTCCTTGGAAGCACGACGGAACCATGCTACTTGACTGTTCTCTTGCAAACTTTAATTCAAGCCAAATGTGACTTTCTGATCGGCGGTTTAAAGGATCCAAAATTACTTTCGAATTTTGAAGGTTCCCGATATCGTAGTTAAACAACAAACAAGTCAACCATTTTAATATCGGTGCTAATGCAGAATAGACATCCAAATAATTTCAGTACCTACGGAGATTACGTAGCTACCCGAACTTTTTTTTTTTTGCAAACAATTTATTGTGTATTTTTTCCTTGATTTCCTCGTTTTATTTTCATTTTTGTTTCAATTTTTTATTTTATCAACTATGTCATTTATTATAAAACATTTTTTTTAAATAGGATTTTGAAAGTTAAATTTAATTATTACGGTATCGTTTGGTTATTAACTAATTATTGTTAAGCTAATGTTGTTTTAATTTTTTTAAAGTGTTTGGTGTAAATAGCTTCCAAAACTTTCAATCTTTTAATTAAATGAAGTTTTATACCAGAAATCAATTTCTATTTGACAGTTTAAATACTTCCAAATTCCTTTCAAATCTATTAAAAATTAAATGGTTGACATTTTTACGAAGAAACACAAATGCATTCTGGTGGATTTAATTTTGCAATTAATTTTTTATATAGGATTTTTTAAAAGTTTTATTTTAGACTTTTGTAATTTTGATTTCAAATAAATATAATCGATTAACAGTAAAAAAAAAAACATTTAAATGTGTAAAGGCAGGAAACACATACGCTGACACACGAGATGTTGTCTCATAAATTTTGGCTAAGAATTTTAAAGCCAGAAATAAATTTCTATTCGACACCAGTGAAGTATCGCTATATAGTTTTTAATTTCTAACAACAATATTCTCATATTAATTAAATGATGCTGATAGCTTAATATATAAAGAAAAGTCAGTCAGAATCTCGACTTTAAACCTTGCACCTGACAAATCGATATTTGATTCTGATTAGCCATTTCTTCTTTTTTATTCTTGCACCATGTTCTTTAGACTTAAAAATGTAATTCGTGCCCTTTCTTTTGGAAAATACTTAGGAAGAATGTTAAATTGAAGACATTTTTCACTGTCATCTTTCATATAAAAATTTACATTTGCTTATCCAAAATATTAATTTATTTATCTTTTTACAAATAGTTGCCTATCATAACATTAGGTACACATTTTTCCTTTCAAACAATTACATTGTTCTTATACCTATATAATATGGTCAGCTTATTTTTATCTACTTACCTGATTTATTCCTAAAGTAATTTGGAATCGTTTTTCCTTCATAACGCTAACAAACTAGGTTTTATAAAAAATGATTTTCCCTTTTCTTTATTTATTTCTCAAATTTTTCATAATCAGTATCTTTTCGCAGCTACTTATATAAAAAAAAAAAATGTTCAAAAAGACTATTCCATTTTCACGCTATTCGGAACAAAACGGAAAAATAATTTATATTCAAATAAATGCTTTTACTTGAAACCAAATAAAACATTACATAAATGCAATCAAAAGAATTTTCTATTTAAAATGAATAACATGAGATATACAGCGTTTCTAGTCTTCTTTTCCACCCCTTTCATATATTAACACAGGGTTATTGATTCATTAGGATTTGAAAATGTTTTATTCTTCTGAACAGAAACAAACTTGGTCACGGTAAATTATTCTAAAATCGAGTGGCAGGTGCCCGGCTGAGCTCCAATCTATGTAAAATATTCACAACAAAAACTCGTCTAGTTGCAACCACTGTAAATAATTTTCCTTTCTTCCTCTGTGTATCTAAAACTAAGTGGAACTTCCATGAGCAAAGTTTCTTTCCAGGAACTACCCGCTTGTGGAACACAATATTATGGGTCTGCTTCCCAGCTGACTACAACATGACTGTTTTCAAGTCCAATCTTAACAAATTCTTGTTGAACTGTCCTCTTGAATAATAAAATTTTGCCCGGTTTCAACCATTACCAGTCCTCACGGTGTTGTCTCAGCGTCTACCTGACGAACTCATTAACCCTTATCCTCGAGTGGCCTTGATAAGCAGTGACTCATATGTACATAAAAAAAGATATGTCTGCCGCAATTATTCTGAGCATTTATCCTGTTCTAATCAATCAATATATCAATCCGCAAGTGGCCCACCCCTGCTTTTTTTTTGCTTTTTAGCTTTATCTTTGTAGACAGGAACACATCTTTCTTCAATGTCCGTAGTTATACTTTTATGAATTTTGGGTCAATTAATTATTTAATGACGAAAGTATATCTTACTAATTAAATTTCTCTTTGAAAATCCTATTTAAAAAAAGCACACTACATTATAAAATAAAAATTATCATCACAATCAGCAAATGCATAGACGCAACACACTATTAACAGTCAGCTAAAACTATTAGTGTTGTTAATACGGACACCTAATTACGCTATTATTCATCTATTCGATTAGTGAATCTACTACCATTTCCGCAAAAAGAGTCTTTTTGGACACCGTAAGTGAAATTATGAGTGTTACAAGTCTGTCAATATGAATCCGAGTCTTTATCTGGTTCGAACCAATCGATATATTTTTCCCCACGTTGTTATCGCTTCGCTCGCTTCTTCATATCTTTTTATACAATTTTTTTCAATTGATAATTTAATGATAAAAAGATATGGCAATAAATTAATTTCACTTTAAAAATCAGTTTAAAAGAAAAGGTAATTTCTTAAAATAAAACGCTATATTTAAAAATTTTGTAAATATTTGATTTTGTTTTGAATAAATTAGTTAAGATAACAGACAAAAGTGGTGGATGAGGGCGAAAAAATGCTATGTAGGTTCAGCTAGTTAATCCACTCATAATATAAGGGTCATTTTCTCTGTCTGTTCGCCAGTCACAATTTTTCTTAAACGAATATTTTAACTTCTTTTAGAAATGGAAAATATTGCTGTAATACTAAATAATAAATTCCCAACAAATAAAGCGGATGCCCTGACCGGAAATCAGAAACCAAAACTTTAAGATCTTCATTTTAATGTTCTACGAACATAGCTATTTAGATTTTCTTATAAATAGATCTTAAAACATTACCTTAACAAAATAATTATAGTTTTGACGCGACGTCATAGATTCATGTTTCAAAACATCGATTCAAACATAAGTAATAATAAAAAAAATAAATAAATGAATGATTAAACATTATCAATAACATTTGGAAATTATTTTAATAGTCCAAAACAATTTATTTTGCTTTAACTACGTATTCAAAACTATTGAATATATAATATATACTAGAATTTGGGTCCGTATATATATATATATATATATATATATATATATATATATGAAACAAAGATAAATATTTAATCTTTATCTTAGATCCATTTTGTGATAATAGGATGCTCAATATAATGTATATAGCATTAATATAAGAAAAAAGAAATGATGAAAATAAAAGGTTGATAAATTACAATATTTACTAATTCATCAGATATTCAAGCAAGGAATATAAAAGTTTTTTCTTTAATCCATGGATTTTCAAAGATAAGCTTTTTTTCTTATATATATATATATATATATATATATATATTTAATTTTATACTCTTTATAGTTTCTGAAAATGTTTCAAATTTGCAAGCTCAATAAAGTTGTATTACAAGCTTCAGAGCATATATAGCTGCATCATTCCAATGACCATAATAGCAATCAATGCATAACCATAACTTTCACCTGTCCCTTCAAATTCTTTATCTTCATATATCGTTGAACAACCATAACTTTCATCTGTTCTTTCATTTTCTTTATCTTCATATATTGGCGGATATCTGTAAATTCTTTTTTGTCTTGACAAACAAAAATATTTTTAATATATTTATATTTTATTTATTTATGTTTATTTTTTCAAAATTTAATACTTTTTCTACATCTTATGCATGTTTCACAGCAAAATTCAGAGAAATACATAGTCCTCATCTTAACTTTGTTGATCATCAGAGAAATTGCTCATTCAATAGTAATAGGAAAAACACATCATTCCAAAGACATAAGAAAGGAAGATGGGAAAAGTTTTAAAATAGTTCTTGACAAAGGTAACAGCAAGTCAAAACACATCAAAAGAAAAACTCCCATGAAAAATGGTGACAAAAATCAAAGAAAGTTTTATTCCCAAAACTTGAAACAGCTCTTCAAAAAAAAAACATATATATATATATATATATATATATATATATAAAAAGCTTATCTTTGAAAATCCATGGATTAAAGAAAAAACTTTTTTATATTTTTTGCTTGAATATCTGATGAATTAATAAATATTGTAATTTATCCACTTTTTATTTTCATCATTTCGTTTTTCTTATATTAATGTCAGTAATTTAATTTATGAACCCCCTGAAAAATAACAGTATCCGAATATTGTGATGCAAGCAGTTGTGCTGGTATGATCATGTGAAGTGTTTGGCCTGGATAAACCATTGCAGGAAGGTTGGCCAGTCAAGGAAGACTTGGAAGCAAGTGATGCGACAAGACCGTACAGAGTGAAGTTTAGAGATAGTTGAACCGTGAGAACTGGAGAATGAGCTTGCGAAATATCGAAATGCATCTGATTCCTGGACGTTAAATGAACAGACAGACATGCAAACATGTTAGGAGCAAAATAAATATAAAAATGGAGTCAACCATTTTTATAATTCAATTTACAAACTGTTTATTTGACAAATATTTCTGCTGTATGTCAGATTTCTTTTTTACTTTGATAAAAAAACAAATATATCTGCTGTATTTCAGATTTTTTTTTTTACTTTGGTTTTAACACTTTTTTTATGTTATTGTTTTCTATTTTTTCCAGAATCGCCAGCATTAACAGAATGGCAAAAGATCGAGATAAATACATTGCAGATGAACTGAGAGAAATAAAAAAACAGTGCGAAGGACTTGAAGGAATTCAGCTCGTCACTTGTGTTCCAGATATAGTTGCAATGATTATAAAGTATGTTATATTTCTGTCTTGCACAGTTGAAAGGAATTTTATTATTATTATTATTATTATTATTATTATTATTATTATTATTTATTGGTTGACATTCTCATAAGCGGTTTGTTTGTAAATGGAGTGTTTTGCCTAAAGACCATCTCAAAATTGATAGGACTGGAGAGATTTTGTTTTGGTTAATTTGGGTTTTTGTATTACCTATTGGTACGGTGTTACATTATTTTTTTTTTACCTTAAAAAAATAAGACCTTAATGAAAAAGATGTTTGTAAAAAATTTTGGTAAATTTGTAGATTAACACCCCACTCGCTGAACCCCCCCCCCCTAAAAAAATGATATTTTTAGGCGATTACGTATGAACACCCTGAACAAAAAAAAAAACAGAAAAAACAATTGTTTTTGAATTTAGAGTGAGAGATCAGTTTCTTCTGTAAATTTCACGTGAAATGATCCTCCATTTCTGAGTATTTTAGCATTTTATGACAGTTAACAAAATTATTTTACCACTAATTCTAAGTCCAAGTCGCCGCCACTGAGTTAGATTAGGGTTAGAAGACTGTAACAACTTTTTTGAAAAATAATATATTGAAATGTTTTTAAAAAATAATTTATTGGGAGTATGATTACAATAAATAAATAGGAATAAAATAAAAACAATATTAGCTATAAAAGAATTTAAAATATCTGGTATGAATAAGTGCTCTGAAAGAATTAATATCTGTTACAAAATTGATTTAACATCGGTAAGAGGAGACAATACAAAACATAGATTTACCGAAACAAAATTGTTCCAGTCAAGAAAGTTCAATAGCACCAAATTGAGTGGGGGAAGGGGGGGGGGGGCTATTTTACGTTAAATTTATGTAGAAAACTGAACACACAACTAAAAATTGAAATAAGTAATTCACTTTTACCAATGAGAGGAAGTAATACATAAAAAATTTGCTAGCAGGAACCTCATAGTTAATTGTATGATAAAAAAATCTCTCAATTCTTTTAACACAAATTTTACAATAGGCCAGTATAAAATAAAACAACAGCTCATGGGTGTTTTTTAAAATTTTTATTTCAAATTATAATAGTTTATTGCTATCGTCTAGAGAACAAAAAATAAATATCCGGATGATTTCTTTACACAAAGATGAATTACATTTTTATAAATATGAAAGATATATAAGCTTAGTTTTATTAGTTTGGGGTTGGGGTGGTGTTAAAATAACGCATTCTTGAATATATTGCATTGTTTATTTCAAGCATATTTATTTTGTTGAATTAATAATTGAGGGAATTGGGCAGAACCATGAAATAATTCTCAACTTACTTGAAAAGTGTTTTTGTATATTTTGATATTAAATGAAAACAAGTGTAACACCGACATTCTGGCACCTGACAGACCGACGTCTTTTATAATCTGGACAAAATGACGAGAGGGAACTTCATAATCACGCTGCCGCCAGACTAGTCTACTGGGCAGCCAACAAATGGATCTGTGTGTATTGATTTACTCCTCTCCAGGAGTTAGGCACAAGGCCAGTTTTTATCTTACTCCCACAAGTAAGATGTGACCCAAGGTCGGGTCGGGAAAGTGGGGTTTAAAAATTGCCTAGGCAGCCCCGTCGGCATTCCCCGGTAGGGGCGCCTCAGGCAGTAAGCAATAAACTTACTCCTCCCCAAAGAGGGGAGACGAAGCCTGGGAGGGTGGACCTCCTAGAACTGCACAGGACAGACCCATAGACTGGCGTAAATCAAGCCCCGAAGGCCAAGACAATACCAGTCTATGGGGTGCAGTATCCATCGGAACAGATACTACACTTTGATCTTAGCCAAAAGGCCAAGAAGAAAGCCAATGGATCTGTGTGTAGCATGCCATCAATTTGTTTGTGTACACTGGTAGTCTCCCTTTATTTTGAGATCTTATTCTACTTAAATTTAATTCTAGTGATGGTGTCACAGGCAAATTCAAGTGGCAACCGCGGTGTTAAACATAGAAACAGGTTTATTTCCATCAAAGAAAAAGTTGAACTGCTGAATAAACTAAACAGTGATGTTTCCGTATGTAAACTGTATTGATGGTCATGGTATTGGGTCATCAACTGTAGGTTATAAAAGGTGAAATTGGATGGTCCGGAAAATCTGTGTTACACTTTATTTGGAAACAGTTCTTTCAGGTTATCTGCCCTTTAGTATTTGGTTCTGTGATGTTAAACTTAAACATTGGACTATTTTCATATTAATTTCACTTCATTTATTCTCTTATATTTAATGCTTATTTAAGTTTCTAGCATCTCCTGGTAGTTTAGAGACATGGTAGATTTATGATTATTGGGTTATTGTGAAGGGTGTGTAGGTGGTGAGACACAAATATGAAGAAATAAATGGATGAAAACGATTCTATGGAGATCAATGATATAAATAATTTATTTAACAATTTTACAACTGAGAGAATTACTATGAGTGAGGAGGAGGAGTTAATTGTTGGTCGCATCCTCCATTTTGACTTTCCCAATTCGTTTTTTTTTGTCATCTGGTCTATACAGGGGCAGATAATTCTGCCTCAATTTCTCTCAGCTCAATTATGCTTCAAAATGTCTATTGGCAAGGGAGATAATTTTAGGGTAGAAATGTTTATCTCCCTTTAAACAGATTTTTCTGGTTGAATTTATTTTATCCGTCTAACAGGTTAGGAATGTGTTGATGAATTATTATTACGATGAAATCGGATGGTCTGGAAAAAAAACGGTTAATACGGAAATGGTGCCGGAAAATTGATGTTGCATCTGTATTAAGAATTATTTTTCCGACGTTTTATTTTTCATGATAAATCCATTGATGTTTGAATATTTATTTTCTACAGAAAAACCGATTTCCGACAACTGAAACTCCGCTTAATGTTCCCTACGCATTATCCAAATGAGCTTATTATTTCCGAATTAAGTAGTAAGACTTTATCAGACAAATTACTTGATGGCCTGCAGAAAGTCTGTGATGATGAATGCAAAAAATTTATTGGAAAGTTCCAGGTAAGGAAACAAATCTTAAACCATTTGATTCAAGTAAGCAAAATATTATTTGTTTAAACTTGTTAAAAAATTATTTCTAATCAACAATTAGAAATTGACTTGCAAGCTAACCTATCTCTGACCAGGTCTTTATTTATCGCTCTTTCTCTAAAGTCCATCCTTATCACATCCCCCCCCCCATGTTTTCCTTGGTCTTCCCCTACCAACTGACCCTGCTACCTTTACTGTTTTGCATCTACTCACCCAAGAACTCTCATCCATTTTTTTTAATGTGACCATACAATCAAAGTCTCCTGTTCTGCACACATCTCAGATGTCGAGATTTGATCTTTCTCTGAGGTCATCCGATCTAGTCCTGTCTTTAAAACTCACATTACACATCCAATCGTATCATTCTTATATATCTCTCCATGCAAGCCCTCACTGTCAGGTTTCACTTTCATGCATCATCACACTACATACACATGCCTGATAGACTCTTCCCTTTGTCAACAGCGGAAATGCTATGCTGGTTAATAATAGAAGTTCCCTAAACTTACTCCATCCACTCCTAACTTTTGCAAAAATACTCGCACCTGCTCCATCCTGTGCTCCAATGGTGGGGGTCACATATAAGGAAAATAAGAAAGGATATTCTAAAGATGCGTCTATTCAATCTGCGCACTTAGCAATGAAAATTCAATTTCAAACTTTACATGACTTAATAAACAATCACAAAATTATTAGCCATCTTGCCACCAACAACAACCCAGAGCACCTTTTTGATACCTACATGATCAGAAAACAGCACAGCATAACTTTCGGAAAGATTTTTTTTTCATCCTCAGAATTGCTGAAGCATGAAACAAGCTGCCTGCACCAGTTGTTGGCTGCCAAGACACTGCATCTTTTATAACCTTCATGCTTTCTGAAATTCACCAAAACTACACCTACATATATATCATGACTCATACACTCAGGGATTTGAGACCTCCATCTTTTTTAGCAGAATTCCGCTTTTTTGTAAATTCAAAAAGGCGGAATTCTGCCTTTTCTTCAAATTCAGAAAAAAAGGTAAATTTTATTTATTTAAGCAAAGTCTGATTTCTGCCGGATTCCTAAAGCTTTACATCTTATTTTTTCTGTCATGATTTTATTTTTCTGTTTCTTCCTCTCTCTCACTTTATCTTTTTTTTCTCTCTTCCTCTCTCAGTCTACGCTTGATTTGTTTGTTTGTTTGCTTGCCTCATACTCTAAAACGAAATGTTTTTTCTAGTAAATATTTTTTTAAATCAAGTTTCAAAAACTTTTCTAACTGAACATATATTTATTAGCGTTATAGCCTTGTTTTACCGTGCAGATCTAAGCTAAATATTGTTTTTTGTTGGTTTTGTTTGTTACTTCTCAATTTTTTGCTGCAAGTTATTTCATTTTTATTTTTGTAGGTGATGAAATTGTTGCATTTTGTAAGTAAATTTCTCGATGACCACAAGTTGTGCATTTGCAGCAACGAGATTGCCTATGTAAAAAAGGAAATGTTAAAAGACTGTGATGAGATTAAATTACGACACAAAACTGGCCAAATAGTCATAAAAGTGCAACAAGATAAATATTTTCTCAACTTTAAGCTTACCATTCCAGAAGACTATCCCAAGTTTAAAGTTCAGTAAGTTGAATTTAGTGTCCTCTTTTCTTTTTTTACTCTTTCTAAAAACATTTTACTTTTAAAATTGTTTTTTTTTTAAACTTTTTTTATTTACTTTTTATTTTTATTTATTACTTTTTATATGATTTTTTTACTTTTTTCTTTTACTTTTTTTTTTTGCTTTTTCTTTTTTCTATTTTTTTTTTTAAGTGAAAACATTTTTTTAATTTTATTTATTTTATTTTTAAAATTTTATTTTTTTAAGGTTGGACATTGTTGATCATAATTTCCCTGAACTTTTAAAAGTGAACTTTGAGGCGCAAGCCGTTGAATATGCAAGGCAGTGTGTCGAGCCGCCTCTTAGAAGAAAATCTGGGTGAGTCTGTAAAATTAGTATTTGTTTAAGATTTTTTTTTTTTTTTTTTTTTTTTTTTTTTTTAGATGCATCCCAATAAAAAAAGCGATGTCCATCAATGTGTTGGTTTGTCATTAAGTTTGAAATGGCATTTTCAGATTGAACGGATTGAAGAAAAGGATAAGAGAGAAAATTGCCGCAATTACACATGAGATGATAGGGAGTCACAAAACTTCTGAGAAAGACTCCATTAATATATATTGCCAAACAATGGTTGCCATTTGTCTGATATAATTTTTTTAAACTACTATTTTGCCACTGCAGCAGTTAGACATGAAGCTAACTCCCTAAAGGGGTCACTTTGAAAAGGTACAAAAATAGACGAAAATAAACCAGTCAGCATTCTCCGGTTGAGGTGCTTCAGGCAACTGGCAATAAACCAACCCCCCTCCCCTCCTGAAGCAGGAGATACTTCCTAGAAGGGTAGTACATCTCTTGGAACGTTTTTGTTACGTCAAATACACAATGTATCTATCTGTGTTTGTACTTTTATTATTATTATGGTTATTTTAGACGAATTGGTCAGATTACGTCTAGTCCACTGATCCACTCCTCACACTTTTGGGGGCCTTGTGCCTAATTTGTTAAAATTGTATCACTATTCTTTTAACAAATAAATAATTCAAAGTGTAGTATCTGTTCTGTGCTTAGGTGGAGGAGGAGACATCCTTGTATATTTAAGCAATTTTAATTTTTGTCCCAATCCAGAGTGACCCTTTTTGATGAGTTGGATTTTCTCTGCATTAAAAATTGACCTTGTGCCTTACTTTGCCCTCGTGGGGAGGCAAGTAAATTTCTTATGTAATTCAAGCTTTTCTTCTCCTTTTCCAGTGACCCTCCGTTTCAACCAAAGCCGTCCATGTTGCCTGTATGCAAATATCTTATTGGAGAATGTATCAAAAATTACCCTTTGCAGAAGTGCCCAGTCTGTTTTTTCCATGTTCTTCCTGAAAATCCATTGGTAAGTTTGTTTTTCTTTTTTATTATTATTACTAACTAACTAAAAGGACGGGTAAAATTAATTCCCCAAACAGAACAGTTTTGCATCACTTTTACAAAGATTAAAATCAAGATATAATGATACTAAACCTTATGTCTAGAATCCTTATTCTAACTTTGATCAAAATCCAGTACATGATTTTTATGTCTAAAATGTTAAGGCTTAAGTTTAAGGTGTCTTAAGAAGAAATTGGAATTCAGGGAACCTTGCGTAATTAGTCTCTAATTATTATGAATAAAATTTAATGAAAATGTGAAATATTTGAATTTTCAAATGAGAGGTTTTACCAATATTATGCCCCTAAAAACTCTTTAAAATGCGCCAAAGAAACTGCAATTTGGGGAATATTTATTAATTGATGTCTAATACCTATTGTGAAAATTTCACAAAAATTGGAGGTATCTTAATTTTCGTAAAAGGCTTTGAGTTTACTGCAGTCATTTGTATCATCACTGATGCCTCGCCTTTTATATGAAAACACCTCTTTTTATTGGCAAGTAGATTTAAATCTTTTTTCTCTTCATCTCCGTTGCATAAAACTAATTTAAACTAAATCTAGCCCACATTACAATCCCTTACGCCTAGCAGCTGTGTTCCAAAATTCATAATGATCGGTTAATTAATTTATGAGTGAATCCTATACATAGAAATAAATAAACATATACACATACCTAACTTCATATAAATAGAGAATACACTATATTTTCCTTTTTATATACTGATTAAATTAAAATCGTTTGGATAACACATTCTGCTTATCCTTCTTTCATCCATAGCTCTGGTTACTTTTTGAGACAAACTTTGTATGATTTAAAATTTGAAGAAATTTTTACTTAAACAATGTATATACTGTATATTGTGTTATTTTTTTTCATGTATGCTTTTGTTTAAGACTAGACAACCCGTAACATGTTAAATCAGTATTTGTTATATATATTATTAAATATTTGGAAATTCCAAGCTATGTTTGAGGACGTGCCTGATGAAGTCGCAACGAATGAATGGTAGCTTTTGGCAACTTTTGAAAAAATAAAGCTCATTTTGCAACATTATTCATTTTGAAGTAAATATATAGATATATATGTATATGCATATTTTTTCCTTATTCCCTCTTCCCCAATCTCACTCTTTACCCGCCCCCTTTCTCTTTCGATCACTCCTTTCTCTCACTCCTCTTATCTCACTCCCTTTTTCACCCCTCTATCTCTCTCTCTTGTCCCCTCTTTTCTCTCTCTCTCTTGTCCCCTCTTTTCTCTCTCTCTCTTGTCCCCTCTTTTCTCTCTCTCTCTTGTCCCCTCTTTTCTCTCTCTCTCTTGTCCCCTCTTTTCTCTCTCTCTCTTGTCCCCTCTTTTCTCTCTCTCTCTTGTCCCCTCTTTTCTCTCTCTCTCTCTTGTCCCCTCTTTTTTTCTCTCTCTCTCTTGTCCCCTCTTTTTTTCTCTCTCTCTCTTGTCCCCTCTTTTTTTCTCTCTCTCGTGCCCCCTCTTTTTTTCTCTCTCTCGTGCCCCCTCTTTTTTTTTCTCTCTCGTGCCCCCTCTTTTTTTCTCTCTCTCGTGCCCCCTCTTTTTTCTCTGTCTCGTGCCCCCTCTTTTTTCTCTGTCTCGTGCCCCCTCTTTTTTCTCTCTCTCGTGCCCCCTCTTTTTTCTCTGTCTCGTGCCCCTCTTTTTTCTCTGTCTCGTGCCCCCTCTTTTTTCTCTGTCTCGTGCCCCCTCTTTTTTCTCTGTCTTGTGCCCCCTCTTTTTTCTCTGTCTCGTGCCCCCTCTTTTTTCTCTGTCTCGTGCCCCCTCTTTTTTCTCTGTCTCGTGCCCCCTCT
>OY744538.1:40920391-41200391 GCA_963556195.1 Sepiola atlantica | reverse complement strand
ACCCGCCCTCTCTCTCTCTCTCTCTTTCACCCGCCCTCTCTCTCTCTTTCACCCGCCCTCTCTCTCTCTCTCTCTTTCACCCGCCCTCTCTCTCTCTCTCTCTCTTTCACCCGCCCTCTCTCTCTCTCTCTCTCTCTTTCACCCGCCCTCTCTCTCTCTCTCTCTCTCTTTCACCCGCCCTCTCTCTCTCTCTCTCTCTCTTTCACCCGCCCTCTCTCTCTCTCTCTCTCTCTTTCACCCGCCCTCTCTCTCTCTCTTTCACCCGCCCTCTCTCTCTCTCTCTCTCTTTCACCCGCCCTCTCTCTCTCTCTCTCTCTTTCACCCGCCCTCTCTCTCTCTCTCTCTCTTTCACCCGCCCTCTCTCTCTCTCTCTCTCTTTCACCCGCCCTCTCTCTCTCTCTCTTTCACACGCCCTCTCTCTCTTTCACACGCCCTCTCTCTCTCTCTCTCTCTTTCACCCGCCCTCTCTCTCTCTTTCACCCGCCCTCTCTCTCTCTCTCTCTCTTTCACCCGCCCTCCATCTCTCTCTCTCTCTTTCACCCGCCCTCTCTCTCTCTCTCTCTTTCACTCGCCCTCTCTCTCTCTCTCTCTTTCACTCGCCCTATCTCTCTCTCTCTCTTTCACACGCCCTCTCTCTCTTTCACACGCCCTCTCTCTCTTTCACACGCCCTCTCTCTTTCACACGCCCTCTCTCTCTTTCACATGCCCTCTCTCTTTCACACGCCCTCTTTCTCACTAACCCCCCCCTCTCTTCTGCTTTTAATTATCTAATTCTCTTCTTCCCACCATCATGTACCAATGAAAGGTATTCACGGTGACAAGCAAGACATAGAAATTCCAAAACAAATGAAAACTCGAACTACACAACAATTATTTGCCAGTGTTATCTTTATCATCTTTTGTTTCTTTCAGGAGGAAAATTCCCGAGAGAAACAGGTTGAGCGAGTTTACTGCGGTCATTTGTATCATCACTCATGCCTCGCTGTTTATATGAAAACGCCTCCTTTTATTGGCAAGTAGATTTAAATATTTTTTTTCATCTTGTATTTGATCTGAACATGATACTAAACTCTCTCTCTGACACCATTGGGAAAGGTGTTTCTCTTCCACCTCACACAGGTTATGTAAAATTAATAATTAACAATAACCGAAAGATTGTTCGTAAATTAATAAAAATTCCCTTTTCTCTTTGATTACAGGTGGCAAGAAATGTCCTTCATGTGGCAAACGGATCTTTCATGAAAAATGGAAAATCACTCCTGAATTGGCCGAGGCGAGATGGGCACACAAACAGGCCAGGGAGAGGGAATTAGAAGAAGTGAAAGACTTTATGGCTTGAATTTCTATCTGCGACTTCGGAGAATCGTTTTTTTTTTTGTTTTTTTATAATGACCCATCTCCCGACTTACCCCATAACTCACTACAGATTTTGGCTTAAGTGTTGAGATATATCTCGGGGTTATAATGATCTCTGATATTGGCAAATGTAAAAAAGCCCAACTCCAATGGAAGCCATAGATATCGACGACAACAACCAGGAAACAGCAAGGCACTGCGTCTTTTCTGCTAACATTCAAAAAAACGATCGATTCTAACGGAAACGGTTTCTTGATGGTTAATTATTGGGGTAGGTTGGGAAGGGGGATGATTTTAATTGTGTCAAAAGATTTTATAAATCTTTTTTTAAGAAAAACATTCATATCGAAAAAATCCAATTCAATAAAAAAAAAGTTGGGAATTTGTATTTAATATGAAATAATGGTATCTTTAAAAGTTTGCTGTTTCATTGCAATCACTCTCTCATGAAAAAAAACAAGCGCCTATTTATTTTTTAAATAATCTAAATTTTACATTGGGTTCTCCAATCGGCATAAACTCTTATGTGCATTTTGATAACGAATAATCTTTTTTTTTTTTTTTTTTTTTTCTTTTAATTTTAAAATTTCACTTAATATGTTAATATTATTATGAAAATGCCAGCCATGTTGCTTGCCTCTGTGTTAGACTACAGCAGCACAAAACACTCAGTATTTTTGTTTGGGTGCTTGTGAACATAATTTTTGCTGCCTCGAGAACATAATTTTGGGAGTGAATTTGGGAAATTACAACATTTTGAAAATGAGAAAAATGATCATGAAAAATAAATAATTTTATACATTTTTTATTTAGTTTTAAATAAATCATAATTTTTTTTTTTTTCTCATTTCAAAGAATTAGAGAATGCTCAAAAATTACTTGTTTGAAGCGGCAAAAAATTATGTTTGTGAAGCAACAAAATGTGAAAAGTAGGTTCCATAAGCATCCAAATGTCAAAATAAAAAGTGTTGTTTCTGTAGTCTAGGGCAGAGGCAAGCAACATGATCGACACTTGTATTAATCTTTTTGTTTTTTTATCGAAATGCACCAAGATCCTAAAAACTTATGACTATTAAAGTTCTCACCCCTCAAAATTATGTTTTTGAAGAACCCAAACATTAAAATAATGAGTGTTTATTTGCTGCTGCCATAGTGACTCACACTTACATAATTTAATATAATTATATCGTTTACATTGGAATTTATTTCCGACAGTATTTTATGCATCACACTGTTTTTTTTTGCATACATTCGTGTTTGCGTAAGTAATACTATTAAATAAACAATTACTTTTGTCCACAGGGCTGGGAATGATGAGTTATTTGTACAAATTCGGCTTTTTTTCTTTTCTTTTTTTTTAACTGTGCGGCTCAATAGTCAAGAGGTCAAAGACGAGACCCGTGTCAGGTGGTCCGTCATTTGGAGACACTGGTTCGAATTCTGTATGAGTCTGATTTTTTTTCACTTTGTGGTTTTCTTTGTTTATTCCCAGCCCCGTAGACTAAACTAACCGCTTTTTAATGGTATTACCTATGCAAACACACATAGTGACACATAATATAATGTACTAAGTCAAATTTAAAATTCAAATAAAAAATAAATAAAAAATTTAATATAATTTTACTTAGATTTTAAGAGTTTATAAATATCGGAGCAGCAATTTTGACAATTGTAAGATTTAAAAAAAAAAAAAAAAATAAGGCGTTTTTTTTTTTGTTTTTTTGGCAGTGTTATGCTTGATTGTAAAGACACTTGCAAATTTTTCTTTGCTATCGACATGAAACCAAATAAATAACTTTTTTTGCTGGACAAGAACGAAGACTCTTTTTCTACGTGCCACGATGTTAAATAAAATACCTCGATCTACAGTATCGACAATTCTATGAAGACAAACGAACTTGAACCTCAACATGACAAACAAACATTGTCTATAATTTCAAGAATTCTCACAAACATTCAAATAATTATTATTATTATTGTTTCATGAAACATACCGACTCAAATGTTAATATTTGTAATAAACCCATCAAATATTGTCTATAATTCCAGGAAGTGTTGTAAACACTCAAAGAATTATTCTGCAGTTTAATTGAACTTTTTTTCTTTTTTTTTTTTGTCTGGATTTTTATGATGAGGCGTTATCATTGTTTACGTTGTTCTTTTTGGACTGTTGTTCGCATCAATGTTGATATTTATATACAGAGCTGTGGGATCAGTATCCGAAACACTCGACTCTGACCCATGAAATTTTAAAAGGTCCGACTTCAACTTAAGGAATCGCATTCTTCCACTAGTAATAATTTATATATATATATATATATATGAGAGAGAGAGAGACAACTATGGATTCAATAAGCCAATGGGAAAATGACAAAACAACAGCACACAAATGAATAAATGTGTGACTTACGGTTCAGTTTGGTTATCCAGGTATAAGTAGAATATTTTTTTAGAAGCAAGTAAATTCAAAAACGCTGTCTTAGTGTTTATTTTATTTTATTTTATTTTTTTTTTTTTAGTTTTTATTTTAACTTTTTAGGTTTCCAGATATCTACATGTTTCATATATATATATATATATACGATTATTTATGTTTTGCTTTCTAAAGAGGACGTGTTTTTCAAGATTTTTATTTATTTATTTTCTTTTTTCTTTTACAAATATGACAATGCAAAGATTCTGAAATATCTACAATGTCCGCCATAAACAACTATATAATTTTATTTCAATATGTGTGTGTGTGTATATATATATATATATATATATATATATATATATATATACACACACACTTTTTTTTTTTCCTTTATGTATTTTTCATCATGTATTGCTGTCTTTTTCAGAGTCAAACATTTTTCACAACCTCTGCCTCCTAGTGAATTTCCTCAGGCTTGACCCTGTTTATATTTCTACTGATTTGGGGGGGGGGGGATAATGGATTGATCCTCCTCATCAACATTGATGTTTATACTTCTATGTTGCACTCTGACCCTGTTTGTTTACGATAAGGTTTTTCCTTGTCTTCCTAACATGGAGGATAACATATTTAAAAACTGTTTATTCTCTTTGCACAATTGCAACCCCGAAGAAAAACCCGGTGCTGGAGTCCCCAAGGCAGTTTGAGGTTGAGTGTTCTATAATTAAAGAGAGGGAGAGAAAATCTTGTGGCTGACACAATGGTGAGAGTTGAAGAAATACTAGTAAACCTTCCTTCCAGCAGCGAACGTCGTAGGCAGACGTGTATTGAGGCTGATGTCTGTCGATCTCTCTCTCTCTCTCTCTCTCTCTCAAGTGCCAGCTTTGAGAGGTGGGACTCCAATTTAATGTCAGCCGATTAACAAGTACGGTTTCGCGATATTCTGGTCAGAGATATAACATGAATAAATCTGTGAACCGTAAAAAATGTGCGTTGCGTCTTCTTGATAAGATTTTGTTGTAGGTTCACACACAGTTATGCAGCAGCTCCGATCTAATAAATGCGGATGCCTCGTGTTACGACCAGACACAAATGAACAAAGACGACTCCCTGCTTCTTTAAGAGACAAGACAGTGAGACTACTTTCAAAAGAAAATCAAATTTTCTGGCTAAATGACGAACGCTGATCTATTGCTATATGTTCGAAATATTTGCAGGACAAGGGAGATAACTCCAAATAATTATAAGTTTTGTGATTTTTTTTTGAAAAATAATATGGTTGAATTTCTGAAAGACAACATTATTCAAAATAATTCAAATTTCAAGTCCATAACTCGACCGCCATGAAAAAAAAATTAAGCATTTCCATTAATCGCTTACAAAAATTTTTTTTTTAAACTACTTGATCAATTTACGTGATTTTTGGTGTACAATATCTTCATTCCATTACGGGTACGTACATCATAAAAAGTTTTCTTTTTTCTTTTCATGTCGGTCGAGTTATGAACTTTCACCAATGCAATGGTTTATAAGAAGAATGTGTGTCGGAGGGATATTTGTTTTGGAAGAGAAGCTTTTACAACACACCCAGATGGAATATTTGGTGCTTTTTAGGAATAAGTGTCCATATATTTGCAATCATGACGTAAGCAGTTCCGACTACAAATTGAGAAAGACGAATCAAGTTCCTACTTTTACTGAAATATACAAATAAAAAAGGCGCTGTTACTTGCCAGACAACTTATTTTTTTAAGTGATTAGAAAGATCAAGTTCTGACTTTTACATAATATTTTGGATACCCTTGTTACTTTTGCAACTTTTCATTTGGATTTTTTGGATACTTTTTCATTTACCTTTACTAAAAAGTTTAGCTTAGGGCTTAAAAAAAAACAGTGTGGTTCGTATTGTGTAGAAGTACCAAAACAACATTACGGAATACACTTAAATACAAGAGAAAATCAATAGTTTCTTGCCTGCCTTCTTCAGATGTATCGCTAGGTTTTTATTAATGGTCAATCTAGTATAGATATGAATTTCATGTGAAACCATTGATTGAAAAAATGAACACTAAAATTGGGTTCTCCCACCATGCGATCACTTATGCTCTGTTCTTAAAGCAAGTACAAATATAAATGCCTAACATTACAAGAGATATAGCCAGCCGAAATAGCTTAGGTGGGAAAGCGTCAGACTGAATTATGGATTTGCCCTTCTTTTTTTTCTTTTTGTTGAAATCTATTATTTACTGTTAATACATTGTTTACTTAAAACAAAAATCCAACAGCATAAAGTACTGACACCAATGCATTTCAGTTTTTTTCATAAATATGTCAAGAAAAATAGCGTTTATGAAGATAGCACAAAATATGTCCTTATATATATATATATATATATATATATATATAATGTAAAATAAAATAAATAAACGAAACAGTCTACGCCGATCAACGAACGCTTCGATGCTTACACATCTCTTTTAGGTCCTGAATGAGACGTGTAAGCGTTGAAACATTGGTTTGATCCGCATAGACTGTTTCTAATGTTTATTTAATTTTATTTATAAAAGTTATAACTTGTATTGAGCACTTTTGAAAAAATATTAGTTTTAAGTTCATGTTACTAATATATTTGAACTTATTTAATCAATATATATATATATAAAATAAAGCCAGTCTAATTCATGAATTTTGTCATCGATGCCTTTCTTCATACAAAATCAATATTTGATTCTGATTTGTTAGTTTTCTTTGTGAAAAATTGGACTCTGTTCGTAATAACAACTAAATTTATTTCAATTCGATTTCTTTAACAAAAACATATCCTCCTCGGACTATTCTTAACATGGTCGCATCTTTTCAATAAACACCGAAATAGCAATAAAAGAAAGACCAGACGCTGCAGCAGCTTTACAATTTATCTACTCAGCCGTACATAGCTCAGACGGTAGAGCCTCATATTGAATATCGAAATGTACTGTTTTTGAACTCAGATCTCGCCATCCGCCTTCCCCCCCTCTTTTTTGTTGAAATCTATTATTTACTATTAATATATTATTTACTTAAAACAAAAATCCAATAGTATAAAGTACTAAAACCAATGCATTTAAGTTTGTTTCTAAACAAATCCTCATTTACTTACCTCCTCCATGACGCTAGGCCATTTTTTTTATGTAGGAGATAACCAACTCCCATCAAAAAGGATACTTTGGATTGGACAAAAATTAAAATTGCCTCAGTCAAGAAGGATCTCTCACCAAGGACAGAACAGATACTACACTTTGATCCCAGCCTGAAGGTGTTATTAATTGAAAAAAAAAAGGGACAGGATTTGTAAGACCCTTTGAAAATTTACAGCAATTTGGAAACAGATGAATGTTCATGAATTTTAAAAAATAAATGCCAAACTCCACAGGTCATCGGATTTTAAGTAAGAAATTTCAACATCCACAGATAATCAACAACAATTGTATTTCAATGAACATTATGCCTGAAGAAGACCCAGATGGCACATTAGTCGAAACGTAGTAGAAATATGAAAATCAATGTTGATGAGGATGATAGTTTTTAAAAAAATTTGGTGCTTATTTATATTGACGCTCAAGTGAAATATGGCAGTTCAAAATAAAATAACAGAAAAACTTATGGATATACTTACTTATCAGTGAAAAATATTAATGTACACCAAAAATTACGGAAGATAAGCGAGTAGAATTTTGATAAAAAAATAAAATTAATTTAAACTCCGAACGACATTGATGTCAAGCCAGCATGTCGTAGAAGATTATCTCCCTTCTAAAATAAAGATGACACATTGGCTTGTAGTTCGTGGACTCCGAATAGTAGATTAATTTTATTTTTTATTAAAATTCTACTCGCTTAATTTTCCGTGGTTTTTGGTATACACTAATATTTTTTATTGATAAGTATTTCACTTGAGTCTCAGAATGAGAATAGTAGTCCAAATAATACAAATTATACTGCTGTTCTGGTTTGGGTTTTGTTTATTTCCACAGGTTTATTTTGTGCAAAACACGTAGAAGGCTGGAGAATATATCGGCCAAAACATAAAAACAAGATCAATTTATTGTCTATCAAAGAAATTGATGACCACAACTTCAACATTTTTCAGCAGATTCCATTATTTTAGATAAAAGGTGTGAATGAATCTTTTTTTTTTTAATGATGTTTTTATTTTATTTATTTTTTTTTTTTTTCTTAAATCTCTGTCAATAAGTTATCCAATAGAAATGTCTTAAAAAAAAAAAAATCTGAGCAAATGTTTCTTTATGATTGCTGAAGTAAGATTTTAATTTGTTTAATTTATTTATTTAAAAAAAAAACTTTTTTTTTTAAAGTTCAAATCCTATCAGATCTGTTGCGGTCATTTAAGTACACATACTGCTGGTGGAAGGTATGACCCCCCCCCCCAGCTAGGAGTAAAAATAGCAACTTGTATTCAATTAATCATGTATCAATCGTTTACGCAATGTGTTTGATTAATCATTTACACTAGGTATCATGTTTCAGCACAAAAGGGTTGATATGCCGTAAAACAGACAAAACAAATCCTTCTTATCTCTCTCTCTCTCTATATATATATATATATATATATATATATATATATATATATATATATTGTAGTCATCCACAGACAGACTGTTTCACTGTATCACAGCTCTTCAGTGCAACTAGACTAGCACCTTTCCCTAGCCAAGGATCGAACCTTCATCAATCAAGTTGATAGTCGTCAGCTCTATCCATTAGGTCAACAGGAGAAGCGCTCATAAATGATATCTGCAATGTCTATTTATAAACATTAACTGCCACTTCCACTGTGCCCAATGTGTTTATTTACAAAGAGCTTTGCATTATGCAAGAGAGATCATCCAACGACAGTGCTCTACCCGAAAAGGCAGGCTTATATATATATATATATATATATATATAGAGAGAGAGAGAGAGAGTGGTAGTTTGCTTGAAGTATTGCTGAGAATAGTAGTAGTATGTTGTTAAAAGGCTGTGGGCAATGCAAATTCCGGGTAAGATGAAGGAACAAAATTTATTTTAAATAAATCGAATACGAAATGTGACTTACTATTTATTTTTTCTTAAAATCTTACATAACAGAAAGTGTGGTGTTAGCTGTTTGTGTGATGTCCGGATGATTATAAAAATCATTTATTTAATATTTCGGGATGTCATCCATTTTGGCAGATTCTCTGCACAGACAGAGTTTTTCCTCTGGTGTTTATCATTTTTGACAAAGGGAAGTTTCTTTTCTCGAAATATTATATAAATGATTTTATAATCATCCGGACATCACACAAACAGCTAACACCACACTTGCTGTTATGTAAGATTTTAAGAAAAAATAAATAGTAAGTCACATTTCGTATTCGATTTATTATTTTTGTTCCTTCCAGCTTACATCTTACCCGGAATTTGCATTGCCCACAGCCTTTTAAAAACATACTACTAATATATATATATATATATAATGTGAAATATGAAAATAAAGAAATAAGATTATACCCCTAAATTATATCTTATCTTGAATAGTCAAAGCTCGATATATGAGATAGAGCAATAGTATAAGTAGATAAGTGATGAGAATAAAAATTGGATAGAATGCAATATTTATTAAATCAATTGATTAAACAAAGGTAATATTAAAAAAAACTTTTTTCCTCTCATAATCCATGGATTTTCAAAGATATGCTCTTAGAGGAAATTCGACAGATAAGTCAGTAAAATTTACTGTAATGCAAACGTTTGAAAATATAAAAGATATAAAAAATATAAACAATTTAAAAAGTTCAAAATATATAAATAAAATCATCACCATTGAAGAAGCATTGATTAAACGAATTTTTCTATGCATATTTTAAACTTTTTAAATCGTTTATATTTTTAGTATCTTATATTTTCAAATGTTTGCATTACAATAAATTTTACTGACTTATCTGTCGAATTTCCTCTGGTGATAAAAGGATATCTTTGAAAATCCATGGATTAAGGAAAGGAGAAAAGTCTATTTATATTACTCTTGCTTGAACAATTGATAATATGATAAATATCGCCTCCTGCACCGTCCTGTCACGCAACCCTAACATCTTAACCTCTCGTTTTTCTCACCTCCAGGCTAAATTAAAGATTCTCTGGGCATATCTCATATCCCCTCCCACCCCCTTCATAATTTAAATTAATTCGAGCCACTACCAACGTTTGCTTCCACTCCCTCCGCATTTATTGTAATACCTCTCCCACTTTCTAATAATTTTATACTCCAACCGCCACTTGCCACTGCCACCATCTATTTGTATCTAATGAGTTTTGGTTAAGATCAAACATGTATGAAGATATTAAAAAATATTTATTATAAAAAATAATCGTAGTACAAGAGCAAGATGAAATCTTAAGCATATAGTATGTATGTATGTATATATATATATATATATATATATATAGTAAGCTATGAAAATATATTTATGGCAGTTAAGCTACACAGAGGCTCCCGCGTTTCATCCCCGGGCGGGAATCTTCACTTTGGCCTGAAGATTCCCCCCGGGGATGAAACGCGGGAGCCTCTATGTAGCTTAATTGCCATAAATATATTTTCATAGCTTACTACCTAGCTCTACTTACGTATCGAGCACTGCTGAAGTAAATACTGAAAATTGATACATAAAAAAATTATATCTCCTTATAAAATTTTATGTGGATACATGAAATACTAATATATATATATATATATATATATATATATATATATTGTTTGCTGCCTTATATTTTTCTGGAGGCAGACTGGATTTCTGAAGAACATATGGTCGAAAGATCCGGAATTGACATATTAAATTTGGCTGTTGATCTATGGGTGAAACGGTCTGTCAAAATATACCAAATTTTTAGATTAAAAAAAAATGAACAGAAACATTAATAAAAACTTGGTCACTGGAATTTAGTTTAATATTGTTTATCTATATATGCTCTGTTGTTAAATGTTAGCAATCATCGAGCTTTTACCTTGACAAAGTTGGTCTTTTAGCTGATGCAGGGAGCAAGTTAAATGAGACACATCAATTAAAGGAATATATATAGAGAGAGATTTATTGGCCGTAACAAAGGAATAGCACATTCTTTATACATAGGGTTAAATATAGCAGACAAGATGTAGTAGACTTTTTCCTGGAGTTCGTCGACTACTCTACAGTAGGACTGATAGAGAGTCCTGGCATGAACTGGTTAATAACGCTGATCACATGATTTGGATTTTGCGCCAAATTACTTTCTCTCGCATGAATCTTATGCATTGAAGAGTGCACTTCTGGTCAATCATGTGACTGCTACAGTCTATAAAAATAAAAAGTATATGCACACACATATATTTTCTCATATATATATATATATATATATTCGATTCCTTTCCATATTTTTAGTATTATTTTGAAAACTGGTCCTCTTAATTAAAATAAGGTAAATTCATATGTACCAACATGGTACGACTTCTTTGACTGGCTCGATTCTCTTGTTGGCATTGGTTTTCCTGATTCTTTTTAGAATCATGTACTTATGTAACCAGGCTCCACACGCCTCTCTGACCCCGTGGGGATCGTTGGCCACTCACGCGCAGGTGTTTGATATCCTGGTCGCGGTGCCAAGATTGTGAATCCTACTCGTGCCCACAGATCTTGCCAGACCGTGAACATTCTTCAGCCGATCGTCGTAGTGGCAATAAAAAAAATATGTCGATCGAAATTCCTCTAGACCGGGATGGTGACGATGATGATGATGACTTCGTCGATCTCATCTCTCGTCTAACTCCCACGTTGACACTGTTGATATCAGCGAGCGAACACTGGGCGATCAGCAGTCAGCTGACACTGTAAGGCGGAATGTTATTCAAGCAGAACAAAGCAACAATAATAATGCAACAACTCGGCGGGGTCTTTTTGTATGAAAGTAATTATTAACAAAGGTAAAAGAATTGTTTTAACATTAGGTTGATGTCTGCCATGCTCGTAAAAGACTGTCGCGCTAAGCTTTTCATTGTCTCTCTGTGTGTGAATTCATTCGCAAGTTGTTATTTAAGTCACTAATCTATGTTAAGAGAAAAGGGGAGTGAGTTTGTCCGGCTCTCTATTCATCGTCAAACCAGCACACACCCGCTCGACCGGTGTCTTCGCCGTCTAGATTTGATCTGTCTCGTCGCTCTGACTCTGGGGATCTGACTGCCTGGGCATTAGAACGCATAGACTCTTATTGAAAATGTCCATCGCTACATACTCCTCTTCTCCTATCCTTTTCTCTGTGTCTCTTCCTCTCCTAGGGGTTTTGGGCAGGTGCGCCCCTTTTCAACGACACAGATAAATGGGATTTTTCCTCTCATAAAAACAATTACTCTTTTTCTTTCACTGTGGAGCAGAGGTCGTCTGCCTTAATTAATGACGACTAACTTAGATGATTATCTTGTGTGTCAGCTTAGCCTGCCCGGTTTCGCCTGATTCCAGGCATAGTACTGATACACCTTATCATATGTTTTTTGTTGATTTTTATTTAGCATTTTGGTGATTAGAGATTTTGCCCAAATTCTCATCTCCCATCTGGTTTATAACTATCTGTTGCAACGATTATAAAGTTTGACAATTACATGGCTTTTCGTAGACATCTTGACGCCTGACCCAGCCCTGTTTGGATAGCCGATTCATGTTGAATATATGTACTAGTTTTATATCTCCATTTCGTTTCTACGCAGGGTCTAGCATCATCATTAAGATGCATACTAGCGCTTAACTAGGGTACCCGATCCCCATAGGCCCCGGATACTTTGTCACACTTACAGGCGGGGCCACATGAAGGTTGCCAATAAAGTAAAAGTGGTGCTATGGAACCGACTGGATTCGAACTTGGCATGTCCAGTTCGTCAGTCTGTGCATTATCCACTTCACCAATTAATTAAATAGAGTTCGTATTCATATAGTTTAGCTTTTTATTACAATGAGGTTGGGAAGTAAAAGTTAGAAGAGTTATATTAACAAGCTAGTAGGGCTACCTGGCGTTGCCCGGAGAAGAAAAAAAACTATAAGACAGTCTCGTCTGACAAAGTTGTTCTACAACGAAAACTTGCAAAAAAAAAAAAAAAAAATCAAATTAATGAATTTTTCATTTAAATTGCACGATTGTTGATTTTCAAAATATTTCACTTATTTACATTCTCATGCGTGCTTCAAAGATGTTGCCAATTTCCTTCCTTAAAAAGCGTCAATCTGCGCATAACATCGCCAGGACTACACTTATACTAACGTCTTTTAGAACTTGACATCTCTTTCTGCTCATATCGTGATTCGACCCCTCGGGGTTAATACCATCAAAATGAGGAGAAAGAAACGAAGAAAAAAACTATAAGACAGTCTCGCCTGACAAAGTTGTTCTACAATGAAAGCTTGCAAAAAATAAATAAATGAATTTTTCATTTAAATTGCACGATTGTTGATTTTCAAAATATTTCACTTTAATAAGTAATTTATTTTTATCAATAACAATTGATTTCCTATTGTTGTCACACGCGAGTTAAATCTTACTGTAAAAACCGAAACAACAAATCCAGGTAAAATTTACAAAAAAAAAACATATGTAAGTTAAATATTACAAATATATGCGAGTAAAGTTTTACAAAAAGAAAAAAAATGCAAGAATTTTATTTAGAAAGTAAACTAATCCACGCTCACTCTATGTGCTCATAAATTAATTCCTATTTTAGTCACAAAAATGTTAAGAACAGGGAATATGTTTCGTGTCTATTAAAATTGAAATAAATTATTCCCTTTATTCTTTTAAACCTCCCTTTCTTTGCTCATAAAAATTAAATTTACATCAGTGATTATTCTTTCCTTTCTTTATTATTATCAGTTATTATTAAGATTAAGCCTCCCTTTGCTTATAAAAATTTGCATACGTGATTATTGAAGCAAGCCAGACACACATACGTTCACTTTGCCTTCAACTCTGTGTGAAAATAAACCAAAAAAGTGAAAAGGAATCCTTCTGTTAGAAAATTCAAGATGGTGAGCAATTTGTATTCTATGAAAATCTGTTCGGTTGCTTACCAGAATATTTGTTTTTCTTTTTTATTAACTTATTTATATTTTATTTTTTATTTTTAGGACCAATCATTTTTTTTTGTTCAAAGAAGAAGAAGAAGAAGAAGAAGAAGATCATCATCATCATCATCATCATCATCATCATCTTCTTCTTCTTCTTCTTCTTCTTCTTCTTCTTCTTCTTTTTTGTAGTCTTAACTTTTGGATGTTTTTAGTTAGGGTTTTGTTTTTTTGTTTTTGAACATCAAGTCAATTCCCTTGACCTTAGATATTCAAGCTGTACCTTAACACTTTCGCCGTTCCTAATAGGCAAGCCTTTTGCAGAATTGGAAAAGAAATTGACTCGTCAATCTGTTTAAGCCATTTATGGTGGTTTTTCGTTATGGTTCCAAGCGTTCCATTTACAACGGGTATCACCTTTACTTCTTTACACTTCCATAGTCTTACTAATTCCCATTTTAGATCTTGATATTTATTTATTTTTTTGTGTTCTTTCTCCTGCACTCTGGTATCGAAGGGGCAGGCTATATCAATGATTAAACAAGTTCTCTTGTTTTTGTTCAGAAAGACTAAGTCGGGTTTTGAATGCTAAAGAACCTTGTCAGTTTATATATGCATGTCCCAAAGAAGTTTGACATTGTCATTCTCTTGTACCACTTCTGGCTTATGCTCATACCACTTTTCATTGTGGTCCAATTCGTAAAGTGTGCATATATTCCAGTGTAGTACCTGAGCGACTCTGTCGTGTCTCCATTTTTTATACTGATTTTGTGCCAGCACTGGGCACTCAGCTACAATATGCGCCAAGGCTTCTTCTTCTTCATCATCATCATTATCATCATTATTATCATTATTATTATTATTATTATTATTATGTTTAACATGATGGCAGGCATGACAGGCATTGGCACACTTTAAGAAATTAACTTCCAAACTAACCTATCTCTGTCCAAGTTTTTATTTATCCCTCTTTCCCTCAAGTCCATTTTTATCACTTTCTCCCATATTTTCATTGTGTACTGTCATGGGTTGGCAACAGTGTGCTTTCTCTATGAAGTGTAAAATATAGGTTATATGGTATGATTGACAAGGAGGAGGGACCTTGGGGACAGCTGAGGCCCTATATTTTTTCTAAATTATAGTCAAATTTTTCCCAGGCTCACAGTACAAATTTGGGTTAAATAGAAAAAGTCTACTTGGTGACGACTTCCAGTTTTGAAATCAGAAATTGACAACCGGTGTTTATCAAAAAAACAGTTACTCATTATATTTTAGGTCTGATGTTTTTTTGGGGTGGGGTAGAGAGGGGGTGCAATAAATAATCATTTGTTTTCTACATTTTTTTTAATTATCATCACATAAGAAAATCAAAATGGTTTTTATAATTGGAATTTTAAATTTTTTTTCTTTATTACAAATGTGACAATGTTGAACAGCCCTACAGAAGATGGAGCCAAAATACACACTAGTATGAATTAGAAGTGGGCCCACAAAGGTCGGCGATCAGAGTATCGCATGAGTGAATTAACAGGGAAAGGCATAGATATCTTCATTTAAACCAAAAACCGATAAAAGTAGACGAGGGCGCCGCTCGGTCTACTACAACAGCTTTGATTGTCAGTGTATTGAGGTAGTGATGAATACATAGACCAGATGTTGGTCAGGAGAAATAACATTTGATAAATGAACACCAATATTGTGGAGTCGCCGCCGCTGTCTGGCTTCATCGGGAAGAATGTCATTTTCCCTCTAGGTTGGGAGGTTGGATATGACACAGGTGTGATTTGTGTCGATTAAGGAACCCCCAGGCACTCGCCAACGAGTTGGTTTCAGTGGACGTAGGTTAAGAGAACCTACGACCATGGGTGGAATTACAATTTCTCAGTTATCTACGGACCAAGAAATAACACGACAGAGACGGGGTGGACACATTTCTGTTCTTTTGTTCTCTGACTAAATTTTATTGGGAGAGAGGGTGGACGTAGGTTAAGGGAACCGACAGTCACTGGTGAAATTACATTCTCTCGGTTATCAGTGAGCGGGGGGTCGATTGAGAATCCCAATTACCCAGGGAAAGAGAATTATGAAGATATTTCTTTTTCTTTGTTCGCTGACTGACTTCGGTTAGGGGAGGGTTGGGGCCACGCACAACTAATCTCAATATAAGTCGATGTGTGGCAGGTTTCAGTGACTCGCTTTTGCTCACCACCGGTGTCCGCTTTGGTGGGAGACGGACTTCCCCTCCCCCAAATCTGGTGCCGGTCTGAGACACATAGTTGGAAGGAACCAGTTCTTGCTCGCCCACTGAATCCACGTCGCTCTGGGACGGACCCTCCTCCCTGACGTAGACAAGCTCGCCAAACTAACTAAAAATCACCTATTTACAATTTGAGCGTCGGACCAAAAACAAGTTTGTTTACTATTCTCTTTATCAAATAATTATTCTTCTTCTAAAAAAAAAAAAATAAACCAACATCACAAGCTATTGAAAATTTTATTTTTTATGCTAATCGTTCTGCCACGATTGAGGTCTACATTTTAGTGCGCCACATCTTGGGACTTGTTGAAGATTTTTATTTCTGCATTTTAATCATTCTACTACGATTGAGACAAGATATTACGTTTCACAAATAATCAAATCAAATTTTTTTTTATAATTAGAATGTTTTTTTTAATTACAAATAATCGAATCAAACTTTCTGTTGGGGGGGTGTTCTACTTTTTTTAGGCGATTACATGTGGTTTTACGACCATGCCACTCGGACTTGGGGTTAGTGGTAAAAGAAATTGGTTAATTCTTTTAACAAAATATTTGCAAACTAGTGAAATGAAAAATTCCACCAAAATCTAAGCGGTACAAAATTATGAGGGACTGTTTTTGATAAACACCGCTTGTCAATTTTCGATTTCAAAACCAGGAGCTGTCACCAAGTAGACTCTTTTTGACCCAAATTTACTTAGTATGACTGCGAAGTTTGTTCTATTTTTTAGTGACTCGAAGATGAACGTGGAGAAAATGTCTTTGCCTTTTGACCATATACATGACTGATTTGTTTAATTTTTTCTCTGATGATAAAATCGGGCCCATTTAGAGGCAATATGCTATGTTTAGAAAAAAAAAAAGAACTCCAAGTAAGTTTCTCATGTTGTTGGCGTGTTTTTTGTTTTTGTTTTCAGCTTCATTTCTCCTTCAGCAACATCCAGTCAATGGAAAGGGACATTCAAATTTGCAACGGTAAAACCTGGAATATTCTTGATGGACTGCACACTATTTGGAAGTTCCCCCTTTCCGACAATCATAAGAGGGACTTTTTTTAGGGGCACGGTGGAATTTGTCTTGCTCTACAGCTCGGACACTGACCAAACAGCAACAAGCATCAATTGATGGAAGAAGCACTCGACCCATAAATGTCTATATGGACACCTTCCTTCTATCTCAGTCTCACTAAGAGAGAGAAGACAGCAGCTTGCTGGTCACTCCTGGAGAAGTAAGTCAAAACTTGTGAGTGACAGCTTCTGTGTATGGAATCCATTACGTGGCAAAAGATCGATTGAAAAACCTCATCATTATCACCATCAGATTTATTTTTAACAGGCCTTTGATTAGTCCTCCATGAGATGGTAAGGCTTGTCTGTCAGTCTTGATCAAAGTCTTCCTTTCCAGGCTTGGTGGTCGCGGGGATCAAAGTTTGCAATCTCCAGTGCCACAAGGTCATCCCAAGAGAGCTTTGGTTTTCAAACCTGCCGACTTGATGCGATGGATATGTCTCTGACCCGGGATATCCAATTGGAGCTTCGCTTGACATGGCCAAGCCATCTCATCCTGCCCAGTTTAAGGACATCAGATATTTCTTTTATAACAAAATCAGAGAGAAGATTCTCAAGGAGAGTGTCGTCTTCTGGTTTGACATGACAGATCCATCTAATCATGGCTCTTTCGTTGCGCTGCAGTCTCTTGAGAGTGCTTGCCGATGCAGCCCATGTCTTGGAGCCATAAAGCATGACACGCCTCACAAAGCTGGTGTACACCTGTCCTCTAGTCGTGACGGCCAGATGCTTATTTGTCATCGTGTTTACATCGACCAACTTGTAAAACAAAACTGTGGAGGACCTGCCGACAGAGATGGTTGGAAGGAACAAATCAGGAAAATCCAAGAAGAATTCTCAACCTGATTGAAGGTTCTTGATACTCAAAGGCACTGAAGCACTTCATCTCTCTCTCTCTCCCGTGTCAATGTTTGAAGAATTAAGCTCTATTAGTTAATAACGTTGAGTAAATTGTATTTTAAGTTGAAATCCTTGTTATTGCCTTCTTGAAATTACCTGCCTACAGAGAAAGTCTCAAGAGAACATCTTCGACCCCGATCCACGAAAAGGGGGACAAGACAATATAGGACTCATGAGAGTATACAACACAAGCTTCTTTTTTACATAATTTTTACATATGTTAAAATGTGGAGGTCTTTTCGTCTAGTCAGATGCACTCTAAAATGATAACTATTGTTTTTACTAATGGGTCACCACTTATTAAGGCCAAAAGCCATTCGGGGATAAGGGTTAATGAGATGGATTGTCAGTTGAATGATGTAGAATATCATGAGAGGATTGAAAATAGTTAATGGAATGAACCAAGTTTGATGACTTATACGTTTTATAACAAGTTTTTGTTGACAGTGAATTTGAAGATGTAGTTTGTGTGGAAGCAGTTTCCTGATAATGTGTTTCACAGATGGAAAATTCTGGACCACAATTAGAAAAAAAAAAGGCTCTTTCACCAAGACAATGCACCGTGTCACAAGTTGATTGCAATGATGACAAAGCTATATGAATTGCACTTCGAATTGCTTCCGCACTTACCCTATTCTCCAAATCTGGCTCCCAACGACTACTAGCTGTTTGCAGACATCAAAAGAATGCTCCAGGGAAAGAGATTTGGGTCTAATGAAGAAGTGATATTGGAAACTGAGATGTATTTTGAGGCCAAAAACGAATCGTTCTGCAAAAAAGGCATCAAATTTTTAGATAACTGTTGGAATCAGTGTTTCACCCTAGAAGAAGACTAGGTTGATGAATAATGTCGAATTTTGCTTAAAAGTTGTTTTATTAGTTAGGCCCGGGCTTTATTGAGTGATGTGTTAAAAAGTCCAAAGAAATAAACTTTATGCGAATAATCATTTTAACACAGTGAAGTGGTGTATCCATGTTTCATCCATTGTCACATATCTTTTTGTGGTGTCGAAACAGTTGCAAACAACGCTCGGAATCGTCGAAGCATTGTTTTCCTTGATCAACTGTGAACAAATCCGACACCCACTTTGGTTTCTCATTGACAAATTTTCATGCAAAAATGGTGACTACATCGCATTCTGATATCTTTAACTCCTCTTCTATCTTACGCAAATTTAATTTACGATCGACCAAAATGAGTTTGTGGACTTTTTTTCACGTCTTCTGAGACAACAGTCGAATTTGTCCGACCTAAGTGTTCAGCATCATTTGTGTCTGTACGACCGCATTTAAAGTCAGCATATCATCTCTGAAGCAGTGTTTATGATGTGGCAGAATCCAAATAGAACTTATCAAACAATGACTTTGCTTGAACAGTACTTTTCCTATCAGAAAGCAATGCTTTATCAACATACGAAATCCAGATTTTTTTCCATTGTTTTGAAAATTTGCAACTGTAGCTTAACTTAAATAACTTATTTGTAAACTAATAATCCGATTGCGTTAAAATTTTGATATGTGCCATTTGAGGTTAGTACTTTATAAAAATCATATTGATTTATTTTATTTGCTACACACACACACATATATATATATATACATCTTAAAAAAGTGTCTCAACATGAACCGAATTAAAAAGTAATTTTTGTAATGTTGGGATTCTCTTTTATATTACAGCAAAATGAATCCCACAATGCAATTTGGGGCACATGCACAATTCTATAAACATCCAACCGGAAGTCAGCAGTCGTTGATACAAAATTAGGAAATTTTCTGATAGAAAATTAGATTTTGGAATTTTTTTAGATGAGGATTGATAATTTGAATTATTCGGACTACTGTTCTCATCTTGAATGTTATTCTCACGTTTTCCGCCTATGTAACTTCTGACCTTATTCAAGTGCATCTTTTCCAACTCGGGAATCTATATGGAATTTTTTCGAATTGAACTTTTTATTTAATCCATGGTGGTAGATTGGTCTCGTTCTGTCAGCCATAATTGGGGGGGAAAAGTCTTGAGTAATTTTTATTCTTAGTTAGTATCCCCTTAGGGAAAGTTGAAACTTCAAGCTTCAGAAAACTGTCACTTAGAATTGATTGTTCCTTAACACCTTTATCCATTGCGAGTTCGACAAGATGCACCTGAAGAAAGTCAGAATTACATCAGCTGAAACGTTGTGAGAATAACATCCAAAGTGAAAAGAGCAGTTCAAGTAATCCATATTAAAACTTTTTTTTTTTATATCTGCTGTACAGTATTATTTTATTTAAATAAACATATCCGCATTTCTCTTCAACTTAAACTTCTCATAAAATAAAGATGATTTATTTTATTTTTTATCAGGGCTGCGAGTGGTCAAATAAAGATGAATTTCTCAACCTGGGGACCACAGCCCCCCCCCCCCCCCTCCCCAACTTTTTCGCAACCTAGGGGCCACAGTGTTCACTCATAAAAAAGTAGAATCTCATTTTCTTAGTGTGTGTGTGTGTGGGGGGGGGGGTGATTTAGCAAAAGGTGTTAATCTACAATACCTTTTTTTTTTTTCATACTGAAAATATCAACTGATGTGTCTTGAAGGAGACAGGAAGATATTTATTGATGAATCAAAGTCTTCTAGCTCTCCTATAGATAAATCGGTTGAAGTATGGCAAAATTAACATTTTTTCGAGAGAGGGAGGCAAAAAAAAAAAACGTGACAGAGAGAGGAAGAGTAAAAACAGGAAAAAGGAAAGAAAGATAAAGCGAGAGAGAGAGAGAGAGAGAGCGAAAGAGAGAGAGAGAGAGAGAGAGAGAGAGAGAGAAAGAAATAAAATCGAGTCAAATAGGAAAAAAATAAGAACGTAAAGTTCTAGCGATTTGGCCTTTTCTTATTTAAAAAAAAAAAAAGTGTAGAATGCTCACATCCCTGTTATATTTAACAATAAAATGTAACTTTTGTTTAATTTCTATTCAAATATGAAAGCGACAAATACGAGATGTGACTTTTTGTTTTTTAACAAACTGGAAATCTAAAATACGGTGTAAAAACAAAAATTACCTTTTAATTTTTAACATCTCATTCTTGGGTGCCTATTGTATCCAAGTTCCACCGAATATAATACATACTTAGAAATAATTGGTATTAGGAATCGAACAACTTCAGTAATTTTTATACATCAGAAAGAAAAAAGTAAAGAAAAGAAGAACAAGGTTCTTATTTGTATTATTCGGACTGCTATTGTTATCTTGGTTGTTATTTTAACAACGTTTCGGCCAACGTAAACTCTGACCTTCTTCAGGTGCATCTTTTTGAACGTGTGATCCTTCTAGTTGAACTTAGGAATCTGTAGTGTTTGAAAAGATGCACCTGAAGAAGGTCGGAGGTTACATCAGCCTGAACGTTGTGAATATAACAACCAAGATGAGAATAGTAGTCCAAATAATACAAATAATCAATCCTCATCTAAAAAATTCCAAAAAAACAATCTTTCTATTTTTATAGGATGGATGGATGGATGGAGTGTCAGTTAAATGATGAAGAACATTATGAGAGGATTGAAAACGATGAATAGGATGAACAAAATTTGATTATTTATGAGGACGGTTTATTAGAAGTATTTGTGAACATTGGATTTTAAGACTATCATGTTGTAGTTTGCTGGGAAGCAATCCCATGGTTATATGTTCTACAGGTGGAGAGTTCTTGGAAAGAAACTCTGTTCATGGAAATTCCGTTTGATGTGAGGCACATGGAGAAAAAAAAGGAAAGTTTTTGCAGTAGTGTAACAAGGCAAGTTCTTGTGAATGTCTTACATTTGAGATGTCCCTTCCACATGGAAAACCGTTTCTGACGTAAGCACAGATTCCATATCTATGGCGATCTTGAAGGTCGTGTTTAGAGGTCATGTTAGAATAATCTGGAATCTTGCTGAATTCTTTGATAAGAATTGACGGGGCCAATGCCAGTTTCACACCGAAACAACAAGTCAGGTTTGGTCTTGTGTAAATGGAATGTTGGAATGCAGACTCCTAAGGTTGGACAAGGAGACCTGGTAGTAGGGACCAACATTAGAAGTCGAGATACTGGGTTTACGATTATTTTTTTGAGAACTTTTCAAAACTTACCACAAAAATCACACGCTGAGACAGAACTTTTTATAACCAACATGCAGAAATTTAAATCTAAGCAAACATCTCACTGCACAATCCCCCACTTAGGATGCCCCTATAAATCTGGCCCCTAATTCACAGAAGCCCCTTATGTCTCAGTGGCAATGTGCCCCCTTGTTTAGGGTGAATCTAAGTTAGTAAAAAAAAAAAAATTGAAAAAAAAACTTATCACAAAGTTCACAAATTGAGAAAGAAATTATTCTTTCAGAATTTGTCAGACAATGAATAAAGAAACTATACATTTATATACTACTAAAATTGCGGATCATTCTTTTTTTATGGAAATCGCTCCAGACAAGGCATGAAGCAACTTGATGTATTAAGCTAACAAGAACAAAAGATGATTATCGCAGACAGGAGATGCCTATTGGCCTTTTTCTTGAAAAGACCAAGACCAAGGTAGGAGGAAAACAGTCAGCAATAAGGGAGTTTGATAAAGCTGCAGTTCTTGGAAAGAAGCTACTGGAATAGGAAGCTGTATTACAATGAGGTATCAAAACCATGAATTGATAGAGACCACTAGACCAATGAGTCAAACGAGCTGGAACAAAGGAAGCAGGGAATAGATCAGACAATTCTGAAGAACACATGCCATAATAGTATTTATAGAAAAGACTGAGACCTAAACATCATGTCTGTGAGAGAGGGCGCAGAGAAGAAAAAATGGTGGCGACCAATCAAATTACAGATACGTTTCTGCACCTTATCAAGAATCCTTAAATGGGACAGAGATTCACCAGTCCAAATATGACAACAGTACTCAATACATGGTCTGATAGTAGATTTGTAGAGATAGAGAATAGCCTCAGGTGTGAGAAAGTTTTGGGGGCGATAGAGAGAACCGACTTTACGAGAAGCAGAAAGAGCAATGGATCTAATGTATGAACTCCAAGAAAGATTTGATGAGAAAAAAAGACCAGGAAGTTTCAGCGTCAATTTCTCCTCAAGAGCAGAGCCATTCATGAGAATCTTAGGAAAAAAAAAAAAAGGACACACCTACGATTGAAAGCGGAGTCTTAACAGGATTAAAATAAACAAGCCATTTCGTACTCCAATCCACAACCGAACTCCGGTCAACTTCTAGATCAGCTACTCTGTTATCTTGGCCTTTTGGCTAAGATCAAAGTGTAGTATCTGTTCCGATGGATACTGCACCCCATAGACTGGTATTTTCTTGGCCTTCGGGGCTTGATTTATGCCGGTCTGTGGGTCTGTCCTGTGCAGTTTTAGGAGGTCCACCCTCCCAGGCTTCGCCTCCTCTCTTTGGGGAGGAGTAAGTTTATTGCTTACTGTCTGAGGCGCCCCTACCGGGGAATGCCGACGGGGCTGCCCAGGAAATTTTTTAAACCCCACTTTCCCGACCTGATCTTGGGTCACATCTTACTTGTGGGAGTAGGATAAAAACTGCCCTTGTGCCTAACTCCTGGAGAGGAGTAAATCAATACTCTGTTATCTTTTTTTCTTACCATGCACACCATCCATTAAAACAGATAAGGATAACCGTGCACAGTGGATGACGTCATCCATCAAATCAGAAAGAGAGAGATATAAGGGAGGGGGGGGGGAAAGAGATCCTTTATTATGTTTTATCTAGATGAATGTCTAAATCCCTGGGTGTCTAGTCTTCTATAAACCTGTGTTAAATGTGTTCTTTCTTGTGGACAACATGACTATATGACGTATGTTTGGCAGGCGGCACATTCTTAAACATTTATTCACCCGACAGTTGCTCATATGTATAAAAAATAAAACAATTAGAATCCATTTAAAACTTGGCAATTATTTATTAAAACTTGATTTTTAAAGAAATCCAAAAAATACAATCGATTTAGTCTGTTTTTTGTTTTTTTAACAAAGCTGTGTGGAGAAAGAAAATGGTCACGCGTGCATGTGAGAGTGTGTGTGTGTCAGGTGTCGTTACGAAAAAAGTAAATCTTTTTGGTAATACAAATGCAAATTTTTGACTTTTATATAGCTAATCAGTGGAGTCAGAGGCTCTATAAAATCAGACACTTTCAAGTCAAGAACAACACGGATTTCAGTTGCTCACTGTACGTCAGAGATTTCTCTGTGTTATGTTGTTGGTGCTTGTGGTTCGATATATGGTTTGTTGCCTCACTGTTCATTACTCTGTTTGGCGAAAGACCAGGTGCCATTGGTACTTAGATGAAAATGAATTGAAAATGAATCTAACTAGCAGGGCTACTCGGCGTTGCCTGGGGAAAAAGTGTAATTAAAACTTCTATCTATCTACCTCTTTCTTTTTTCCTCCTCCCCGTTTTCATTCATTCATTCATTCTCTCTCTCATATAATAGATTTCTTGAGGAATAAGTCGGCATTTTCTTTCCAAATTAGTAAATAAAATGGCTGAAAAACTTTTTATTTTATGAATTGTTCCAAAATAAAATTCTGTTGCCCCGTCAACTAAAACCGTGCGATTTTAAATAAATACATTTCCAAAAGCGAAATTCGTTTTATCGCTTTGACGAATATTTAGTTGACAATTATTTTTACGTTAAGAAGGCGGATAACATTTATTGTTTTAAATAAAATTAAATTGCTATAATTTTTTCTTTTTTTCTTTTAAGATTTATCCACAAAATTATTTTTAGTATGTACCAACATTAAACCCAAGAATTAAAAACTAATAAAGAAAAAAGGCATGTCATTTACTCATTAAATTTTGCGTGACAGGACGGAAGTACATATATTTATTTATATACAAATACACACATTGGTCTTTATTATAGAGTGGGGGATTAAATTAAAAATAAAGTACATAGTTAAAAATGTAGATCAACTGTGACAGTTTCAGGTATAGACAGACACCAAATGTTCATTATAAGATATTCTCTTACAAAATGTATATGTGTATGGTTCCATGTTGAATTGGTTATTGTCTACTGTCTCTATAATACGATTTTAGCAGTGTCTGGTCAACTTAGATTAGCTCAAAGATTAACTCAAACATGCTGATCGCAAAGAGATCTTGACTGGCCCGTAAGCAAATGTAGACATTGGTTGATCGGATGTTAAACATATTCAACCACTGTCGTAACAGTTATCAGAATGTTGTCGGTAGATAATTATTAGATTATTTACGGTTGAGTATCTGTCTATATCTATAACTAGTGGAGATTTGGTATATGTCTGTCTGACACCGAAAATATACTATTACTTTCTTTTAATGTTCAATTCAGTTTAATTACAATACTATTTCAGGCTGATGTACTCTCAATACTCAATTTGGGGGAGGGGGTAGTGTAGTATCTCCTCTGTTATGGTACCATCTTCCCAAGCATTACCTCTTCTTTTGGGGAGGACAGTGTAGTATCTGTTCTGTCGTCATGATACGATCCTCTCAGGCAGTACGTCCTCTTTTTGGGGGGAGGGGGGGGGTTGTAGTGTAGTATCTGTTTTATTGCCATGAGACCATCCTTCCAGAATTACCTCCTCAATTGGGGGAGCAGTTTAGTATATGTTCTTTCGTCATGATACCATCCTCCTAGGCTAGCAAAAATATGTGATTGAAGGGAGCATATATTTGCGAGTGTTTATAAGGTTGTATAAAATGGAAAAAAAACACTAATATAAAATCCACGTGAATCATTCAAATCACTTCTTTAAAACGCAAATTAATAAATTGTTGCTTGTCCGTTACACGTTAAACATCGATGTTTGCGATCTATTTCATCTGAAATTGCAAACGAAATAAATGACGAACATCGACGTTGGACATGTAACAGACAAGCAACAATCTATTTGCGTTTATTTGGATTATTCTCACGGCCGATGTAATCTTTAACCTTCTTCAGGTGTGTCTTGTTCTACTCGGGAATCTGTACGTAATTTTGAACGTCCCCATCACTGAATCCACGGAGGTAGCTTGCTCTCGCTCTGTCAACCATGACTGATAGAAGTTTGAAATAATTCATAATTGTATTCTTAGTATCACCCGTACTGAGGATTGAACCTTAAACCTCTAGAAGACAGTCGCAAGACTGATCATTACTTAGTTCTTGTATCCGTTGCATCACAGGTCCTTGCAGACAAGTTGAGAACAGTAATCCGAAAAATCAAAATTATCAATCCTCATCTAAAAAAAAAATTCCGAAACTATTTATTTGTGTTTACAAGAAATGATTTGAACGATTCACATGGATTTAAGAGTATTTCGTCAACACATCTCTATGGTGAGATCGCCATCTTCAAAGGCCCCCTAGTGTCCAAAGGTGATAAACAGAAAAGAAAAGTGTCAAGGGGAATAACTCGACTCAACTAGTTTGAAGAATTATTTCCCTTTGATTATTTGTTAAGAAATAGCGTCAAGAAAGATTTTCTCAACTGGAACAGTATAACATGGTGGTCATTGGGAGAAAGGCGACCCAAAGGGTCCTTTTTCATTGGCTACTACACAGAGATGTAAGGGAGGGTGCTACTCTTTTCTCTGGATTGATCCACTTTCTTATGATCCTCACCTGAATATTTGCGGTCGGGTTGGTTCGGCTTCTTCCCTGGCCTCCCGTACACAATGGCCCTGAGCAAGGTCACACAAGATGGCTAACCAATCGCGATTCCACCATTGAAAGCCGACCACGTGTGACATGAGAGCTCAGTCAAGTCCTCCTTGATGGTTGCAGACCACGTCCTCAGCCGTCCACCGATATGCTAGTTCTACCCAGACAGAGATGTAGGGAGGATTACGTCACAAATTAATTCTCTCACTGAGTGCTTAACAAGGAGGCATCAAGTACCATCTTCTGAGTACTTGGTAGGACTTTACAGAGGATTGAACTCCAATCTCCTGGCCCATTAGCGAGCACCACTCTAACCATTATGCCAAAATGGGCAGGTACTCCAACACAATCTTGCGGATTAAATTTTCTCGTATTTTTTTTTTCTATTGTAAAAAGGATTCTTAAAAAAATAAATAAAATATTTTAAAAGAAAAAACGATTTAGAGAATAAAATTTTATTCATGAAATACAATAAACAAGTTTAATAAAAGATAGATCTGGAAATATTGCAAATTTATCACAGAATAACAAATAACAAATAGCACAATTAATGTGAATGAGCAAATGGACTGAAAAAATCTGGCCAATTTGTATTCGTTTCATAAAGGTGTGAACGACAGATGACCACAATGACACGAGTGTAAAGTGTGTGTGTGTGGGGAGGGAGGGGAGGTAAAAGAGAGGGCAAAAATTGGCAGAAGGTGGATGAGACGATTGCGATTGCGAGTGGATGGGACGAAAATTGGCAGGGGTGGATTGGACAAAAATTGGCAAGGGGGTGGATGGGACAAAAATTGGCAAGGGGGTGGGGGTGGATGGGACAAAAATTGGCAGGGGGGGGTGGATGGGACAAAAATTGGCAAGGAGTGGATGGCACCAAAATGCAATTAAACACAGCAGTGAAAAACAAACAAACAAACAAACAATAGAGTAACAACAGTCTTTGCAGGTAAAATCAAGTCAGCTTCTCAGATTTTAAGATTTTGCTTCCCTGAAAAAAAGAAAAGAAAAAAAAATCTTAATTTTGAAAAGCAAAGTTAAAAGAAAATTGTATATATTAATATTTGTTATTGTGTGATTTAGAATTTAAGAGGCTTCAAAAAGAATTTGTTTTTAATGTTATAGAACTTAACTTTAAAAAAGTTAAAAATAAATAAAAATATTGTGTGATTAATAGTCGTAAAAAGACAATAAAAATGGGTATTCTCAAGATGTGTTCTATTCAATCGGTGCATTTAGCGATAAAAATGCTATGATAGACCAACGAAAACGCCAGTTTTTTAATAACTTCAAAACTATTGAGACAATGCAAACAATGTTTTAGGTTACGAGATGGACTTGTGTAAAATACGCCGCATTTGAAACTGTAAATTATGGCATATTTGAAACCGTGTGAATTTCCCAGCGTTTGAAACAGCATGAATTACACACCATTTGAAATGGGGTAAATTACGCACCATTTGAAACGGGGTAAATTACGCACCATTTGAAACGGGGTAAATTACGCACCATTTGAAACGGGGTAAATTACGCACCATTTGAAACGGGGTAAATTACGCACCATTTGAAACGGGGTAAATTACGCACCATTTGAAACGGGGTAAATTACGCACCATTTGAAATTAGTGTACTAAAATCTGTATTTTTTTTAAAGAAGAGAAAGCTTCTTAGACAAATCAAACTGACAATGAAAATAGCTGAAATTTACCAAAGTTACGATAATTTCGTAATTTATACTTTGGTATATTTTTGTTAATGCTAAAGTATTTAATCGTTATAAATGGATTAAAAAAATTGTTTAGTGCTAATCTCTCTTCAGTAAATTGTCAGCTATTCAGAATGAGACAATACCGACATTCCTCTCTTTTAATCTTATTCTATCCCTCTATTTGCTCTTCATACCAAGGCATAACACACAAATCCCTCAGGAACTAACGCATACCGTGACAACGGTAACGTTAGGAGATTGTTACAATATACACACCATTGTTACAATATACACACCATTTAAAAAGTTATTCCTGGGTGTTGGTTTCTTGGAATATTCATTGCAGCAGAAACAGAGAAAGGAAAAATAGAAGAGAAATGAAGAATTCAAATAAATAAAAAAAATTAAAAAAAAACCTTTGAAACTTACTTTCCATTCACTTTCTGTAAGGTTACCCACGACTGCAACAATCTGATATTGATCCTTTGTCATGCTGCTGAGGTATTTGCGAAGAGGCTGAGCCAAAACAGCGGTTGGTCGCTCTTTCAGTTTATCCATATGAGCTTTGCTGCAGGCCGGATCGAAGACCAACAGAGTTATGTTGCCATTTTGGTGAGATTCTTCAACGCCAATCACGGTACGACTATGACCTTTAAAAGAAAAAAAGAAAAGGGGATGAAAATCATCTTCAGTTAAAACTAATCGCATGTTTATATATGAGGTGCCTAGACGAGTAACGTGTTATACCCCATACATATCGAAATCAGTTTTATTATAGCATTTTACTCCCTCGAGGTTCCCCTACCCCAAGAGCTTCTCGGGTGGCCGATTTGAAAAGTGGCAGCCACCCAAGAAGCTCTCGGGGTAGGGGAACCTCAGGAGAGTAAAATGCTATAATAAAACGAATTTCGATATGTATGGCGCACAACACGTTACTCGTCTAGGCGCCTCATATATCGCTTTAGAGATTGATGTTATCATCATCTAGTCACGATAGTGTCATGGATCTTTCTGACTCTCCGGCCATATCGTTTTATCCTGCCTCACACCAGGTAGATTGTGTGTCCTCTGTTAGTTGCTTGACGTAAGTTCTGCATGATCTCACCACTAAACTACATCCTGGTTTTGGCATCCACAAAAGAACTGCTTACGATCTCATTCTTAGCCTTCCAGCAGTGACCAGCAAACCTTGTTTTCTCTCTGATCAGGCCTGAGATCTGAGAAAAGTGTCCATAGAGGTGTTCTCTTGTGAAGTGCTTCCTTCAGGAGATGTCAAAAGAAACTCTTAGCATTCAGGTGTACACACCATCAAGTTTCTTCTCCAATCTTTTGCTAAAAGGTCCAGACGCTACTTCCATATACGAGAACTGATGTAACAATGACTTCAAAGAAGTTACGTTTCATCTTGGTAAGAAGATTGGACTTCCAGATTGCTTTCACCATATCCATATGCAGACCTTATTGATTTGCATATTAAGTTTTTGTGCAACTTTCCTGTCAAGATAGATAAACTCATCAAGATTTTTAAGACAAGTCTCATTTAGGGAAGAAATATTTTAATGTTGGTTCAGAAGAATGTGCTTTGTTTTTCTGGTCTCAAACAAAAAGTCTAATGCAATTTGCTATTTCTTCAACACAGTGTAGTAAGGCTTGTTTAGTTGTGTCAGCAAAAAAGTTGCAAGGTCATCAGCATAGACTTTGACACTGAAGTACTTTCCTACAATCGACATAAAAGTGATTCCAACAATAAACCAACTACTAGACTAATTAATTAATAAACTCATGCCAAAGAAGCCGCCACCTTATTTATGTCAATCATACCAGTCGAGTATCCATCTTCGACAATCAGTCCGACGACGAAGACTAGCCCATAGTGGCGGCAGTGCCCTTTTTCTTTTCTTTTTATGGAAACTGCTCCAGACAAGGCATGAAGTCACTTGATTTAACGAGCAAACAAATACAAATAATGATTATCCCAAAGACAGGATATGTCTATTGGCCTCAGTCTTGAAAAAAACCAAGGTAAGAGGAAACAGTCAGAAGGAAGAAAGTTCCACAAGCCTGCAGTTCTTGGAAATAAGCTTCTGGAATAGGAAGCTGTACTACAATGAGGTATCAAAACCGCGAATTGATGGAGACCACTAGACCAACGAGTCAAACGAGCTGAAACAAAGGAAGCAGGGAGTAGATCACACAATTTCAAAGAACACACGCCATAATATACTTATAGAAAAGACTGAGACTAGCAACATCACGTCTGTGAGAGAGAGGGTGCAGAGAGAAGAGAGAGTTAGTCCAATCAAATTACAGATACGTTTCTGCACCTTACCAAGAACCCTCAATTTTTTCTGTTAGGCTGTTGTAGTTGTTCAGTTCAGCTCTAGGAGTTCCACCTTCGCAGGCCTTGCCTTCTCGCTTTAGGCAGGAGTTAGTTTATAGCTAACTGCCTGAGGCACTCTCACCGGAGAATGCCGACGGGACTGCTCAGGCAATTTTTAAGGGGCCAGAGTGCATCACCTTTTGTGCACTGACCTACTATTCCCACCTTCTGGCCTTGTGCCATATCTTCCCGTGCTGAGAGGGAAGTAAATGCACTCTCCAGAATTAATAAGGAAATACAAAAAGGATCTAAAATTAAACCAATGGGTTAACACTGCTGAAACTCTGCTTGGCTCAATAGTATTGAAAATATAAATGAATCTAACTTCCTACAATTCGACATTATTTTTATCCATCAATCTGCACACTAAAAAAACTGCATCGTAATGACAAGGAAACAATGGTCGGATGGATCTGTTTTGTGAAGCTTGAACAAAGCATACCTTTTGGGTCTCTACTCACACAAGTCAACTTGAAAAGCCTCACTGACATCATGCAGAAGAACAGACTGCGTTGGTTGGGGCACGTTGAGCGCAGCAATGGCTGGATTGCTAAAGTCCGACAGTTAAATGTGCCAGCAAACAAGACCACCATTGGCAGACTCAAGTTGTCTTGGGAGGACGTGGTCAAACTTGATAGGAAAGCCATGGGTATGGATTCCGTCAGACCCCACCAAAGACAAGAATGGAGGGGAAGGATTAGATCGGGACTAGACAACCGGGCCCCACCCTCATCAGAGGATTAATTGTGGCCCGATTCAACAAATAAACCGGTTAAAGATGATGATAAATCTCTAAAAAATCATCATCATCATCATCATCATAGTTGGTTTAATGTCCGTTTTACATGCTGGCATGCATTAGATGGCTTTAAGAAATTGACTTCTAAACTAACCTATCTCTGGCCAGGTTTTTATTTATCCCATTTTCTCTCAAGTCCATCGCTATCACTTCTCTCCATGTTTTCTTTGGTCTTTTCCTGTGAACTGAACCTGCTATCTCAACTGTTCTACAGCTACTAACTGAAGCACCCTCATTCATTCTTTCAATGTAGCCATACCAATGAAGTCTCTTGTTCTGTATACATCTCTCAATACTGTTTTGATTTAATCTTCTTCCGCGATCATCAGTCTGTAAGACTCATAACACATCTATCATATCATTTCTCCTCATGCAACGTCCTCAACCTACAGTGGCCCGGTTTCACTCTCAACTTTGCTTTAGAATTTGCAGAGATGTACACTGACATAACCAAACATGAAATCAATGTCATTAAGAAGTATAGACGATCAGTAATGGTCAATGGATGAAAACCGGAATGACGAATTCCTTTGATCTAATGATGGAGGCCTTAGATTCTGCTAGAGCATCAGACCTTGTAGGCCTATATATTCTATACACTTGGACCCTGTTTGTATAGAGATGATGGATTAGCTATAAGGGACTCAAATAAAGTGAAAAAGTGAAAACTTCAACAAAAAAATATATATAAGGAAATGAAAAATTTAGGCCTAATATAAAAAAAAAAAAAACTTCCTAGATGTCACCTTCAACTTAAATAAAAATATATACGACCTGAATTTAAAAGATAATGCCAACCCCATATACACACACCAAAAATCCACCCCATCTATTATAAAACATATTCCTATCGAGTGAAGACGTAGCAATAACTCAACTCATGAAAAGGCATTTAAGAAATTATGTAATGCCAGAGAAGAGCGAAGAAGAATGGATCACCGCACGCTAGTCAACATATGATAGCATATAACATTTTCTCAGATAATGTATGAATCAATTGTAAACTGGAAATTATGTTGTGTTTCACAAACGATAAATAAACAAGAAAAAAAGTTTTTTTGTTTTTTTACAAATAAAAATCAAATTGCGTTTTTATTCTTGGGTTTTGAACTAACAATAATTAACCAAAGACCATCACCACCAACAATAACAAACAAGTAGCACAAACAAGAACATCGCAAACTGAAACAACACTGGATCAAACATATTGACAGTTCTTGAGTGAGAGTTTTAACATTTTTATTATTAATTTTTTTTTCTCTGGAATACGTCTGTTGTTTCGCGTTCTCTTCATCTACTCTCTGTCTGTCTGTCTGTCTATTTAACTATATCATTTGCATCATTGATTCACGTCATACACATTCTTTGCATTAATACCAATTCAGATATTTTTGCGTATATCACTTGTTCATCAAATTTCTAATAACTTATCTAACCTCCTTTAAAAACCTAATTTTTTTTAATTGCCCATTGTCCGTTGACTTAGGTCATAACCCAAAGCCTAACAAGCAACTGCATCTCCAAAATTTCTAATCATATTGCATTTTAATAATTCATTTTAACTTTTTATTTTTCATGGTTTTAAATCTTCATCAGTAATTTATGTTAAATTATGTATTTCTCTTATTTCTGATTTTTATCTTTAACTAGAAAAATAAATATAATATGCCAATAAAATAGTTTTCATACCAACCTTTGTTATACACATAAAACTACTTATACCGAGAAAAATGATGCAATAAACATAAAAAAAACATAACAGAGCAAATGTACAAAGAGGATTTCTTCTTGCCCATTTCCCTCGGATCAGTGTAAATATGCAGCTGATCTAGAAGTTGACGTGGGTTCAGTTGCGGATTGGGGTATTAAATGGCTTGTTTCGTTTAATCTTGTTAAGACTCAGCTTGTCTTTCAATCGTCGGCGTGTCCCCTTTCTTCCTGAGATTCTCATCGATGACTCTGCTCTTGAGGAGAAATAGACTGAAATTTCTTGATTTTTCTTTCTCATCAAATCTTTCCTGGAGTTCATAATTAGATCCATTGCTCTTTCTGCTTCTTGTAAAGTCTGTTCTCTCTACCGCTTCAAACACTTTCCCATATCTGAGGCTATTCTCTATCTCTACAAATCTACTATCAGACTATGTATGGAGTACTGTTGTCATATTTGGGGTGGTGAATCTGTCCCATTTGAGGGTGCAGAACTCACAGACATGATGTTGCTAGTCTCAGTATTTTCTATAAATACTATTATGGCATGTGATCTTCAGAATTGTCTGCTTCCTTTGTTCCAGTTTGTTTAACTCGTTGGTTTAGTGGTCTCCATCAATTTGCTGTTTTGATACCTCATTGTAATGCATCTTCCTATTCCAGTAGCTTCTTTCCAAGAACTCTCTTCCTGCTGACTGTTTTCCTCCTACCTATAGCTTTGGTCTTTTCAAGACTGAGGTCAATAGGCATTCCTGTATTTGTGATAATCATCTTTTGTTCTTGTTAGCTCCTTACATTAAGTGGCTTCATGCCCTGTCTGGAGCGATTTCCATTAAAAAAAATTGCTCAATTATTAAAGATTTTACGAACGTTTTTATGGGTGGCATTTGGGAGTGGGGAACCCTATAGTATAAGATTTATTTTAAATTCTTTGTCTCTGACATGATGATAATTATCTTAAATCCGATTGATAAAAAAATAAATAAAAGTAGCAACGAGATAAAAAAATGTTAAAATCTTTGAAATTTTTTTTTAGTTAAAGATAGCAATTCAAGATGGCAGATTGAATTTAGGTAATACTATAAGCAAATGAGCCATATTGAAAGTAAAAAAATCAACAAACCTTGATGTTGAAGGTACAAGGGTGACCGGAATTCATGGCGATCTTTCCTTTTGAAATAATCCCGGATCCATTGAAACATTTTTGGATGTGTTTGTTGCTGACCAGATGGAGAACGAACATCCACCATACGACATCTACAATAAATTTAAAAAAAGATGAAGAATCAATTAGGTTGCAGATAATGAAACTTTCACAGAAAAATATATTCACTTTGTTTATTGAAAAAATATTTCTGCAGACAAAATTTAAGGCTTAAGCTTAAGGGGTCTTAAGAAATTGAAATTCAGGGAATCTTGCTTAATTGGTGTCTAATGAATATGGATCAAATTTAATGCAAATCTGAAATATTTGAATTTTCAAATGGGAGGTTGTGGCAATATTATGCCCCATAAAACCCTTTTTAAATGCTCCAAAGAAACTGAAATTTCGGAAATATTTATTAATTGATATATAATACCTATTGTTAAAATTCTACAAAAATCGAAGGTATCTGAATTTTCACGAAGGGTTTCTACCCCCTTTTTACTCCCATGCATAAAACTAAATTAAACGAAATATAGCCCACATTTGGATCTCTTATGCTTAGCAACGGTGGTCCAAAATTCATAATGATCAATTAATTTGATTAGGAGTGAATTCTGTACATATAAACATACCTAACTTTATAGTGGATAAGCATGGCAAAAGAGCTTTACTCATCAGAAGTGGACAATTTATACACAGAAACGAGGAAGAATTGTTGTAATTTAAAGTGTTTCGACTAAATATTAAGTTACCAATATCGTAAAATTTGTAAACAAATGAATAAATTCAGTTAAAAGCGATATAATTTCTTCCACTCTGAGTAGCATATTCATCAGCTCAGATGATAAGACATCCAACACCAGTGGTCAAAGTTGGTAGCGACTGGGCCTTCAGATTTCAAATCACGGGGTTGATGCACTTGCTAGATCTAGCTAAACTGATGAGTTCTCAAACGACGAAACAGCTGTCTGTGAATGACTAATATATATATATATATAAATTTATTGTCTGTCCCATGAAGAAGGTTTATAAAACCGAAAATTTGGATATAAAAAAAAAAAAATGATTTCATAAATATTTCATTTCAAAATCTCGCGTCATGTTAACTGATTCTTACATTTCAAAGTTATAAATATTTGTTTTTGATCTACATAGTATACGTTTCATCCTTACTGGAATTGTTAGTGTAAAGAAGAATATTTCACACCGGTCACAAACTCCGGAACACGAGTTATATTTCAAACTCAAATTCCAACGTCCTAGCCCGCACAACTGTTGTCAATAACTTGGTAAATCAGTGAGAGATTAATCCTATTTAAAAGGCAGCTGTCTTAAAGAGTTCGACTTTTGAAAGGAACATATATACAAGTATGCTTTTCAGCTAAAAATGATGTATTTCTTCACATTTGAAAAATAAAAACTAGCCTTATGGAAAATATATAAACATGTAAATTATAAGTTATTTTAATATTTCGGATGGTCCTCCGTCCTTTATCGAAAGATGTATTTTTTGATAAAAATAGATAGAATATGCAGCTTTTATTAAAATTGGACATTTTCAAGTTTTTGCAACATTCATTTCAAATGTTCTTAGATAATGCTTCTTTGTCGTAACACGTATGTTGGCTCAGTGTGAACTTGTACGTTTGAACAGCAAAGAAAATTTTTCTTTTTCATAAAAAAGACTTATTATTTTACTATTTAATTTATATAATGGTCCGTGGTGTTTCCAGATACATGCATGTAAATTAAATGACTGCTCGAAAAAAAAAAAAAAAAAAGAAAGAGTCACTCTTTCTCTAAATGCTCACAGAGATATTAAGAAATATTAAAGAATGGTTGAATTAACAGAGTGAGAAGGGGGCGAAGAAATACATAGATATCTAAGAAAGAGATGGACGATTTGTTCAGTTAATTAGAATTTACAGCTAATTAGACCAATTAAAACAATTTTTTTTTTCAAACATGACTCAATCCCAGAACTAAAGTATATTTTCATCATCTGGTCGTCTTAGTGTCATCTCTCACACCATTTCGCTCTATCCTCCATCAAACCAGGTAGGTCTTCATAGGTACATTGTGAGTTTTCTGCTAGTTGATTGATGTAGGTGCTGTGCGGTCTCCCCACTGAACCACATTCCTCTTTTGGCATCCACAAAAGAACATCGCTGACTATTTCATCCGTAGCGCTCCAGAAGTGACCAGCAAATCTAGTTCTCTCTCGGATCAGAGCTGAGATTTAAGGAAGGCATCCATAGAGATATATGTTAGCATGTATTTTGTGTTATTAAAGTATATAGGAAAACATGTTATAAGTAGATAGATCTGGAATTGCCCCGGTGTAAATACTGACAGTTTTTATTTAAATTCATACAAGTCTCATGTCTATTATTAACACAACGGAAGGAGATACCTATTGACCTCAGTCTTGAAAAGGCTATAGTTAGGAGGAAAACAGTCAGCAAAAAGAGGATTCTTGCAGTTCTTGGAAATAAGCTACTGGAATAGGAAGATGTATTATAACGAGGTATCTGAACAGTGAATTGATGAAGACAACTAGACCAACGAGTCAAACAAGGAAGAAAGTAATAAATCAAACAATCCTGAAGAACACATGCCATAGTTATACTTATAAAAGAGACTGAGACTAGCAACATTACGTCTGTGAGAGAGAGGGAAAGGTGCAAATAAAAAGAAATGGTGAAGTTAACCAAATTACAGATACACTTCATATGGGACAGAATTCACCAGCCCAAATATGACAACAGTACTCCATACAAAATTTGATTGTAGATTTGTAGAGATAGAAAATAGCCTCATGTATTTGGAGCGATAGAGAACCGACCTTACAAAAAGCAGAAAGAGCAATGGATCTAATGTATGAACTCCAAGAAAGATTTGACAAGAAAGAAAGACCAAGGAGTTTCAGAGTCGATTCTCCTCAAGAACAGAGCCATTTATGAAAATCTCAGGAAGAAAAAGGTCACACCTACAATTGAAAGACACAAGCTGAGTCTTAACAGGGTTAAATGAAACAAGCCATTTCGTACCCCAATCCACAACTGAACCCAAGTCGACTTCCAGATCAGCTGCATATTCCAACTGATCCCAGAGAGATGGGCAAAAAGAAACACCAGAATAGAGAGTGGTATCATCAACATAGATGTTAATACTTTGTCTCATCACCAAAATAACTTTTTTATTTATTTATTTTCAAAGAATTGTAGCAGTTACATATTTACAATCTATTTTCTTTCGCTTGAGCATGTTCTCACTCGCTGAGTAATTTATACGTTGTTCGATAACACCGTTTGCATTGGAAAGGGAACTTATGTTTCCGTCCAAATCTTTTCCCGCAAATTATAAACAGTCCCAGTTGAGATGTTGATGTGAAGAGACATTATATTTATTTTCTCATTTAAAGCCATTACTTGGCTAGACGTGATGAAACTCTCGAACTCAACCTATGTTGTATTCCTGTTTTCATAACTCTTTCCAGATCAATTTTTGTGTTGATAAAATTGTATTAATAAAATTGTATTAATAAAATTGTATTAATAAAATTGATTTAAATTGTAGAAGTTTGTTTTTTAACCAAAACTTGGTAACCTGTTTTCTTCATATCCAACAAGGCCAGAAGGATGGATGTCTATGCAGTAACCACTAATACAATAATTAAAAAAAAAAAAAAAAAATTTCAATACATATTTAAATATATCCCTATTTACTTGCCCGCACATGAGGGCAAAGCTTTTTTTGTTTTCTTCATCAAAATAACCAACCAAAAGTAAAAATTAATAGATCTCATTTTGACCTGAATTGTCCGGCACGGTTAGAGTTGCATGTGTGAAGTGTCAATAGTCTAGGGATCAGGTTTGGTCTGTATCCCGATGGCATTTGAGGGATTTCTATGTGTCTGGAGTCTTGTATATTCTGCGCGGTTGTCTGATGAATGAGCGCATTGGTGACTGCTGCACATGGGGGTCTGCGCTGTTGTCTGATGAACGAGCGCATTGGTGACTGCTGCACATGTGGGTCTGCGCGGTTGTCTGATGAATGAGCGCATTGGTGACTGCTGCACATGGGGGTCTGCGCTGTTGTCTGATGAACGAGCGCATTGGTGACTGCTGCACATGTGGGTCTGCGCGGTTGTCTGATGAATGTGCGCATTGGTGACTGCTGCACATGGGGGTCTGCGCTGTTGTCTGATGAACGAGCGCATTGGTGACTGCTGCACATGTGGGTCTGCGCGGTTGTCTGATGAATGAGCGCATTGGTGACTGCTGCACATGGGGGTCTGCGCTGTTGTCTGATGAACGAGCGCATTGGTGACTGCTGCACATGTGGGTCTGCGCGGTTGTCTGATGAATGAGCGCATTGGTGACTGCTGCACATGGGGGTCTGCGCTGTTGTCTGATGAACGAGCGCATTGGTGACTGCTGCACATGTGGGTCTGCGCGGTTGTCTGATGAATGAGCGCATTGGTGACTGCTGCACATGGGGGTCTGCGTTGTTGTCTGATGAACGAGCGCATTGGTGACTGCTGCACATGTGGGTCTGCGCGGTTGTCTGATGAACGAGCGCATTGGTGACTGCTGCACATGGGGGTCTGCGCTGTTGTCTGATGAACGAGCGCATTGGTGACTGCTGCACATGTGGGTCTGCGCGGTTGTCTGATGAATGAGCGCACTTGGTCTGCGCGGTTGCTTGACGAATGAGCGCATTTGGTCTGCGCGGTTGCTTGACGAATATGCGCACTTGGTCTGCGCGGTTGCTTGACGAATATGCGCACTTGGTCTGCGCGGTTGCTTGACGAATGAGCGCACTTGGTCTGCGCGGTTGCTTGACGAATGAGCGCATTTGGTCTGCGCGGTTGCTTGACGAATATGCGCACTTGGTCTGCGCGGTTGCTTGACGAATGAGCGCACTTGGTCTGCGCGGTTGCTTGACGAATGAGCGCATTTGGTCTGCGTGGTTGCTTGACGAATATGCGCACTTGGTCTGCGCGGTTGCTTGACGAATGAGCGCACTTGGTCTGCGCGGTTGCTTGACGAATGAGCGCATTTGGTCTGCGCGGTTGCTTGACGAATATGCGCACTTGGTCTGCGCGGTTGCTTAACGAATGAGCGCACTTGGTCTGCGCGGTTGCTTGACGAATGAGTGCATTTGATCTGTGCGGTTGCTTGACGAATTAGCGCATTTGGTCTGCGCGGTTGCTTGACGAATATGCGCACTTGGTCTGCGCGGTTGCTTGACGAATATGCGCACTTGGTCTGCGCGGTTGCTTGACGAATGAGCGCACTTGGTCTGCGCGGTTGCTTGACGAATGAGCTAAGGGGATGAGTGAGCACATGTGGGTCTGTGCTGGTGTTGCTGTGCGTCGTTCAAGTTGATGGTTCCTCCTGTTGATCAACGAACGTCCAGTTGTTGAGTATCCGGTCGTGCCCGTGCAGGTGCACCCGTTTTTTTTTTTTTTTAACCGGTGTGATTTCTTCCATAATGTTGTCAGCTATGTCCGGGAATGTCTGGTGCCTGATGAACGTCCAGGAAGATGTGGCTGTCGCGTCCTGCGTTGAAGAGAGCCGGTAGATCTCGAAGGGTGATGCTGATGCTTGCCGAGCCCGACCTTTAACAACCAGTATTAAGTCGTGAGGCTTGGTGTTGCCGTTCGTGTCCGCCGAGCCTGCTGAAATGTCCAAAATCGCGGTTGATGAGGTCTGGACGATATGTCATCTTCTTTACCAGATTTTGTGTTTGAAATTGCCGATCTGTGATCTTCGATGAGGCTGAGAGGTTCATTAGGTATGAATCCCGAGTAGTCCATTCTACTTATATCCCACTTCTGACACCAGTTGTTATAATACTGTAAGCGTATGGTGACAAGCAGAAATGAACGAACAACACGGGATTAAAATTGGAAAAATACTATGGTTTATTTTCCGATAAGTTATTTTGGAATTGGAGTGAATGTCAGTAACAGTCGAGAAGCCTTGGTGGGCAGTAGTAATTTGTGAGCCGAGCGATCAGTGGTAGAAGCAGTAATAGTTGCGGTGTAGAGATCTCGGCATTGGAAGAAGCGGTGTAGCAGTAGTGCGAATAGTTGTGTTGTTCAGCGTCGCTGATTCAATGGCGTTTAGCAGACGAAATTGTCGTGATAGTCGACGATTGTTATTTGGTACTTGAAGTTGCTGGGTTTTTTTCATCGTTGTTTGAGGAGGACCGAACGTCGCTATTCTTGTGTTCTTGGCTGATTCCAGATCCCCCCCCCCCCCTTCTATATCTCTCCTTCCTGTAAAAGAAAAAAAAAACTCCTTTTGTTCACTGGGCCCAGCTGTTTTTATGTGAAAGTGGCGGACGTAGTTGTAGACTCTTGGCTCGCAGGGGAGAAGACCAATAATGGCCGTTGACTCCAGAAAACTGTGTTTGTTTGTGGTACTATTTTTGGCCACAGTAATCGCGGTAGTTGATCGGTCAGCCCGTAATTTCGTGGTAGTAAACATGATTATGTTTACAGACTTTTGTGCCACTGTGGCGATCACAGAACGCCTCCCAGTGCCTGGGATTCCACTTTTAAGCGGTCGGGAATCAGGTAAATAAGGCCGACTTGGATGGCGGTCGTCATGGTAACACATGCCAGACAGTATGACGGCGTCTTCAGATCAAAACGAGATCTAAAATCATAACAGTGAGAAAGAAAACTCGAAATTTCAAAAAATATTTTTATTTGTTATTGCAAAAATTAGAAACATTTCCTTCTCAGTTGTTTTTAATATTCAAAGAGATTTTATTGAAAATTCCCCCAAAACATTGAATAATAATTATGATCATAGGATTCCTTGTAAAATATTACCATAGAAAAGCTGTGTTTAATCTTGTTACAGGGCTTTGATATGAATGAAAAAAGGAGAAAGAAAAGTACACACCCTACATTAACTTTGTCGGTAACTATAAGTATAGGTGGCGAAACCGGTAAAAGTTAATATCCTAGTTGATCCAGTCGGCACTCCCTCCACAAGTAGATGGTAATACCTGGGAGGATAGGCTCCCATTAATTCAACAGCTGTGTTATTTTAATACTGAACAGTTAAACGCTCATATTATTCCATAAATATGAAAGAACATGTTTGCATCAACATACTTACGTAGTAGCGAGAATTTTTTTAATTAAAATAATAAGGGTGGGGGTGAATGATTGCAAATAATTGTGTCCATATACAAACACTGGAAGGAAGGTAATATTTGATAGGAATAAGGGTATTATTGGAGCCCTGCACTCCATGCTAAATTAGTCCAAGATAAAAATGAGATTCTACCGTTTTTAGTCAAATAGATGTATACAGGCTGGAAAAGTTGACTGTATTGTTACAGACACATATTATGAATGAGTAATGGCGATGCCTCACCCCACCACCTGAAATGAATTCGGAAAGAAATCTTCCACTCAAAATAAAAAGTCAGCAGTAGGTATTTTTTCTTTAGGTCATCAGAAATGATAATTCATATATGAAAAATTAAATTACTGACATAATACTATGATTTTATATGAATATTAGTGTGAACACTGGCAAAGTATATTTTTTCTGTCATTTTTAAGGTGTACACTAGTTATAATATATATATATATATAACATCACTCAATAAGTTCCAACCTGATATATAGATAATGCCACTGCTAAAAAATCCATATGATTTTGATAAGAGTATTAACCTTCAAACAGCGTATGCCAAAATTTGAGCCCAATCCGATTATTAGTTTACAAATTACAGTAATTTAAGTGAAGCTATCATTGCAAATTTTCAAAATAATGGAAACTGAATTTTGTGTATTGATACAGTATTGCTTTCTGATGAAAAAAAATACTGTTCAAGAAAAACAATGGCTTGATAAGTGTTATTCGGACTCTGCTCCGTCGGAAACAACGGTTGAGAAGTTATATGCTGACTTTAAACGGGGTCGTACAAGCACAAATGATGCTGAATGCTCAGGTCACCCAATTCGGCAGTTGTCCCGGAAATCATAAAAAAAGTCAACAAACTTGTTTTGTCCGATCGTAAATTGAAGTTGCATGAGATGGCAGAGAAGTTGAAGATGTCAGAGGTAAGTATTATTCACCATTTTGCATGAACATTTGTCAATGAGAAAGCTGTGTTCAAGTGGGTGGCACATTTGCTCACAGTCAATCAAAAACAACAACGCGTCGATGATTCAGGGCGTTGTTTGCAACTGTTTCAGCACAACAAAAAGGAGTTTTTGCATCAATATGTAACAATGGATGAAACATGGATCCTCCACTTCACTCTGGAGTCAAATCAGCAGGTGAAAGCAGTCCAAAGTGACAAAAGATACAAACAACAGCAGGCAAGGTTTTGGCATCTGTATTTTGGTTTGAGCAAAATATATCATTAATCGATTATCTTGAGTAAGGAAGAACCATCAATAGTGAATATTATATAGCATTATTGGTATGTTTGAAAGAGGAAACTGACAAAAAACGTCCACAAAAGAAAAAAAGTTCTTTCACCAAGACAATGCACCATGTCACAAGTCAATCACAATGATGGCAAAACTACATGAATTGCATTTCGAATTGCTTCTGCACCTACCCTATTCTCTATATCTCCCCCCCCCCCTATCGCAGCACCTACTGGCTATTCGCAGACCTCAAAAGAATCCTCTAGGGAAAGAGATTTGACACCAATGAAGCAGTGATATCGAAAACGGAGGCATATTTTGAGGCCAAAGACAAATCGTCCTACAAAAAAGGCATCAAATTGTTGGAATCAGTTTATCACCCTAGTAGACTATGTTGATGAATGAAGTCAAATTTTGCCTAAAAGTTGTTTGTTTTATTAGTTAGTCCTGGGACTTATTAAGTGATGTATATATATTCAAAAATATAAAAGGAAAAAAATAAAACTGTTTAGTAAATGTTCATGTTTTCATATAAGTTTAATAACAGCGTCAAGATATATTAGATTACTGGAAACATCACATTCTCCTAAGATTGACATGTCATTTATCTGACCAAAGTGATATTCTCAAATACAAAAGACACACCTATTCTGTTCTCTCGATTATGTTTGAGCAGTGTTTTAAGGCAACACGATATTCTTTTGACTTACTTCAATTTCAAAGATGACAATAAAGCCACAATTTCTGTGGCTCCAATCCATTTTTTTGTATCAACCAGTTTCCATCCCAGTTGCTCAGCGCCTTGTTTATCAAACCCACTCTGCCAGGCATGTTCTATCAACTGCTGGAGTTTCTTGATTGATGCCACGCGCCCATTTTTAACTACAAATACAATCATACAAAATATAATCCACACTGTTCTTAGTCAGTAGCAAAAACATAACATATTTAAGCTGTCATATCAAATTTTGATTCTGACGAGTCAATTCTCATTCGTTATTAATGTATCATGTTATTGGCAATATAACAATGTACTTCGCTACAGTTTATTTAGAAAAATATTTAGTCCCACATGGACAACTGATAATATGGAAATATTTGTCAATTATGACTGAAAAATCAAATTCAGCAAGGGGAATAATTCATATTTTTAATTGAAGAATATAAAAAGATTCGTTTCCTTTACAATTAAAATGTTATTTATTTTCCTGTACAAGTTAAAAAAAAAAACAAAATGTGCAAATAAATAAAAATAAAAAAAATAAATGAAACTTCATTGTATCCCTGGCAACACCGGACAGGTACAGCTAATTATATTACTGCTCTGTTTATTGGTTTCCGAAAGAAAAATTGTTGGTATCAAACACATTTTTAAATATTGCTTATTTTAAAGAAATGTTTTAATATTATTTTTCATTTGTTTTCAATCTTAAGTTGCATGCATGTTTGGAGCACACGTGGAAATTAAAACATGGAATATATTCTGTACCTTATCGGACACTAACGAATTCACCGCACTAATGGTTTTAATTCGATTTTTTTTTCTTTAAGCCAGTGCACAAGTCTGTTTTCTTTCTTTTTTTTTTTTTTTTTTAAAGATGTACACGTTTGAAAATGAAGGATTGAATTTTATCCAGATTTCATATTTTGTAAGATTGAAAAAGAATAGAGGTTCATTCGAAAATATCTATTCCAGAACAAAGGAAAAAAAAAATTAATCATACTTAAAAAATTTTTTTAACTGACTCAAAACGTGCATAATGACTAATATATATATATATATATATATATATATATATATAGATATGTATGTAAAAATAAAAATGGAATAAAGGATAAGCGAATCAACAACTAGCAAATATATATATATACACACATATATATGTGTGTAACGTGCAGTTATTTAAAATTTTTTTTACTTTTGTTCACCTCAAACAACGCATATTGCCACTGAGACGTAAGGGCCTACTGTGATTAGGGGCCAAATTTATAGGGGGCATCCTAAGTGGGGAGTTGTGCAGCAAGATGTTTGTTCACATTACATTCAAATTTATGCATGTTGGTACAGTCTGGGCAGCAGAGAGGGGATTCAAAAGGCAAGCGGACTGAGCAAAGAAGTTATTAGGGTAGAAAGATTTCTAGCATCTGGGGACCTCTACAGTGAAGAGGTGGGATTTTGCTGCTAATCTAGTTTGTTGGCGATATTTATGTTGCGAGAGTACATGTGCAGTAAGTTCATCAGAGCACATTCCAAGGAAGTATTTGTAAAACAAGCACAGGGATGCTACATGGGCTGGAGCTTGGTAGACAGTGCGAGAACTATTAGGTTGGAGAGTATATTAAATAGTTTCGTTTTTTAAGTTATATTTAAATTATGTATTTATAATTTTTAAACTTAAGGTTATAATTGAAATTTGTTTTGCATTTTATTTTTAAATTTATATAATAAATGTTAGTTATGACTTAGAGGTTGTTTTTAACTTACTTCCCAGTTTAGCAAGATATGGCACAAGGCCAGAGGATGGGCACTCTAATGAGTAAAAAAATACCCATGAATGAATCTGTCAGCATTCTCCATTAATCGAGTGCCTCAAGCGATCAGCAATACGCCCCCCCCCCCCCCCCGCCAAAAAAAAGAGGAGGCATTGTCTGGGAGCGCACACCTCCTAGGACTGAGCTGGACCATTCTTTATTCTGACAAAGAAGGGTTTGGTGCTGCCATGGCTGTCTCAAGGTTGTCGGATTGATTGCGGAGGGCGGATTCTCGGATTGATGTAAAATACAGCTGTGGGAGTAGCTTTTTCTGTAATTAGAGGTGCGAGTGGCCAATGGCAAAAAAAAAGCTGAAATTGAGATGAATTTCCCAATCTGGGGGGCCACACCCGCCTCCGTATGACTAGAAATAGAAACTTTCTTTAACCAATCCTATCTATAAATGTGTTATTTACAACTTCATCTATTTGCCACAATTTAGCTTCATTAATAGTCCATATCGAGAGAAAAACATGAGTGTGTATGTGTGGGGAAGGAGACAGGAGTGATTCTTTGATGAAAAAGAAGTTATCTAATTAGCAATACACATCGACCAGAAAACTGTTTGGATAATTACAGATTTGAGGGTAGTTCTATTAAAATAGTCATATCTTAAAAACTAAAGCACTTTAAGTGCTCAAAATACCATCATTTTGTTAGGAAATGAATATTCTTTTCAGGTGCATTCATGAATAATAATATACATTATATATTTTTAAGAGTTTTGAGCAAATAAAGGCAAAAAAATGTTAACGCTATTTTCAGCAATTTACGTCACTTTTTTCTTTGACCCCCCCCTTCGTTTAAAAGTCTCATACCATTGCTGTGTGGAATTTCGTCCTGAGATTTGGAAACTAGTCAGGAGAAACATCACTTTTAATGTTTGTTAGTGTACGAAGTAATTCGGCTCATTAATTTTTTTGAAATTTAAAAAATAAGACTTCAACTCGACGTCGGTTGAACATTTTTGAAAAATGCATTTCCGTCGCCCAATTAGTAAGTAAATCAATCATTTTACTTTTTTATGCATTAAAATTATAATTGTATATATGTGTTCTCTTTTGGTAGTAATAATATTCCATTACCCTATCCGGAAAAAAAAGCGTTTTCGATTTATAGTTTGAAAAACTGATTGTAGTAGCAGCAATTACTGCTATAAACACGAGGCGATTTTTGTTTATTTTCATTATAGAACGAATTTTAAACATTTTAAAATATGAATATAGAAAATGTTGTTACATTTTTCGTACCCAACTAGTAAATAAATTAATCTTTCATCTTTTTTTATGCATTAAAATTATAATTGTACGTTGTTTTGTCTTTCGGTAGTAGTAATTTTAAATTATCTTATCCTAAAAAATATTGTCCTTTTTTTGAGCGAAAGTCAACAATGGCTGCTAGTATTGCTGATATAACAATCAATCAGCAGCAGCGTCTTGTAAAGCTTTGTAAAATTCGTTTATAAACTTCTTTAAAAGTAAGATAAAAATACTTTTTGTGCTTAAAAAAGTTAATCCTATTTGGTTCTTTTATAAAAAATACTTTAAAAAATACTGGTTTTCACTCAACTTTCGAACTTCTAGTAGTAATGACTTTCTAATCGCCAATTTAAAAAAAAAATTAAGATTCTACTTTTTTAGGCGATTATGTCTTAAAGTCTTGGCGAAAAAAAGAAAAAACAAAACAAAAAATAGTTTAGAATTTAGAGTGGGAGATCAGTTTCGCATATAAATTTAATGTAAAATGATCTCCGATTTCCCGGCCATTCTTGCCTTTTAGTGAAATTTATAAAATAAATAATTACTCTACCATTAACTCTAGGTACGACTAACAAGCCCACCTCCTAAAAATGCCTTCTTGAACGTATCGTACCATTAACCTTAAATATGAGTGGCAAGCCACCCCTAAAAAACTCCCTTACCCCTAACACTAAGTCCGAATGGCAACCTCCATCCAAAACAAAACCCCTTCCTTTACCTTATCACTAACCCTAAGTCTGAGTAGGAAGCCCTAATCCTACAAAAAAGCCCATTAAAACCACACATAATCGTCTAAAAAAAAAAAAAAAAAAAAAAAAAAGCAGCAGACGCCCATAAAAAAAAAACGCACAGGATTTATTTGCCATAGAAAAAAATTGATTAATGCCCTAAAACGCTAGAATGGCCCGGAAATGGTGAATTATTCTATATTAAATATATGTGAAACTAATCCCCCACTCGAAATTCTAAATGAATTGTTTTTTTTTTCTTTCTGCTAAGTTTTCAGGGTGTTCACACTTAATTGCCCCTAGCCCTACCACTAACCTGAAGTTCAAGTGGTAAGTCCCCCTCCTCCCACAAAGACCCTCATAATCGTCTAAAAAAAAAAGAAAGAAAAAACAAAACAAAACAAAACAAGAAAAACGCACAGGATTTATCTCCCATAGAAAAAATAATTAAACGCTAGAATGGCCTTGAAATGGGGGATTATTTTATGTGAAACTGATCCCCACTTTAAATTCTAAAATAATTGTTTTTGTTTCTTTCTTTCTGCCAAGTTTTTCAGGGTGTTAACATGTAATTGCCTAAATAAAAAAAGTAGAATCTCATATTTTGGGGAGGTAAGGGGGTGAGTTAGCAGAAGGTGTAAATCTACAATAATGCTAAAGAAATCTTGCAATATATTCATTTTTAAACAGTCCTAGTATTATATTTTAGTTTTTTGTACATAAAATGTATTACAATTCAACTTTGAGTTTTCTAACTTCTTTCTTTTAATGGATTCATGGTATTTTTAAGGTATTGCAGCATATTTATGTGCACTTAATGCAGATTACTTGGAAACCATTAATTTCTGGAGATTTTCAGTGGCATATTCTGATTCCTTGTACAAAAATACACTTATATGGTAAATTTCATTGCTTAATCTTGTGTTTTAACAAAGATATAACATTTTTACTGAAAAATTAGTGTAAAAAATGTGACGAAACGCATATGGTCTTAAAGAGGGGGAAATATCCAATTGTGCGAGGCACAAAAATAGTCATAACTTCCTTATTTTTAGTCAGATTTAAAAATTAAAAAAAAAATCTTTCTTAGATCATCAAGCTCTTTCTATATATGCCATTATTGAGATATTTTAAGCAATTTAAATTTTTTCATGTGTATTGCTAATCTAATTCCCCTAACCTCATCGGTTGAAGTTTCACGGCAAAATTAACATTTCCAGTTATCATAAACTGTCATCAGAGGGGAAAGAAAGGAAAGACAAGACGGAAAGAGGAAGAGAGAAAATCCGGAAAAGAGAAAGCAAAATAAAGCGAGAGGAAAGAGAAAGAGAAAACGAGAAAAAAAATTCAGCCAAAAAAATAAAAATAAAATAAGGAAGTAGGGCACTAGCAATTTGGTAGAAGGAACAAAAAAGTGGGTGTCGACCAAACAGCGATTTAAGTAGAAATCCGCTTTTTCTGGATTTAAAGAAAGCGGAATTCCACTTAAAAGCAGAGAATTCACATCTCCGTGTAATTATGATTATTTTTTTCAAAACAATATTTAAATCAGATAATTATTAGGGTGCCGTGCCGTGAATATATAACAGCATACTTTTTCATTTTGCTAAATATTGGTAGGTACATCAACTAATAATCATTATGGAATTATGTTCATTGATAAACTTATCGCGTAAACAGGATGCGAGATCAGCAGGGTTCAGAGGGTTAACCATTTGCCTGGCATTGAAAACGATACCTTAGCAGAAGTGATGTGAGAGGGCAAAAGCGGCTAGTCGGCATGAAATAATCACTGTGAGTAAACATGTCCGAGATGCCTTTAAATCGGTTTATTCTGCGGCACCCCTCTCCTTACCACCACTTGTTGTTATACAACAAACACGAAATCAGCTGAATAAACCTGTTTTTTTCTACTAAAAATGTGTTCTTTGATTATTATCGTTTGTGGTTGCTCTGCCGGCTTTCGATTCCAGATGGATATTGTCCACTGTCAGGCATGATTTCTGCAGGACGCATCAACATCAAGATGCCGAAAAAGAGCAGGAATGATTTTATATTAAAATGATTTTTTTTTTTACTGTTGTTTGCCCGGCCGGCAACATAAGTATTGGAGTAGCCGGGGTTTCATCATCATCATCGGTTTAATGTCCGTTTTACATGCTGGCATGTGTTGGACGGTCTGTAGAAATTGACTGGCGAGGTCTTTCTCTCAAGTTCATCCTTATCATTTCATCCCATGTTGTCTTTGGTCTTCCATTGTGAACTGACCCTGCTACCTCATCTGTTCTACATCTACAAACCCAATAATTCTTATCCATTCTTTCTGTCTCCCCGCCTCCCCTGTTGACCTTTCTGTCACTGGACGATCATATGATTGAATAAATCCTTCATTCTTCTAAGAATGTGTTGTTGGAATTAATTGCACATGATAAGTAATATAAGAAGTATAATGCAGATTTTGTTCCAGCATAACATCGCAGAACACACACATGTGGTGACAACTGTACTCATTTAGGAAAGATCACTGTGTTGGTCAGCTATGAAGGTATCGATTTAAAATTGATTAAAATAATTAAAGAACTAAATGATAACCTAGGTTTATGATGCTATCTGCCTGTCTTCTTAGTTATAATGGTTGGAAGCTGGCTCGGAATGAATGGATGAACACAGACATGCTGAATATTTGTTAAATATTGGTAGGTACGTCAACTAGTAATCATTAGGGAATTATGTTCATAGATAAACTTAACGCGTAAACAGGATGCAAGATCATCAGAGTTCAGGCGGTTAACCATTTGGAGCAATCACCGACTTTGGAACAATAGCTAGAAGAAATGAGATCAGACAAAATAGGGAGAAAGCGAGGAATCTGAGATGTGACAGTAACGCGACCAAACGCAGATGACAGGATTGAACAAAGCTCTGCGCTTCCAACAAGAGCCTACTTTCTGCAAGCCCCCTCCCCCACCTTTCCTTGCCACCGGTTGTAAAGCGAATGCGATCACAGCTAAATAAAACCGATCTTCTTTCCTCGAGAATATGTTTTTGATTCAACTTTGTTTGTGTTGCTTGCATCCGACTTTGATTCTAAAACGAGTGTTTAGTTTGGGTGGATCACTGCGGGAATTGTGAAAGAATCACATAAAAAAATCACAGGTACGATTTAATCTTATACTGAATTATAAATGTTGGGGGTCGGAATCACCAATAGCACTGTTACGATATATAACAATTTCTCCCCAACATCCATACGACCATTATAATTAAATTCACATGGAAAAAAGTTCTAGTCTTGTTTACATTAAAAACAATACTAATACTTCAGTTAGCTGTTGCTGATGCTTGAAGTCACTTGAAAATATACTGAATTATCCCCCTCCCCTCCTTAGTGTTATTTGCAAAGGAATTGCTATTTAGACTTTATTGAAACAGCCAAATGCATTATTATATTCAGACTTCATAAGCATACGAACATACAGTTGTAACTTATTTTAATAGCTAAAAAACGTCTAATTTACTAATACTACTACTACTACTAATAATAATATAGCAAAGGTAACAGTAGTCGTATAGGCTAGACGTTTTTTAAGAGGTTAACTAATTTCACTAAACATTGGTTATTTTGTACAGTCATGTTAAAAAATAGATGTATTGTTTTATAAATAATTTATTACATATTTTCTTTAAAGCTTTGCGGCGTTTCTTTTCTTCATAGCTTTATGGATACAACTATTTCTTCATCCCGAACGGACCCTAAACGTGTGACAGGAGGCCCTAAATTTGTTCGCCATTCGATCGATCGTACACTCTGCGCACGCAAGACACACCACAGATTCAACATGCATTTAAGTGACCTATTTTTCATTAGTTTTTATAATCTGTTTGTGTGGCGAATTTGGTAACGACGAAAGACCAAAAACTAGTGGTTGATGGTTCGATCCCAACCGACTCAGATATTTTTTTTTTACGGTGACCTAAATATACATCGAAGGAAGGGGGGGGGACGACTGGGAAGACAGAGTTAGTACTTACTTTTGCTCCAGGTAACGAGGGGAGGAGAAGGGGGTTAGAGAGGATGGGTAGAGGGGAAAGGGATGAGGGGGCGAGCGTGAAGACAGTGGGGCGAGGGAGAGGGAGGCGACCAGGGAAGAGACAGCTTTTGCTCCGGGCAACTGGGTGAGGGGTGAGCGACCGGGGAAGAGACAGCTTTCGCCCTAGGCAACAGGGAGCGGTGAAGGGGGCGACCGGGGAAGAAAGAGCCCCAGGCAACACCGGGTATCTCTGCTAGTAATATATACACAAAATCATTACTACAGGTAAAAATTATTAAAATAAGTTTTAAATATGTTAATTATCTATAATAAACTGAACCAGGATTTCAAATTTTGTATGAAAAAAAAAAAGAAGGATCTACCTCATCAGATAAACTTAAGGGGATCATATTTTTTTTTTTTAAAAGGGATCTTTGTGGGAGCATGAAACTCCTCCATTGAAGTTATGTTTTTTAACCTATTTTAATGAGATTTAAACCATAGTTAAACAACACAAAATTAGATGGATTCTCAAAAGGTGAGAATTTTTGATAATAATCCAACCATTATCTATTACTAATGGAGATTTGGTATCTGTCTGTCTGAAGCTGAAACTATACTATTACCATCTTTTAATGCTCAATTCCGATGAGTATACTTTTTCTGAGGAATATACATCAAAGTTGTAATTGATACCGGCTGTAGTTGTTGTGACTTATGTTGACACAGACTATGTATTAGAGATAGCGTGACACAAAAGGAAGGTACAACAAGTGCATTTATATATAGATTACGTTTTTTTAGCATTTCATTTTTGGCAATCGGATGATCTCACTTTTTAAATGGGTGTGGAACGTGATAAAGTACACACAAAAGTATAAGCATATTATTATACAAATTTGTAGCAATGTGATTCATTGTTGGTTTTAAATGGAGTGTACAAAGTTTATGTTTGTAATTCGTTTGAAAATATACAATCGGTATTTCAGACAAAATCAACGGCCATAATCAGCGAGAATTCAATGGTTAACGGCTGTTGTGAGAATGCACAGTGATTTGTAACATCACATTTGGACCCTTTACACCTCACAGCTGTGTTTCAAAATTATAATGATCAGTTAATTAGTTTAGCAATGAAACCTATGCATAAAACACATCTAAATTTATAAAAATAGAGATATAATAAAGTTGTAGTTCCTGTTTGTTCACGGACTCGTTCTAGAGTTTTGAAGATAGACAATCCCATCGCCATATATGTTCTGAAACTACATTATCCATGGTATTTGGATAAGTATATTTTATTTTGATCAAATATGTTACAACATTAGGCTCCCGTAAAAAAATTGAGCCCTTTGGTAAAAATTGTAAACAAATGAATAATTTCATTTAAATACGATATAATTTCTCCGACTCCTAGTAGCAAATTTGGTGGCTCATTTGGTAGAACAACTAACACCAATCACTGGCATCGAATCTTGCTATGTCTAGCCACATTGATAAATCACATAACGAAACGGTGGTCTGTGGATGACATATATATATATATATATATATTATATATATAGATTTAGATTTTTCACTTAGAAAATAGATTATTCAGTGAAGACCGGTATTATGCCAATAAAAATAAGCTTGATGATACTCGTTTAAAGTGTACAGAGCATTTATATGTGATTTATTGAAGGTTTACCGAAGCATTCCGTTCAGGCGGTTATACATCACCACAAAAGACTGTTCATTTCAAAGTATTATTTATTTACGATATACATTAAACTAAAGATGATTCTTCCTACACGTGTTTCACTACCAAGCAGGTCCTTGCTTGGCAGATCATCAGGGAAATTAAGTACTTGGATTAATAGTTTCAGCAACTGATAATAGACAATGTGGTGTTGCTCCAATTGAGGTCACTCAAGAAGAGGACCGAAGAACAAAAATAAATAAAGAGAAAAAAAGAGAAAAAAGTATAAAAATGTCTTAAAATGGTAGCTTATACGTTTTTCTCTTTCTTTATTTATTTTTGTTCTTAAATAAAAAAAAAAGAGAAAGAATGAAGGAAAAAATAGATAAATATGGACCGATATGTTGGGTGTTAATTTATTATTCATTTATATGTACATTTTATATAGATTGTTTTTATTGATTGAGTATGAACATTTTACAAAAAAAAGTGAAAAGGATTCAATTGTAATGATATATTTTGAACTTTTAACTACAATAGAGTTAAAGTATGAATTTCCCTTTGGTCAGAGTTAAAAAGGAAAGGAAAAAAAAGGGATATATCTATTAATAATGGAGATTATATATCTGTCTGTCTGAAGCTATATTATTAGTTTTGATCGCTTTTTTTATATCTACTTATCAGCTCCTATACCCATTCCAAAACTTCCCTAACCATCATGCGTCTTTCAAATTTAAATAATTAATTTATTTAAGTGAAATATTTTTGAAAATCAACACATGGTGCAATTTAAATGAAAATATCATTTATTTAATTTTTTTTTTTGCAAGCTTTCGTTGTAGAACCACTTTGTCAGGTGAGACTGTCTTATAATTTTTTTTTCTTCCTCTTTCTCATTTTGATGGTATTAACCCTGAGGGGTCGAATCACGGTAAAGGCAGAAGAGCACGTCAAGTTCTAGAAGACGTTAGGATAAGTATAGACAAAAAAAAATAAGACAATCTCGCCTGACAAAGTGGTTCTACAATGAAAGCTTGCAAAAAACAAAAAAAAAACAAACAAAAAAAAAACAATAATAAATGATGAAATATTAAAGCTAAGTACATTTTATTATCATATATATATATATATATATATATATAGTGTGGTGTATTTAGGCAGCATATTTTCATTAAGACAAATGTTATTGAACAACACGGAATGCTTCTGCTTAATAAGTCTTTTTAATGCTTTCAATTCTTTGGACGTTCCAGAGAGTATTTATCAAATTGTATATAGAATCCGTAGGTTTTATGTCCCATTCTTCGCATGTACTTTCGATTGATTCATTCAAACATCTTCAGGCAGGGTATTATATATATATACATACATACATATATATTGAAATAGAGATACAACTGGTATTATTATATTAGAGATAATTGATATTTAAGGTTAAGTCCAAAAAGCTAATTATGTTTGTTACATTTTTATATCTTTGAATATTTTAACATTTTTAATGTTTTTATCTAAGTATTAACAGACCATCATCCTTGTATATCTCCATGTCATTTGTATAAAAAAAAAATTTTTTTTTTTTTTTGTTATTTTTCCTCTCATTTAAGGATATAAAATGAACTAGACAGATATAAAACAATTTAAAAAATAGTTCATTTTTAGGATTTTAAATTAAACTTCAATAATAACACTTATAACTGTATAAAAGGAAAACACTTTACCTCTATATATTACAACTTTTAACCACCCACCTAAAATATTAAAATAAGTAAAGCCTATGATTAAAGTTTTATCAATTGTCTGTCATTTCATACCTTTGTAATCTCCGTATAAGAAACTTTGGTACTTTGGTTCCTTTGCCAAAGCCGAAAGCATCATTTGAAGGTTTCGGTAGCCACAACCCCATCCTGTATCACCAAAAGAACCGCTATAATGGTCAAGATCTGAACACAACCACACATCCTTCGCCTTGGTTTGCTGCTGGTAATATTTTCGTAATGAAGATATGATGCCTAAGATTGAAAAAATAAATATAAAATCTGGATAAGTGACGAGTTCGAAGAGTTAAACAGTTTCTTTGAAAATCGAATAAAATTAGTGTATAGGTGGTAATATATAATTTTTTTTTAAGATTATAACATTAAGAACCTTTTAGAGTTAAAGTCAATTTAGTATTACGTAGTAATAAGGGAAAAAAAACGTTTTAATACTTTTTTCGTTTTGAGCGATACAAAAAAACAACAACATGGCGGCATCCCGTAAGACTCCATTTGATGAAAAATAACGCTTCTTGTAGATTATTTACACATTTCAAACATGTTTTTCTTCAAATAACATGTGTTGTACTAAATAGATTTCAAGTCAAAATGATTCATTAAATATTATTTAAAAACCAAAACCATTTTTATCGACTATACACAATTTTTCTCGCATTATCAAACTCATCATTTACCAAAATTTGGAAAAGATTTTTTTAATGAAAAGAAAAAAAAAAGAAAGACTTTTATAATGAAAAGAAAAAAAAAAGAAAGACTTTTATAATGAAAAGAAAAAAAAAAGAAAGACTTTTATAATGAAAAGAAGAAAAAAAGACTTTTATAATGAAAAGAAGAAAAAAAGACTTTTATAATGAAAAGAAGAAAAAAAGACTTTTATAATGAAAAGAAGAAAAAAAGACTTTTATAATGAAAAGAAGAAAAAAAGACTTTTATAATGAAAAGAAGAAAAAAAGACTTTTATAATGAAAAGAAGAAAAAAAGACTTATAATGAAAAGAAGAAAAAAAGACTTATAATGAAAAGAAGAAAAAAAGACTTATAATGAAAAGAAGAAAAACAGACTTATAATGAAAAGAAGAAAAAAAGACTTATAATGAAAAGAAGAAAAAAAGACTTATAATGAAAAGAAGAAAAAAAGACTTATAATGAAAAGAAGAAAAAAAGACTTATAATGAAAAGATAAAAGACTTATAATGAAAAGAAGAAAAAAAGACTTATAATGAAAAGAAGAAAAAAAGACTTATAATGAAAAGATAAAAGACTTATAATGAAAAGATAAAAGACTTATAATGAAAAGATAAAAGACTTATAATGAAAAGATAAAAGATTTTTATAATGAAAAGAAATAAAGACAGACTTATATTGAAAAGATAAAAGACAGACTTATATTGAAAAGATAAAAGACAGACTTATATTGAAAAGATAAAAGACAGACTTATATTGAAAAGATAAAAGACAGACTTATATTGAAAAGATAAAAGACAGACTTATATTGAAAAGATAAAAGACAGACTTATATTGAAAAGATAAAAGACAGACTTATATTGAAAAGATAAAAGACAGACTTATATTGAAAAGATAAAAGACAGACTTATATTGAAAAGATAAAAGACAGACTTATATTGAAAAGATAAAAGACAGACTTATATTGAAAAGATAAAAGACAGACTTATATTGAAAAGATAAAAGACAGACTTATATTGAAAAGATAAAAGACAGACTTATATTGAAAAGATAAAAGACAGACTTATATTGAAAAGATAAAAGACAGACTTATATTGAAGAGATAAAAGACAGACTTATATTGAAGAGATAAAAGACAGACTTATATTGAAGAGATAAAAGACAGACTTATATTGAAGAGATAAAAGACAGACTTATATTGAAGAGATAAAAGACAGACTTATATTGAAAAGATAAAAGAAAGACTTATATTGAAAAGATAAAAGAAAGACTTATATTGAAAAGATAAAAGAAAGACTTATATTGAAAAGATAAAAGAAAGACTTATATTGAAAAGATAAAAGAAAGACTTATATTGAAAAGATAAAAGACAGACTTATATTGAAAAGATAAAAGACAGACTTATATTGAAGAGATAAAAGACAGACTTATATTGAAGAGATAAAAGACAGACTTATATTGAAGAGATAAAAGACAGACTTATATTGAAGAGATAAAAGAAAGACTTATATTGAAGAGATAAAAGAAAGACTTATATTGAAGAGATAAAAGAAAGACTTATATTGAAAAGATAAAAGACAGTCTTATATTGAAGAGATAAAAGAAAGACTTATATTGAAGAGATAAAAGAAAGACTTATATTGAAAAGATAAAAGAAAGACTTATATTGAAAAGATAAAAGAAAGACTTATATTGAAAAGATAAAAGAAAGACTTATATTGAAAAGATAAAAGAAAGACTTATATTGAAAAGATAAAAGAAAGACTTATATTGAAAAGATAAAAGAAAGACTTATATTGAAAAGATAAAAGAAAGACTTATATTGAAAAGATAAAAGAAAGACTTATATTGAAAAGATAAAAGAAAGACTTATATTGAAAAGATAAAAGAAAGACTTATATTGAAAAGATAAAAGAAAGACTTATATTGAAAAGATAAAAGAAAGACTTATATTGAAAAGATAAAAGAAAGACTTATATTGAAAAGATAAAAGACTTATATTGAAAAGATAAAAGACTTATATTGAAAAGATAAAAGACTTATATTGAAAAGATAAAAGAAAGACTTATATTGAAAAGATAAAAGAAAGACTTATATTGAAAAGATAAAAGAAAGACTTATATTGAAAAGATAAAAGAAAGACTTATATTGAAAAGATAAAAGAAAGACTTATATTGAAAAGATAAAAGAAAGACTTATATTGAAAAGATAAAAGAAAGACTTATATTGAAAAGATAAAAGAAAGACTTATATTGAAAAGATAAAAGAAAGACTTATATTGAAAAGATAAAAGAAAGACTTATATTGAAAAGATAAAAGAAAGACTTATATTGAAAAGATAAAAGAAAGACTTATATTGAAAAGATAAAAGAAAGACTTATATTGAAAAGATAAAAGAAAGACTTATATTGAAAAGATAAAAGAAAGACTTATATCGAAAAGATAAAAGAAAGACTTATATTGAAAAGAAATAAAGACAGACTTATATTGAAAAGAAATAAAGACAGACTTATATTGAAAAGAAATAAAGACAGACTTATATTGAAAAGAAATAAAGACAGACTTATATTGAAAAGAAATAAAGAAAGACTTATATTGAAAAGAAATTAAGACAGACATATATTGAAAAGAAATAAAGAAAGACTTATATTGAAAAGAAATAAAGAAAGACTTATATTGAAAAGAAATAAAAAAAGACTTATATTGAAAAGAAATAAAAAAAGACTTATTTTGAAAAGAAATAAAAAAAGACTTATTTTGAAAAGAAATAAAAAAAGACTTATTTTGAAAAGAAATAAAAAAGACTTATTTTGAAAAGAAATAAAAAAAAGACTTATTTTGAAAAGAAATAAAAAAAGACTTATATTGAAAAGAAATAAAAAAAGACTTATTTTGAAAAGAAATAAAAAGATACTTATATTCAAAAGAAATAAAGAAAGACTTATATTCAAAAGAAATAAAGAAAGACTTATATTCAAAAGAAATAAAGAAAGACTTATATTCAAAAGAAATAAAGAAAGACTTATATTCAAAAGAAATAAAGAAAGACTTATATTCAAAAGAAATAAAGAAAGACTTATATTCAAAAGAAATAAAGAAAGACTTATATTCAAAAGAAATAAAGAAAGGCTTATATTCAAAAGAAATAAAGAAAGGCTTATATTCAAAAGAAATAAAGAAAGGCTTATATTCAAAAGAAATAAAGAAAGGCTTATATTCAAAAGAAATAAAGAAAGGCTTATATTCAAAAGAAATAAAGAAAGACTTATATTCAAAAGAAATAAAGAAATACTTATATTCAAAAGAAATAAAAAAAGACTTATATTCAAAAGAAATAAAGAAAGACTTATATTCAAAAGAAATAAAGAAAGACTTATATTCAAAAGAAATGAAGAAAGACTTATATTCAAAAGAAATGAAGAAAGACTTATATTCAAAAGAAATAAAGAAAGACTTATATTGAAAAGAAATAAAGAAAGACTTATATTGAAAAGAAATAAAGAAAGACTTATATTGAAAAGAAATAAAGAAAGACTTATATTGAAAAGAAATAAAGAAAGACTTATATTGAAAAGAAATAAAGAAAGACTTATATTGAAAAGAAATAAAGAAAGACTTATATTGAAAAGAAATAAAGACAGACTTATATTGAAAAGAAATAAAGACAGACTTATATTGAAAAGAAATAAAGACAGACTTATATTGAAAAGAAATAAAGACAGACTTATATTGAAAAGAAAAATAGAAAGACTTATATTGAAAAGAAAAATAGAAAGACTTATATTGAAAAGAAAAATAGAAAGACTTATATTGAAAAGAAAAAATAGAAAGACTTATATTGAAAAGAAAAAATAGAAAGACTTATATTGAAAAGAAAAATAGACTTATAATGAAAAGAAAAAAGACTTTTATAATGAAAAGAAAAAAGACTTTTATAATGAAAAGAAAAAAAGAAAGACTTCTATAATTAAAAGAAAAAAAGAAAGACTTTTATAATGAAAAGAAAAAAGACTTTTATAATGAAAAGAAAAAAGAAAGATTTTTATAATGAAAAGAAAAAAGAAAGATTTTTATAATGAAAAGAAAAAAGAAAGACTTTTATAATGAAAAGAAAAAAAGAATGACTTTTATAATGAAAAGAAAAAAAGAAAGACTTTTATAATGAAAAGAAAAAAAGAAAGACTTTTTTAATGAAAAAAAATGTATAATGCACTGTCAATATAGGGAGATTAGTGTCTGTGTCTAAAAAAGATGTTTTTAATGTTAATAAAAAAAGCAATTTATTTTTTAATTAAAATAAAAAAGTTCCTAACTTTTATGAATGCAGAATATTCTTCGACAGGTGCAGGTGAGAAAATTATTGTTTTCATTTAATCAAATTTGGTAAACATAGTGTCTGGTTCTTTGACTTTGAAGCCTTTAAACTGACGAATAGAAAGTTTAAAAATGTAAAAGTCAAGTATTATGGTTTATTTGTGTTCCTAAACCAACAGAAAATTTGAATAGTGTCATGAAATTCATTGAAGAATCTAACTCTTATTGATATGGATTTGAATTTTTGGTGCTTATTTATGACGGTACATATGACATATATCAGTTCAAAATAAAATAACAGGAAAACACATGGAGATACTTATCAATTAAAAGTATTAGTGTACACCAAAAATTAGGGAAAATTATCGAGTAGGATGTTAATAAAAAATAAAATTTATTTACTTTTCGGAGTCAACAAACTCCGAGCCTGAATACCATATGGCGTCTTCATATCATAAGATGTGCTGGCTTAAAGATGCTTCAACGTATACTCAGAAATATGAGTAAGAAACGAAATTTATTTATTATTACAATTCTACTCGATAATTTTCCGTAATTTTTGTGTACACTAATACTTTCAACTGATAAGTATATCCATAAATTTTGAACTGCCATATTTCATATGTAGCGTCATATAAATAACTGATAACAAACTTTCTTTAATATAAATAGTTCCTATTTATTCCCCCCCCCCCACAAGGGCAAAGTTAGACACAAGGTTGGTTTATAATATGGAGAAATCCAGCTCTCTAAAAAGGAGCACTCTTGATTGGAACAAAAATTCAAATTACTTCAGTCTAGAAGGACTTCTATTTCACTGATCGAGGACAGAATAGACTCAGTGAAGTATCAGAACAGATACCACACTTTGTTCGTAGCTTTTATATAAAAAAGTTAAGATAACACAAATCGTATTTTATATTACATACAGGGTGCTTGGAGAATCAAAGGCATAACTTTGCGATTATATTTTATATGTGTACATATAGGTCCGGAAACGCTTGTTGTTCGAGTTATAGGCATTGAAACAAATACTGATCAATATTCTTTTTTGTAAACATAACAAAACAAAAAAAAACAATATACAATGTGCGTGATAGTGTACTGTTATTTCTACATATAGGAATAGCGTTTATCTATCCCATGAGAGGATCAAAGGTAAAATAAGCCTGGGCCTGGTGTTACCACATTTACTAACAGTACGATGAAAAAAATGATACCAAACAGATATAAAGCCGACACTTGTTGGCACCGTTCAAAGAGGCAGCGTCTGGTATGCTGTGTGTGTGTGGGGCGAACCCGAAAACGCTCGCCGACGATAAAAAAGAAAGAGGAGTGGGAGGAGAAAGGCATCAGAAAGTCAAATAAGGTTTTTATTTGAAGATCCGGGCCGTGGCGCCGAGAGGGAGAGTTATGCAAATTAAGTTGGTTTGCATGCGTCGCATTTTTTTTTTAATAATAAAAAAAAAAAAAACGTTGTTCAGTCCAACATAAAAAAATCCAGCACTATTCTCTCCTTTCGTTCGCTTTACGATTTCACGTTCAGAACGATCTCCACATCTCTCACCTTGTGTGCACATATGTCTGCATGTGCCGTGTAGGCATCGGCGTTCTCATTCGAAAATGAATAGTGCTGGATTGTTTTTATGTTGGACTGAACAACGTTTTTTTTTTTTTTTACACTGGAGAGAGATATTGACTTTCATTTGGACTTGATCTGGGCGACACCTCTGTTTAACTGTTCCAATACTATTTCTTTATTTTATCTACACTCAGAAGAAAGATCTGAGCTTAATGATCGGCAGAAGCTTCATTGCTAGCCAATGTGGGGGAACCGGTCAGCATCCAGGTAACAGAATACAACCGACCAAATAAAAGGTAAATAAATATGATCAGCACAAACCAAAAACTACACAGAGGAAGAAATGGACCACAAAGGAAATTAGGTTAGTAATGGAGTTTTATTATTTACAAAAGCAACCACTACACAAAAAAGTTCCTTTGCACATATATAACAATCTCAAAACTATGTCATAGATTTTTCAAACACTCTGTATAAAAAAAATGACAGTATACTTTTCATTGCATAATTTACTAACAAAAATGTCTTTAAATTGCTAAAATTACATAATATTCATCATCATATTCGGTTTAATGTCCGTTTCACATACTGGCATGTGCTGGACAGCTCCAAGAAATTGACCTCCAAACTAATCTATCTCTGACCAGGTCTTTATTTATCCCTCTGCCCCATAAGTCCATTTTTATCACTTCTTCCCATATTTTCCTTGGCCTTCCCCCATGAACTGGACCTGCTACCTTAACTGTTCTACATCTACAAGAACTCTCATCATTTCTTTCAACGTGGTCATACCATCGAAGTCTCCTGTTTTGAACACATCTCACTATACTGTCTAGATTTAATCTTCCTCTGAGGTCATCAGATCTAACCCTGTCTTTAAGACTCATATTACGCATTCATCGTACTATTCTTATATCATTTCTGTCCATGCAATGCATGTCCTCAACCCTCACCGGCCAGGTTTTTCTTCCATACATCACACTTTGTACAATGTTATTAATGTATAATGCACTGTCAACATAGGCAGATGAGTGTCGGTCTTTATTAATTAACTTTATGTTATTAGACCTAGGAATGTAAAATTCGGTAGGAATGATTTTCTACCTATGCATATTGTACTAAAGGGGGAGGTATCTTAAAAATATACATTTTTGAGGAGTTATGAAATGTCCCTGAAAATTATTATATCTTTGCTTTTGCTAAATTATATGGATTCTAAATATTTACATTTTTAAGCATTTCCCTTAAAGGCTGGTCATGAGGACAGGTGCCCTAGAGACATCTTTTCACACATACCCTCTCTCTCTCTCTCTCTGATCATGTAATCTAGCTCAACCAATCAATGCCTCTGATGTCTCTCAGACTCCCTCCTTTTTTTTTAAATATATAACACTAACAGTATTCACCTGACATTGCAAGTGCCGAGATATATTGTTGTTAAAAATAATTTCAAATATAGTCATGTTTACAATTTTTGCCTTGAAAGAAAAGTTAAAAATAACAATTTCAATATGAGGTCAAGTAATAAAAAAAAAAAAGACAATGTGGTGGTGTTCTTAAAAAAAAAACTTATTTTAAATCTTAAAAATATCGATAAAAATAATTATTTGAATGTTTAAACCTTTTTTTTTTTTTTAATACATTCTTCATTGAGATATTCTTTGTTTAACTTTATTTTTGTTTTATGAAACGAAGAAAATCTATTTAAAAAAAAGATAAATTTCTTTTTTTACGTTCTAATATATTTCAGTCGATAATTGCCCATAGTGACCCCAGATGAAATCGAAGGAAAATTTCAATTGTTTCTTGAGATTCTTTGAAACATTTAACCTTTATTGAAACTTATTTGAATATTCTAACTATTAACATATCGATTTCTATAACATACAACCATTGACTTATATATATATATATATATATATATATATATCTTTTATCTTTTATTATTAAAAATAACCGACAACTCATGTCTGGATATTTTTGTATGGATCCCTTCCATTTTCCAGATTAAAGTCCTAAAGTCTCGGATGAGAATTGGCTGATGAATCTGCCATAATTTTCTTTTAGGTCCAAAGTACTTTCTGACCCATCTGGGTCCATCTTCAGTGGAATAATGTCAATCAGGTAAAGACCTGGAGTGAGTTTATAGTTAATTTATCAGCCAATTCTCATCCGAGATTAGGACTTTAATCCGGAAAATGGAAGGGATCCATACAAAAATATCCAGACATGAGTTGTCGGTTATTTTTAATAATACGTGCCTTAGAGAAAAAATGCTGCCTCGATACACACACACATATATATATATATATATATAGATAAGGGAATAAATATGAAATGAAAATTTCAGACAAAATGTAAAGAACGTGTGAAAGAAGCTGTAAGGATGAGAAAATACCATCCTCCACTAAATTGCATAACCCATGTGGAGATATATTGCTGGTCGGAAATAACTTAAAATATAGTCATGTCTACAATTTTTGCCTTGAAAGAAAAGTTAAAAATAACATTTTCAATATAAGGTCAAGTAATAAAAAAAAAACTGTTAGCACTGTGGTGTTTTCTTTAAAAAAAAAATACTTGTTCTTACAAACAGCTGTAAAATGGTAAATGGCTGTAACAAATCAAAACGAATTAGTTCATTTTAAATCTTAAAAATACCAAAAATAATTATTTAAATGTTTAACCCGTTTTTTAAATACGATCTTCACTGAGATATTCTTTATTTAATTTTAGTTTTGTTTTATGAAACGAAGTAAATCTATTTTTAAAAAATGAATTTGTTTTTTCACGTTCCAATATATTTCAGTTATTTTATGGACCTAACTGATACTTGCCCCATGTCACCTCAGATGGAATCGAAGGAAAATTTCAATGGTGTCTTTAGATTCTGTCAAAAATTTAACTCTTATTGTAACTTATTTGAAAGCTCTAACTGTTAACATATATGTTTCTATAACACAAAAACAAACATTGACTTTTATATTGAGATTAGTAGAAAATTAATATTCAAATAATTCTTCAAAACAGAACAATTATGAAAATCTAATGAAGAAAATATTCATAAAAATGATTAAAAAAAAACAAAACCTGTCAATTTAAAAAAAAAAGTATGGAATAGCATAAGAACAACTTTTTTTTACCTTTTGTACAGGAAACTCCATCGTCAACCCCAGTTACTTGTGATTCAGACATTTGGGATTTGTACATGTGATATTCAAATGGACTGATTTGTCCTCGTTGGACAGCCAAACTCAAGTTGGAATGAAATTGTTTTTTGTAATTCCCTTTATCTGTCATTCCATACATGTCCTAGAATTCAACAAAAAAATATATTTTTTTAATTATAAAATAAATAAGTATTACATTTAAAAAGAATAAAACGGTGTAGGCAAAATATATATATATATCATATAGATAAGGGAATAAATATGAAATGAAAATTTCAGACAAAATGTAAAGAACGTGTGAAAGAAGCTGTAAGGATGAGAAGATACCATCCTCCACTAAATTGCATAGCCCATGTGGAGATATATTGCTGGTCGGAAATAACTTAAAATATAGTCATGTCTACTATTTTTGCCTTGAAAGAAAAGTTAAAAATAACATTTTCAATATAAGGTCAAGTAATAAAAAAAAACAAAAAAACTGTTAGCAAAGAGAATGAAGTGGTTACCAAAATTACAAAAGTTTAAAGAACCAGTTCTTAAAATGATCTTCCTATTTGCATTGTGTAGATGTATGGGAGGGGAGGTATCTTTTCTGGGTTATCCACAGAAATAGGTGTGTACCCATCTAATCTTAGTGTAACTGGCTCCGTGGTGTACAGAAATAAAATAAGGTTATTCAAAGACAAACTCTTATTAAAAGGAAAATTGCTTTATTTTTTTTCTTATGTACTAACGAGTCATTGCTTATCAAGGCCCAAAGGCCACTCGAGGATAAGGGTTAATTAGTTTGCCAGGTGGACAGTGAGACAACATTGTGAGGACTGGTAACGATGGTTGAAACTGGGCAGAATTTGATTATTTGAGAGGATGGCTAAACAAGAATTTGTTAACATTGGGCTTGAAAACGACTACGTTGTAGTCAGCTGGGAAGCAGCCCCGTAGTATTATGTATTGTTTTATTTCAACAATAGTGATTGGGTTTTTAACTCTAGCCAGGTGTTTATTTATCCCTCTTTCTCTCAAATCCATCCTTATCACTTTCGATGTTTTCCTTGACCGTACCCTGGCAGCTGACCCTTCTACCTCAACTGTTCTACATCTACTAACCTAAGAACTCTCATCATTTCTTTCAATGTTATCAAACCAACAAAATCTCTTGTGCTGCACAGATCTCCCTATACTGTCCAGATTTAATATACCTGGGTTCATCAGATCTAAGCCTGTCTTTAAGACTCACATTATATATCCATCCTATTATTCTAATATAATTTCTGTCCATGCAATGCATGTCCTCAACCCTCTCTGGCCAGGTTTAACCTTCATACATCATCACACATTTAACACATCCCTGATACTCTTCCGTTGATTGACAGCAATAACGCTCTTTTTTTTTCTTTTGTTTTTTTACTAATGTATTACCACTTATCAAGGCTCGGGGGCCACTCGAGGATAAGGGTTAAAGAGATCGTCATTTGGACTATAATTGCCGCTACGAAAGGATCGAAAACAATGGGTGGGATGGACAGAAGATTACTTAAGAGTAATTGATAATCTAAAGGGATGGCTTAACAAGTACTTGTTTACATTAGACTTGAAGGCGATCATGTTGTTGTCAGTTAGGAAACAGATTTGTGGTACCATGTTCCACAGATGGGATGTTCTAGGAAAGAAACTTTGTTCATGGAAGTTTTGTTTGGTTTTTGGTAAGGAGAGAAATGAAAGTTATTTCCTGTGGTTGTAGCTAGACGAGTTCCTGCTGTGAATGTTTTATAGAAGAGGGATATCAGGGATTGAAGCTCAGCCGAGCAACTATCATGAACATAACGATACAGTAGAGAGGCTAGCAACATCTCTTCTGTGTGAAAGAGGTTGTAGAGACGAAAAGAGATCACCCACTAGATTACAAAGTCATTTTGTACGCTGTCAAAACAGGAAAGAGTGCTCAGAGCGGTACCTCCCCAGATATGACATCGGTACTCCATCTTAAGACGTATCTGGCTCTTATACAGGTAGAGGATTCTGGAGCGGTGGAATGATCCAACCATTTTTCCAGCAATCGTAGCAACAGATTTTATGTAAGTCTTCCATTTCAGGTCTGGGGTGAAAGTTAGTCTTAGAAGCTTATCAAAAAAGGAGGCTTTCTCGAGGAAAGAATCATGCATCTCAACAGGGGAGAAGTGAGGATCAAAGCATTGGTGGTGAAAAGAGAGAAGCTTGGTTTTAGAGGCGTTTAAAGTAACCCCCCCCCCCCCCATTGCACCAAGTCGGAAGAGAGAGAGTCAGCAAGATCTTGATCTTCGAAGTGTTGCCATAAATAGCTGTGTCGTCTGCATATATGTCAACGAATGATCTCAGAATATGATTAGGAAGAGGGTTGGGCCTGGAATGGATCCTTTTGGGCATGACGTCATGGATGCTATGTGCTTCGAACATTTGTCCGTTAACAATTACTTTTATAAACCTATCAGAGAAAAAGGATTCAATAGTTGAGAGGACGTTTCCAGATATTCGATAGCGAACAAGCTGGTGTAGCAAACCTTTGTAACAGATGCCTTTGACATATTAAGAGCTTTTGTCCCAGAAATGAAGCCCCTGTCGATAGAGTCACTGATCCTGTTCAAAATCAGTCAGCTGTAGATCTTGCAGGATGAAATCTGTCGTATTATTTATCACTAAGAAGATTGTTTTCATTGAGGTTATTGACAACTACTGGAGTCATTTGCTCGATAGTAATGGCACAAGTTCCCCGAACTCACTCCATCCACTTTTAATTATCACACCGGCACCAGCTCCTCTTTGTGCTCCGATGGTATCACCAAGGTAACAAAACTTCTGAACAACCTCAACAGCTTTGCCATCCAAATGCCCTTTCTCCACATCAGAGTTCTCATCAGTCTCCATTGTCTTACACTTTTTGCACACAAATTGGTTATCATCTTTCAATCTACCTGTAAATCCACTTCACTTCTTGTGTACCCAATACTTGCAAGTAGCACAAAAATGTGAATATCTCCCACAAAAAACTGAAAGATGATTATAATTACCTGAAGTTTCTTGAATTCTTTCTCTTCTTGTTCAAATTGTTTCTGAAGCATCTCCGCAATTAATTTGTCATTTTCTTCAGCTGAATTAACAAAAAATTCTATTTAACACATCTATTCATCATTCATTGCAAAAAATATGAAAGATTCAAGAAAATTATGATAGAAAACAAAAAAAAACTCCCAAAAGTTAAATTTTAAATGATAATTAAACCACACGTCACCCGTTGGGTTAGTATTTGTTACACACACACACATATACATATATAAATATACATATTACTAGGCTATACCCCACCTGGTGTTGCCCGGGATGAAGTAATTTTTTTTCTATTTGTTTGCACTTTAAAAAAATTTATACGGCAAAGAAATAAAATTTTGGTGCTTATGCTGATTAGCGGCCATATAAAAAATTATTTTTATATAAAAACAATAACATATACTTATTACGCATTATATTCTTACTCACTGTACGAAAAAGTAGAAAAAAATATCCACTAGAACTTTAATTACAAGTATTTTTCCATTCTGCATATCATAACAGCGACTCATTCAGTAAGCCTCCATCTTGTTTTTTAAGAAGATTTCAAGGGCAGATAACTGAAATCTTCTTAAAAAACAAGATGGAGGCTTACTGAACGAGTCACTGTTATGATACGCAGAATGGAAAAATACTTGTAATTAAAGTTCTAGTAGATATTTTTTTCTACTTTTTCGTACAGTGAGTAAAAATATAATGCTTAATAAGTATATATTATTGTTTTTATATTAAAATAATTTTTTATATGGCCACTAATCAGCATAAGCACCAAAATTTTAGTATTAAGGTAGACAACTCTTATATATTCTTTAAACAAAAATATGAGTTATTCCCCTTCCTAGTTTTGATTTTTTTTCAGTGATTATTTAAAAAAATGTTTTATATTATCAGTCATTTGGACCGGACTAAATAATTTTAAAAAACTAAATTGTAGCGAAGTACGTTATTATATTGCCAATAACATGGTACAACAATAACAAATGAAGATTGGCTAGTCAGAATCAAAGTTTTATTTGTCAGCTTAAAGACTATTTGGATCTGACTTTGAAAATCAAACAAGATAACTTCATATGTTAGATTAAATATATCATTTCTTAACATGAACATTAGTTGATAATCGTGTTTTCACAATGGATCACAAACTCAAAGGATTTCACAAAGTCAGAATACATAGTGATGTCATAATAGACTATCTCTTTCCTTTATCTCATTATGGCCATAATACACTCTCACTCTCTTTTAATTATTTACATCATTCCATTCCTCTCACCACTTCTCTTTTTATTGGTGCTTTATTTACATTATTTGCCCTTCCTTCCACCATCTAAAACATTCATGTACAGATGAAGTGTGCACGGTGACAAGCAAGAAAAATAAGATCAGATAGATTAGATGTGACAATGTTGATTAAATTAAATTTGGAATTAAAATACTGATACTTCAACTATCAGATCTCAATACTTAGCCATTTTAAGTTTTATGGGATGTGAGTAGTTAATGGAAAAATATTACTACTACTCCACCCTCCATCAAAAAATGTCAGGAAAAAAAAAAATCAGTATTCATACCAATAGTTATATAAAACCATAGAATTACGCCAGTAATCTAATTTTTCATATATAAATTATTATTATAATTTCTGATGACCTAAAGAAGGGAAAAAAAAAAAAAAAAAAAAAAAAAATCAACCATTGACTTTCAGTTTAGAGTGAAAGACTTTTTCAAAATTCATTTCAGGTGATAGGTTAAGCCTGAGATAGCTGTTTGATTTGCTATTTGCTTTCTCCCTTCTCCTCACCACTTGAAATGATTTTGTATGGTGGCTACAAAAAAAAAAAAAGAAAAAAAAAAGGTATGTTTTTCTTTATTCGTTAACTTTTGTGTGACGGAGCGGATTTATATTTCTTTATATATTCAAATAAATACATTTTTGTCTTTATTATAGTGGAAGATTATGGAATATTATCTTATTTTATTTTTTTTAATTTTATTTATTTTTTAAATATTGAAATCATTAAGTTTCCCAACCTGGGAGCCATTCACCCACTTGATGGAAAAAAGTGTGCAAAAAAAAAAAAAAAAAATACATATAAAACGAAACAAGAAAAGGTTTGAACAGATGATTTACTTGGAGAAGTCGTAACAAAAATGTAAATTTTGTATAAGATCAAAATACTTTGGAAAGATGTTGGATGAGCGAAATAGACGAGTGGAAGGTTACCTGGGAAATTCTTTCGACCCCAACAGATTGATTCCAGCCCAACGACCTACAAAGTGTACTACCTGTTCTGTTCTTGGTCAATAAATGAGAAATCCTTATAGACTGTGAAAATTTTTATTTTAGTTCCAATCCAGAGTTTCTCTTTTGAGGAGCTGGATTTTCATCACATTAAAAAACAAATCTTATGTCTAACTCTGTTCTTGTGTGGAGGCAAGTAAATAGGGACACTTAGCAGTAGTAGTAGTAATTCGGCGTGACCATCATAGTGGAGTTGACCTATTTCTTTTTGTTGCAGCCATCTGTACATCTGCCGTGTTTATTTTAGCAGCTGTCTTCTTTTTAACACCAACGGTTGTAAAAGTTATTAATAACAACAGTACACAATCATTTGAGGTTTAACAATTATTTTTGATTCAAAAATCTTTCTTTTCTTTACAGTATACTGGTATACATTAGTGTTACATAATACCATGTGGGTATTTCCCAAACTCCTCCCCCTATGGGGGGAGGGAGCAGGTGTTCAAACACGTTCGCGCTCCTTCGGAGTTCAGCAGCAAGAGCAAGATTTCACTAGCTTTTCTTCCATGTTAACTTGAGACTTCCTGTACGTGACGTCATTTCCTGAACATGGTAGCTTAATTTTCTAACTTTAACTTCATCAAAAATTCCTCTTTACTTAATCTAACCTTCATGTGGAAAATTCAGTTTCTACGTCATTTCAACACACTTTCATCCAAATATTGCTGCACATATCCTATCTATCTCTATAAAATTATGTTGGGCGGATTTTAAAAGTTGGACCTGAATAGCATTTAAGCTGACAAATCAACCGTTGATTCATTCTAACCAACTTTCAGTTATTGTTGTACCATGTTATTTGCTATAGATTAACGTACTTCGCTATAATTTATTGAAAAAAAAAAAAAAACTTAATCCGATCAGGTAGTTTGGTAATATGTAGAAATTCTTTAATGATCACCATAAAAGAAAATTGACTAAGGGGAATAACTCTTATTCTTTTAGTAAGAACGAGTGTTCCTTGTTTTTATTCTTTATTATTAACCTATTGATTTGAATTTTTTTAATTGGATGATATGCCCATATTATGCTGATTAAAACCCCTTTAAAATACTCCAAAGAAATTGAAATTTGAGGAATATATATTTTTAAAAACTTTTATTCACCCCAAACAAGGTATATTGCCACTGTGATGTAAGGGCCAACTGTGAATTAGGGGCATCCTAAGTGGGGAGCTGTGCAGCGAGATGTTTGTTCACACTACATTTAAATTTCTGTAGGTACAGTCGAGAGAGCAAAGAGGGAATTCAAAAGGCAAGCGGTTCAAGTAAAGAAGCTATTAGAGTAGAAAACTTTCCGGCATTTGAAGGGGTAGGATTTTGCTGCTTATCATGCTATTTACATTTAGGGGATACGAGTGCAATAAGTTCGTCGGAGCACATTCTGTTGAGGTACTTATAAAACAAGCACAGGGATGCAACATTGCAGTGATGGGACTGGGGCTAGAACTTGGTAGACAGTGTGGGACCTATTAGGTTAGAAGCTCTTTTTTAAACCTTGTCCAAGAGGGACAGACTTGGGGTTGGTGCACCAGACAAATGTGGCAACAATACTCAATGCATAGGCGAATGGTGGCTTTGTAAAGATATAGGATACTGGCAGGTGTGAGAAGTTTACTAGCCCAGTAGAGAGAGGCCACCTTCTTTGCAGCAGACTTGACAGTATCTTCTATGTATTTATTCCAATTCATATTACCTGTGAATGTTAGGCCGAGGAGTTTGAACGTTGGACTCTCAAGAAGGGTGCTATCAGCCATGGCAATCGGTGGTTGGAAAGGTTTCTTATAATAGTTAACGGAAACGAGCTTTGTCTTGGTAGCATTAAATGTAACCATTTATTTTTGACTCCATTTTACTACAGACCGGAGATCATTTTCTAAGGATTCAGCCATTGCCTTGGATATATATATGCGTTCGATTTGCCCGCATGTCGAGAATAGATGGTGTGTGTGGTCATCAGCAAATATACCCATCTCGGACGCAATTGCATCAGGGAGGTCGTTTATAAAAATCAAGAATAATAAAGGTTCAAGGATCGACTCTTGGCGCACACTCGCAGTAATGTGATGTTTAGATGTACAGCCATCGAGAACGACTTGGATCTTTCTTTTAGCTAAATCGGATTTGATCATATTAAATATTCATCCAGTAATACTATACAAATTAATTTTCTTGAGAAGATTTTCATGCCAGACCTTGTCAAAGGCTTTGGATATATATCAAGCACTACCGCTCTAGCTTCACCTGGCTTATCAAGTGTATGGTATATGCGTTCAAAGATAACCGTTAAGATATCCGCAGTAGAACATGATTGGGTAAATCCATACTATTGGTCAGAAAGAAGTTTTTTAAGGTGGTGGACTATCGCTAGACCGATTAATTATTCAAAGATTTTAGTGAAGAGCAGGAGGAGACTTATAGGGTGATAATTTTGCAGGACAGTTCTTTCAGAGTTCTTGAAAACTGGTACCACAGAGGTAATTTTCCAGCTATTAATTGATGCCTAATACTTATGTTAAAATTTTACAAAAATTGGAGGTATCTGATTATTCACAAAGGGCTTCTAAATGCCCTCTTTGCATAGAACTAAAATAAAATAAAAATAACCCACATTACCCATCTTTATGCCTAGCAGTAATGTTTGAAAATTCATAATGATCGGTTAATTAGTTTAGAAGTGAATCCTGTACACATAAATATATAAACATATACACATACCTAACTTTATATGAATGGTGATTAATTAAATTTGATAAATGTAGATTACGTGAACAGCGTAAATAATATAAGATTATTTTTTTTTTTTTATTAAAGTTTTGGGTGCTTATTTTTATTGAAACTCAAGTGAAATATGTCAGTTCAAAATAAAATAACAGGAAAACTAATGGATATACTTATCAGTGAAAAATATTAGTGTACACAAAAAATTACGGAAAATAAACGAGCAGAATTGATAAAAAATAGAATTCATTTACTATTCGGAGACCACGAAGTTTGACCAACAAGCCAGCATGTCATCTTCATATTAGAAGAAGGGAGATAATCTTCTATGACAAGCTTGGCTTGCCGCGAATCTCGTTTAGAGACTCTTAATAGTTAATTTTTTTAATTTTTTTTTTTTTTTTTTTTTTTTTTAAAATTCAAATTCTACTCTGTAATTTTTGGTGTCCCCTAATATTTTTCACTGATAAGTAAGTATATCTATAAGTTTTTTTTGTTATTTTATTTTGAACTGCCATATTTCACTTTAGTCTCAATAAAAATTAGCACCAAATTTTAAAATAAAATATGAAGTTTTATGAAGTTATTTATTCAACAATGCAATACCTATTGCAAATAATTAATAAATATTTTTGGAGAGAGGGCGAGGGAGAATAGATTTCGGCCTCTCAATATCACCATCAAAGATTCTTACCTTCCACGTCCTTGGCTAAATATCGGTACTCTGGAAGTGATGCAACAATCTCACTGGAATCAGAATCATTGTCACTGCATGAACGATCACCGCAGGCTGGCACCTTGATGGAGGCGAGATCAGAAATTGCTGAGGACACTGGTTTCACAGGCGAGTCAAAGTGGTCCCGGTTGATATGCACCTGCAATTCTTCGGTGGAGTTCAGATGCTGATTGCAGATGAAGCAAGTGTGCAGCTTCTCTTTCTCCTTCCCCTGGATCTGCCATTCGCGCGAGCTGCTCGAAAACGCCGCCGCCTCCTCTTCGGGCTGACAATCAAAATGATCTTTGTTGATGTGGACTTGCAAATCCTTAGCCGAGCTCACGGGAATGTTGCATATGAAACACACGTAGAACCAATCTTTGCGCTGAGGGCTCGGCTCACCGATGCCGGTGCCACTATCGAGTGAAGAGGATTTCACAAATGGGTTCCTCGACTTTGGCACATGGAATGCGACAGATGTTTTCTTATTTTGGTGCAAGTCTTCATGGGACGACTTTCGGGAGAGTAAATCTTTCACTTTATTGCGACTCAGAGAGAAATTTCCCGTCCCCTGATTTTCATTTTCATCAGCAACGAGACTAGTCTTTTTCGCGCTCGTGCCAATCGTTAATCCATTTGAAACACATCTAGTCTTTAACCTGGCACCATTGTTACTGTTCAAAGACTGGCTACTCTCAAGGTTGGTCTGGATATCAATGTCCATCGGCCTTGACACTTTGCTACTTGATTGACCATTTACGGAATTCATATTATCAGAGTCTGCCAGGTTTGAAGTGATAAACTGCGAAGTTTCAGAATCCGAAGGATGGTGACAGGTTGCCTCAGTTGTGCTAGGAATAATTTTCTTTGAATCCATTTTTTTTATATTAAAAAGTGGCAATTTTTTTCTATTTTAAAACGGAATCTTTAGATATTCAAAAATGAAAATTCAAGATTCTTTGAGAATTATTATGCGTATGTTCTTTCGATGAAAACATTACATCCAGAATTTGTAATGTTTCTATATTAACATCTTTTAAAGCAGCGGCATATACATTAAAACATCAACAAAAACGTCTTAGCAGTTATTTCATTTGAAACTGCCAAATGGTATTTGTGAAATGGTAAAAGAACCAACAAATTGAATGCAGTCAATTCTATCCGATAACATTGTCATATCCACCATATTCCTTTCATGTTTTGTGTCCTGCAATTGAAAAAGAGAAACAAAAATTAAAATGTAAGTTTTTTTTAAACAGTATTTTAAATCAAAGATTGCTGTCCCTATTACTCGTCTCCCCACAAAAATTCAACCATTCCTTACGGTGGTAGGGGCGGTGGCAATGTAGTAGTGTCAGAGCTATGCACGCTGGAGTTCTGGTTCCTGGCTAGGCCAGCCATGGTGGGCAAGTTTGGCACCAAGCATGATTAGGGCCACAACCTGGCTAACAAAGGCTCTGTTTAAAATCTAAGAAAAGTTTGCATCACAATCCGTCATTTTCTGGTCGTCTCTGCCTCTGTGTGTAGCAAACAAAGACGTGCCAGGTGTCGTGATGTTGTGTATATAATATCAATATATACACTTGTTGTCGGAACCCATGTGTGTTGTCTCTTCCCATGACTGATGACACAAGTCTTATTTAAAATGGAGGTTTTATTTGTATGAGAAAGAAATTGACTCAATATTTTTCAATTCAAAAAATTTGGCAAAAAAATAAAACAAGTATGCTTCAGTTGCCATGTAGGGAAAGAGTGGTAGAAATTACACAGAAGAGGATACAGTAGCCCAGCACCTGTCCAAATGCGCCTTGAATAGCTGTGCTGTTGACGCATTTACTACATCTCGTTGAAGTCCATTCCAAGGTCAAGGGATCCTGATTGAGAAAGCAGTCCTTCTCTAGTGCAATCGAAATCTGTGGTGAAAGTTTCTGGTAGTGTCCATGTAGACCCATTCTGGTACAGGAGTGAATAATAGGTCCGAAGGGATATCGTGATGGCCATTGATAAGATCACTGCGTAATCGTCGGCACTCAAGGGAGAAAATATTAAGCTTCTTGAGTCAGCTTTCGTAGGGCAAATCCCATAGACCCTGCACCATTCGAGTAGCCAATCGGTGAACTCTCTCCAGACAGTGGATATCACGTATTAGATATGGAGCAGAGGCTTGGACACCATACTTTAACAGTAGTCTGACGAGGGAGACATAAAGTGGGAGAAAATTTCAGGAGTGAGTTTGCAGAAGGAGCATCGAATGAGAAATAGGGTGCACCTTGCTTTGTTTGCAACCTGAATGCAATGTTTAGATGGCTTGAAGGACGAGTCTACCAGGAGGCCAAGATTTTATAGACAGCCAAGAGAAATAAATATATTTAACCCAGAGAGAGAGAGAGAGAGAGAGAGAGAGAGAGAGAGACAGGTGCAGAGCCACCATAGTCACTTCATGACTCGTTCTCTCTCACCCGTGCCGGAGCTTCGGGCTTGCTATCGCTTCACATGTCAGATGGCTGTCAAGTCTAGCTGGAAAAAAGATTACAATATTACCTTCTGACAAAAATGACGTCACTTCTTGACTTCCGTTATCCACGAAGGTCATTATTTCCAAGACTAAGTGGTGGGTTAGCTTGAAAGCTAAGATTAGACGTGAAATGATGAGTGAGGCTAAGGAAAATATTCAATGAAGCTGTGAACTCTAACACGGATGAGTGTAAGGATGTTTCCCGACAAGGTATGGATAGATACATTCAGAAAGTCAAACACTCGGATGGATTTTGCAGATTTGTGAGTGATTTCGAGAGGACTTTGAAGAGCGCTTGACCCAACTGTCCAATTTCTCCGTCGAGGAGATTGGCAGAAGAAAAATATTAACAAATTAAAGTACTCACAGTTTAAAGCATCTTTACAATATATATATTTTTTTATACATGTGGAAATTTTCTTGTCTATTTTTCTTCTAGTTCGCTCATCAGTGAGCGATCAAATTTCACTTGAAAAAAAAGGTTCTTTCATTTTTCTAACAGGAAAAATATTCTAGGCAGACGACACATTTTCATTGAAAAAAAAAAAAAAAATGTTTTTTGTGAGAATGAGCAAAAATCTGAAAACTGGCTTTCTTCACCTTTTGTTTTTTCAAGTAATAAATTATCAAATATTACTTGTGTCTCTGAAAATTAAATTATTATTATTATTATCTAACATAATTCTAATATTATTTTTAAAAATAATTATTACTCTTTTTTTTTTGTATATTAAATGCGAATTTCTGGACTGCAAACCTCAAATTAAAAATATGATGACTTCAATTCTTTTATATTTGTTTATCCTTGAGATAACCAAATATCAAATTCAATAAATCTTTTAAACAATTTAGTCGTTTTGACTAGACAGAGAATATTATGGGTCCTTGTGCCCATATATTCTCAGTCAAATTTTGGCTAATATCTGGATTCTTTTGATCGAGATCAAAGTGTAGTATCTGTTCCGATGGATACTGCACCCTATAGACTGGTATTGTCTTGGCCTTCGGGGCTTGATTTACGCCGGTCTATGGGATTGTCCTGTGCAGTTCTAGGAGGTCCACCCTCCCAGGCTTCGCCTCCCCTCTTTGGGGAGGAGTAAGTTAATTGCTTACTGCTTGAGGCGCCCCTACCGGGGAATGCCGACGGGGCTGCCCAGGCAATTTTTGATGGTCAGAGTGCTCACCTCTCGGGCGCTGGCTTTTCAACACCCACTTTCCGACCCGAGCTTGGGTCACATCTTACTTGTGGGAGTAGGATAAAAACTGGCCTTGTGCCTAACTCCTGGAGAGGAGTAAATTACTCTGGATTCTGTTTTCCAAATATAACTTTAAATAATGACATATCGTCATAAGTTTCTCTCACAAACAATTTGGGATTTCAAAACATAACTTTAAATTGTCATCAATTCCAGAAGAAAAGTTTGCAGTCCAAAATTGACATTTTCAGTCAATAAATTCTCATTGAAAACTAAGAGAACAACTTCTCATGTATTTATTTACCTCCTCTCCAGGAGGTTAGGCACAAAGCCAGTTTTATCTTAATCCCACAAGGTAAGATGTGACCCAAGGTCGGGAAAGTGGGACTTGAAAAGCCAGCGCCCGAGAAGGTGAGGACTCTGGCCATTAAAAATTGAGGGGAGGCGAAGCCTGGGAGGGTGGACCTACTAGAACTGCACAACACAAACCCATAGACCGGCGGAATCAAGCCCCGAAGGCCAAGACGCTACCAGTCTATGGGGTGCAGTATCCATCAGAACAGATACTACACTTTGATCTTGGCAAAAAGGCCAAATTGTTTTAAATCATTATTTAAAATTAAGGTCTTGTTATAGATGACGCGCCTGATTTCCGTGACTTCACGTCGACAACGATCGGGCAGGTCGCGGAAGCGCCCGAGAGTTGCCAAGACGAAAACGCCAAGCGTTAATGGAAGACTTGCAGGAGATAATATAAGACGAATAAATTCAAAGAAAAAATACATAGATAAAAAGATAAAAACCGAACAAACTGTAGGGTGGGGGTGGGGGGTCAAATGAACCATTTTCAATCATTTTTTTTGGGGGGGGGGGATTTTGTCAGTGTTTGTTTTTTTATTTGTTTCGCTGTTTTTTTTTTTTTTCTTCTTGCTAACATAAAACAAAGGGTTAGGGTTTAGGGTTTCCGTTAGGGTTAGGGCTCTCGTTCTTAGCGATAGCCAAGCCTTGCATTCAAACTGCCAAGCTCTAACTGGGAAACGATAATATAAGACGAATAAATTCAAAGAAAAAATACATAGATTAAAATCATTTTCTTTTTGTGAAAATAATGTTTTTTTTAGGGGGGGGGGGGTAAAATTTTGTCAATGTTCGGCACATGTTCGTCTTTAACCACTGTCTGTTTTTCACAAGTTTCTACTGACCATTTTTCTTTTCTTTTTTCGGTGTACACTTATCTATCAGGCTGCTAGAGAATTCCGGCGTTTTTGGAATTTTTTTTCAAATATTTTACATTTTAGGAGGGGGGGATCAGTTTCCAATGTTAATTCAACGTAGACTGATCCCCCTCTTTTTGACCATCTCAATTTTTAAAAAAATCTTTTTCGGTGTACGATTACCTATCATGTCAATAGAGAATTCCGGGGGTTTTGGAAATAAATTTTTTAAAATTGTGATTTTAAGACGGGGGATCAGTTTTCAATGTAAATTCAACGTGGACTGATCCCCCTCTTTTTAACCATCTCAAATTTTAAAAATTATTCTTCTGCTTACAATTACCTATCATGTCGTGAGAGAATTCCGGGGTTTTTGGAAAGAAATTTAAAAAAAATGAGATTTTAAGACGTAAAAAGTTGTGAGAAACGAACTATGGTAAAAGACTGATCCCCCGTCTTAAAATCTCAATTTTTTAAAATTTCTTTCCAAAAACGCCGGAATTCTCTCGTGACTTTTAAAATTTGAGATGGTCAAAAAGAGGGGGATCAGTCTACGTGGAATTAACATTGGAAACTGACCCCCCCCCCTCCTAAAATGTAAACTATTTGAAAAACAATTCCAAAAACGCCGGAATTCTCTAGCAGCCTGATAGATAAGTGTACACCGAAAAAAGAAAAGAAAAATGGTCAGTAAAAAGTTGTGAAAAACGGACAGTGGTTAAAGACGAACATGTGCCCAATGTTCTTATAAGAGAAAGAAAAAATGATATTCCGCCAGCGCTCGGGCGCTTCCGCGACATACCCGATCGTTGTTGATGCGAAGTCACGGAAATCAGGCGCGTCATCTATAACAGTACCAAAATTAATATTCGACATTATAATGTCGATTTTACAGGAAAAGGAGTTAATGGATTTGACGTGGGCACAGAGCGTATACACGGAGATGAAAAATCAGGTGTTGACAATTCAACAGAAAATCTTTATCCGACGAAATAATCTCAGAAAGATTTTATCGTCAAATTTGTCGTCTGCGTTTGTTTACTTTTTAAAAACAGTCGCGTCACTCAAATTATACCCCTGAAATGGATGACAATTTGTCGTCTGCCGAAAACATTTTAAGCGCGCATTTAATAACAATTCGAATCCGTTAAAAAAAAAAAAAACGAATCTTACAAACATTTTCACTGAGCGTTTTTAATTAAAATGAAATATGGCCATTTTCAAAATAAATTCCGAAACCTTTTAATGATTAATAATTTTTAATTTAATATTACTAAAATTGCTTGGAAACTACCGTGCTTCTATAGAATTCGAACCGAACCAAACAGACTTTTGCTGAACTAAACCTAAAACTTAGGTTAGGGTTAACCCCTCCCCCACCCCCAAATAGTTCGATAGAAATACTGAAACTACAAAGTCAAGAAATCGTTCTTCTTATATATTTAAATTAAAAAACTATGTAGACACTCCGGGAAAAGATAAATATTGTAAATAATATAAAATAATCCTAACCAAATGAATATTAAAAAAAATATATTGTAAAAAAAGAAAAAAAAGAATCGATCATTTTTATTTACATTTTTTTATTTTACAATAATAAAAGCTTCGTATTAGGCAGGTAAAAAGTGAAAGTACAAAAAGCGCATTACGAGGAACTAAAGAAAATTTGCTTTCTACAAATTTGAAGCGAACTATTTGTTTAAAACAATAACTTAACCCTAACCTAACCTTCAGGTTTAGTTCGGGAAAAGTCGGTTTGGTTCGTTTTAAATTCTGTAGAAGCACCGAAAAATGAATATAAATTGGCAATAATTTTTAAATGACTGAATTTTTAAATTAAGTTATTAGTATTAGACAATAACATACGCTAAAAAACAAAAACAAGAAAAAAACTTAAAATTTAGGTAAAAACTTGTATATTTAAAAAAATATATCACCAAGTCTAGTAAATATAACTTAAAACTTATTTAAAAAAAACAAAAAAAAAACATCGAATACATAAGAATTAAGTAATGAAAAAAAAGTTTAATTTTTTTTATTATACCATTCGAATGTCGTATTTACTTAAATTAATTAGTAAAGATTAAAATAAAATAAAAATTATTATTACCAAGCATAATTAGTTTTTGTACAAAAAAGAAGTAATTAACTATAATATAACAATAGTAATAATAGTTTGTCGTGAAAAGAAAATCAAATTTAAAAAATAATAATAAAGTCGGGGGTTAGTACTCTTTAAAAAATACGTACACTCACAGAATATATAATATTGAAATAATTAATTAGCTTTTACATTTTACAAGAAGTCTAAATTACTCATTAATTCAAAATTTCTTGTAACTTACATTTTGTCATTTGAGATGATCAACTTCTTCTTGTTGAATGTGAAGCGAAATTGAAACGGGTAGTCTCTGTATTTAAAAAGAACTCCATTTGTTTCGTTTTTGATTACAAGAATAAAATATCCGGGTCGGATTTTTGTAACAACGGGGACGAATATTGAGTCGACACCGGTAGATTGTTTACCTCCTCCTTCATCATTTCTCATTACTCCTCCTCCTCCTCTTATTACTCCTTCTCCCTCACTCAAGATTACTCCTCCCCCTCTCATTCATCTTATTCCTCTTCCTCCTTCGCTTTTCATAACATTCACCAAACGTTGATTGTTTTTCGTACGCCAAGATGTTTTCATTCGCCTCCAGAAACGCCAAGCAAATAATTCAAACAAGCAAACCGATTTGCCGCAAACATGCGTCCTTTCAAGAAAATGTTTCCGTCTGCTCACACTTCTCAACAGGAATTCGAGGCGGTATGCATACACAGTTTTAATATAAATATACATATATTCTTTATTGTTTGTTTATTTTTCCTTTGTTTTCATTGTTTTTAGCCATTATTGGTGTCCAGGGTCAAGGTTAGATGGCGAACGTGCATTCGCTAACGTTGTTATTATAGCCATTATTATTATTATTATTATTTTTTTTTTTTTTAGCTTAAGATAACAACTTTTCAGATTTAACTGATTCACCTAAAAATTAAAATGAAATTCTACTTTTATTTTTTAAATGGATGGGGGGTATCTCTTGTCTTATTTTAATCAATTTCATGTCACTGACTTTAAAAACATCTCACAGGCGATACAACGAACATAAGACAAAACAAGGCAGTTCGCTGTGATCTGCCCTGACCAGACACTTGCCGACGATGACAGATCGAATTCTGAATATACAGGTAAAAAAGTGAACAGAATGGGTCAAACTGCGTCTTGTTAAGAGTAGGATAAACACGGGATACCCCCTCCCGCCATTCCACCCAACCACACACTTTTGAGGGCCTTGTGCCTAATTTGTAAAAATTATACTTCTTATTTTTTCAAATAAATAATTAAAAGTATCTATTTTGTGTTATCAGAAATTCTTCTAGACTGAAGCAATCTTTTTTTTTGTTTTGTCTCAAATCCAGAGTGACCCTTTTTTTTGTAGGAGGAACTGGATTTTCCTCGCATTAAAAACCAACCTTGTGTCTAACTCTGCCCTCGTGGGGAGGCAAGTAAATAGAGAACCTAAAATGTCCTTGTAACATTAATTTTTCTTTTATTCTTAAAATGATTTACATCATAGCTATTTTTTCTTTTAATCTGATCGGGCAATTTGTTCCAAAATATATATTACTCTATTATAAAATAAATGTACTTCTATCGATCCTGACCCAATTTCCGTGAGCTACGCGTCAGAAGCGTTCGGGCATGCTACGTAAACGCCCGAGAGATGACGAGCCGAATGGTTGAGAAATACCGAGCGATTATTCAATCAGCAACAACAAAAAAAGTAAATAAAATGCCCCCCCCCCCCCCCCCAAAAAAAAAAACAAACTAGTCGGTAAAAACAACAGCGTTAACTTAACAGGAACCCGGTTGAAAAAAAAACACAAAAACATACACAAACTATTTTATTACCGGTTGTTTTCCTCATTGTTTGTTTACGTAAAATAAAAAAAAAATGTATTTATTTGATAACAGTAATTTCGCTATGTTTTGCTAGTTTGTTTTTTTTAATTTTTAATTTAATTTTTTTTTCTTGAAAATATAACTAAAAATCTTAGGACGCAGCAACGTATCGAAATTGTCGGCTGCTACCATTCGGCTCGTCATCTCTCGGACGTTTACGTAGCATGTCCGAACGCTTCCGAAGCGAAGCTCACGGAAATTGGGTCAGAATCGATAGAAGTACCGAAAAAGAAATCTAATTTTGGTAGATTTAATTTGTGAAATCTTTTTTTGCCAATAAATTACCAGTGCAAAGAGAGAAATTTATTAAAGGGGGGGGGGAGGTACATATTAAAAAATCTGATTATTTTAAGGTTTCAATTAAGTCACTCCCGCTTCTCTAAAGTAAGTAAACCTAAGGATCCCAACCTATTTTTATAATCGATATATCCTTTTATTAGTTTAGTCCAGGGATTCCCAACCAGGGTCTAAATGGACCCCCTCTCCACCGGAGTCCACAGAAACTTTAAGGGGGCCCACGAATTTTTTAATATTTTTTTTTTTTTATCTAGTTTCTATTTGTTTACTCAGATGTACGTGTTTATTAAAATTTTCAGGATTTGGATCTTTGATACTTATCCAGAGCAGGACCCAAGCTAAAATCGACTTGGCGTCGGTTCGGATTAGCTTGGGTCCTAATCTGGATAAGTATCGGATTTTGTTGTGAATATAACAATTGATTCATTGTTGGTTTTTACTAACATAGAAACGAATATTTGATTAAAAAAAAAAAATTGATAAGCATATTGGGTCCACGGACGATAAAATAGCTCTCAAGGGGCCCACAAGCCAAATAAAGTTGGGAACCCCTGGTTTTATTTATTTCTCCCCAGAAGTTAGGCACAAGGCCAGTTTTATCTTACTTCCACAAGTAAGATGTGACCCAAGATCGGGTCGAGAAAGTGGGGTTTGAAAAGCCAGCGCTCGAGAGGTGAGCACTCTGGCCATTTAAAAATTGCCTGGGCAGCCCCGTCGGCATTCCCCGGTAGGGGCGCCTCAGACAGTAAGCAATAAACTTACTCCTCCCCAAAGAGGGGAGGCAAAGCCTGGGAGGGTGGACCTCCTAGAACTGCACAGGACAGGCGTGCAGTATCCATCGGAACAGATACTACACTTTGATCTTAGCCAAAAGGCTAGTCACTTTGTACACCTAATTTTAATATATATCAATTGCCATGTCTTCTAGCCCAGGATTGATTACGAGGTCTTATTAAAATCTTAAGTATTATTCTAACAATAAAATGTATGTAAAGTTTACATGTCGTCGCCTTAAGAAAAACAAAGGTAAAGCGAAAGCCTAAGCATTTTCTTTTTTTATAATCTGAAAACTTTGTGCCTAATCCTAGAATTGCGAATAAAAAAGTGTAAACAACCTTGAAAATGGTATAAAAACAAACATTAAGATTTTTAGAAAGGGGGGGGGGGTCACTTTCCTATATCACCCAGCTCGTGCTGGCAAGACGTCTTTTTTTAAGGTTTATGTTAATATTTGGGTACTTATGCAGTTTACGAACCTGGCTGAAATAATAAGTTTATTATTTAGAAAGCCATTCTTAACATGGGGAGGGGCTTTATTAACTATTCTGTACACTAACCAACAATTTAATAAACAAAAGATACCGTAAAAATTGAATTTAACTTGAAAATCTTATCTAAAAAATACCCCGGTTCGCAAACTGCATAAGCACCAATACTTGTATTTATTTTGTTAATTCCTAGTTCGGTCACGTAAATTATTTAGAGTGAAATGCGATTTGACATTACTCCCAAACAACTTTAAAAAAACAAAACATGTTTTAGTAAATAACATGAAAAGCACTAAGTTGTAGCAAGTTTCATTGTACGTTTGAAACGCAGAAATGAAAACTCGAGCGAAAAAATATAGTCGTCATCTTTATAAACAAGTCGCGAAAGAGACTAACTAATGAAGAATAATGCTAATTAAATACATAATTTTCTAGTTAAAGGATTTGGTCTTTTTGTATCGAGCGAGTCAAGTTTCATGTAACTTAACATTTTTTGTTAAATAGAAGTTGTCCACTGTGTCATGGCGGCCAAATCGGAAATTTCGACCGATCGATGTTAAATAATTTTTTTTTAAATCCCCATTTTATTTTTGCCTGTTTTTTCATTTTTTTGATTAATTAAATAAAAAAAATAGTGTTCATCCTATTAAAGGCTCAAACAACTTTTCACTTTTATTAAACGGAATAATAATGTTAGAATTTGTTTAACAACGATACTCCCTTACAAATAAAGTCGTTTTGTTATCTTTTTTCTCTCATTAGATTAAAATGTTTCGGTTTTAAAACGAATGTTATTTAATTTATTTAAATCCATCGCAAATTATTAGTTTGCAAGATATTTACAGTTTAAATTACGATCTTTTTCGGACTTAAAAACAAAATATCCTTTTTTTTTAAATAATTCTTTTCAGTTAATTATTTTAGCTACCCCCTCCCCTAAAAAAAATCATGGTTTTTTTTGTTTTTTTTTAAACGTGAGAATAGTCTCTCCTAACTTATATCTTTTAATTATTTATTTACTATAAGTGAAACTAAAAATTGCTAAAAGCGAAACTATCAAAATATACTGGGATTAAATTTTTATTTTATTTAACACTGGTTGAAATTTCCTATTTCAGATTGGGACGCCATGACACAGTGGGAAATTTCTAGTTAAACCGTATTTTTGTTTGTTTTTGTTTTACAGTAAAACATGATTTAAGTACAAAAAAAGTTGTTTGGGAAGAAAGCGCTGGTGTATTTGTAGTCCTCAAATTAACAATATAGTCTCGTCTGCCACATTTGTAAAACGAGATGAAGCCGAATTTAAGGCCTCGGCCCTCGACCCCAAATCCCGGATTTCTCGCGCCATCCTGTTGGGGTTTAACGAAAGGCATGTTATAAGTAAATTCAAGAACAAGAAATCCATTCCCTTTTATGAAGTCTCGGTGCCCTTATTTTGTATAATGTGATTATTATTTACCAACAACTCCTATAGACTACTAACTTTTAGAGATAAGTCTATATCGTCACTTGATGTTATTCCTTGGCCTTTTGGCTGAGATCAAGGTGTAGTATCAGTAGACTATGACCCCACTTTTGATGGCCTTGTGCCTAATTTGTTAAATTGTAATTTTACACTTTGAAATTATTTGTTATAAAGTATCTGTTAGTGTTCTGATACTGCATTTAATATTTTCTGTCCTCGGCCAGTGAAGGAGAAATCCTAGACTGGGGCAATTTTTATTTTGGTCTCAATCCAGAGTGTCCCTTTTGAGGGGTAGCTGAATTTTCACCAACATTAAAAAAACAATCTTTTGTCTAATTCTGCCCTCGTGGGGAGGCAAGTAAACAAGTAGACGAAGATATGCACGCTAAATGTTTACCCCCGCCCGCTTTTTAAATTTTTTTACTGAAACCTTTTTTTTAGTAAATAAAATAAAAAGCAGCAAGTTTTAGCAAGTTTCATCGTACACGCGAAACGCCGAAATGAAAACTCGACCGGAAAAATAATCATCTTCATAAACAAGTCGAGAATGAATCTAGATAAGGAAGAATGATTGGTGATCGTGCAGTATAGTTAACAGGAAAAGCAGGTGTGAAGAAAACAAATTTACAACAAATAACTTTTACTAAACGCAATAAAATATAATCCTGTATCTACTCGCAGTCGACCATTTTGATCTTTTTCACAAACACTTTTTAAAAAAAAAACTATGCGAGTCGATAGAAGATTACATTTTTATTGTGTTTGGTTGTTTTGTTTTACGACATATCAACCCTTTTCGGATTATTTAATGCCGAATCCGGTCATTTTGGTAAAAGTTTTTATGTTTTAAGTTCTTTATATCTTCAAATGTTTATTCATGGTGTTTGGTTTAGTTGTTTTGTAGAGGAAATTGTTTTTGTTTTGGGCTCTGTAGAATATGGTTGAGTCTTGGAAATGGATGTTTGGTGTATTTTAGGTCAAAAACCCGGTATCTTGAAACACTAAACCGCCTTATCTGATAGCACCAGTGCTTGTGTTTGGTAAAACTTATTTGTGGGTGGCACTTTTTATGCCCGCCACCAATCACAATCAAGGATTTGTCTCACGTGACTCAATTTAACCAATCAAAACAATTTTAAATTAAAGAAAATTCGTCTGTTTTGAGTATAAAAAACGGTGCTTATTTTTACGCCCTCTCTGAATATGGGTCGACTTTACAATATTTTGTTCTTTTCGGTTTATTTTTATTTTGTATTTACTTTTCAAAATAGAATTACCATTAAAGTGTAGTATCTGTTCTGATAATTAATCTTTTCTCTCCTCGGCCAGTGAAAAAGAGATCCTTCTAGACTGCGGCAATTTTTGTTGTTGCTACTTTTCAAAATAGAATTAACGTTGATGGATTTTCATCACATTAAAAACCAACCTTGTGTCTAACTTTACCCCCGTGGGAAGGCAACTAAATAGGAACAACATAGTAAATGGTAAAAGTGCAGAATAGTTAACAGTCGAAAAATCGTAAAAACAACAACAAACGTCTTATATCAAAAGCATTTGTTGTTGTTGTTTTTTGTTTACGTTTTCTCGACTGTTATTACTATGTTGTTCAACGTTCCTATTTAGTTGCCTCCCCACAAGGGAAGTTAGACACAAGGTCGGGTTTTAATGTGGGTAAAATCCATCTCCTCGAAATTGGGACAAAAAATAAAAATTGCCGCAGTCTAGAAAGATTTCTCCTTCACTGGCCGAGTAAAGAAAAGATATATAAATATAGTATCAGAACAGATACTACACTTTAACGTTAATTCTATTTTGGAAAGTAAAAAAATAAACCGTAAAGAAAAAGTATATTATAAAATCGGCCAATATTCAGAGGGGGCGTAAAAATAAGCATCGTTTTTTTGTTGTTGTTTTTTTAATATTCAAAGCAGACGAATTTTCTTTAATTTAAAATTGTTGTGATTACTTTGAGTCACGTGAGACAAATCCTTGATTGTGATTGGTGGCGGGCATAAAAAAATGCTGCCGGTTGTAAATTTGTTTCCCTAACCCCTCTTTTCCCCTGCTAACTGTACTGCACAATCGCCGAATGATAATTTATTGATTTTCGAGTTAAGTCTTTAAAAATGTTTTTCTTTCCTAAGCTGGGTTCGTAAGTAAAGACAAATAATTATTTCATGTATTTGTTTTATTGGGGGGGGGGGGGGAAAGTATGTCAATGTTTGATTCCCCACCCACCACAAACTACTAATTTGCAGATATTTTTAAAGTCTAATTAATTCGAATCGCAAATAGTTGGTTGGTAAGTTATTGGAGGTCTTACAACATGGTTGGGTCATTTGATGCCGAAACCCGAAACCGTACACATGTTTTGTATACGATAAGTTTGTAGATTACTTTGTACTGTAGGCGTCTATTTTGTAAACAAATAGTCTGTAAAGGAGGAGGAGGAGGGGTGACCCCACACTTCCCTCCAAAGCTCTTAAATTTGGGCCTCACCATTGGGTTGGGTGGGTGGTTCTTAAGTAGTTGATAGAGTTGGGAAATAGGGCAAACAAAAAAAAAAGTGGGCCTGGGAAAGATGGATTTTAAGGTGGGGTAGAGGCGAATACCTTGCTCATGTAAATACTCCCGACTAGCAACAAAATCATACTCCTTTTCTGTAGAGGCCCCTAGACGACGAAAGATTTTCCATTTCAATAGTTTGTTACCTTGAAACGCCTGACTCTGGAATTCCCTCCCTGTTAAATGTAATGTGAACAAACATCTTGATGCCAGACTCCCCACCCAGGTTGCCCCTCTATAAATCTGGTCCCTATCACAGTAGTCTCTTACGCTTCAGTGGAGTGAACAAAAGTAACAAAAAATAGTGTCAGAGGCAGTTTGACGATGTGCCTGGAACAAATTCTATTCAACCCCTAAATAGGACCCTGACAGGTACTCCCACTCCTGGTCAGCGTGGACCTGGGAGTAATCGTAACAAATGAGTAGCTCCACACTCTCCAAAGCTCCCAAATTGGGGCCTCACCACCGAATAAACAATTGTATTTTTAAAAATTTTCATGTGAAATTTAGGCATTAACAATAGATTAACAGTTATCCCATCTTCTTAACCTTTATCTTCGAGTGGCTTTTGGCCTTGATAAGGGGTGACCTATTAGTTAAAGAAAAGAAAGAAAAACTATAAATTTATCAAAAGATTGAAACTAACTTTAGATTTTACTAAGTATATGCAGTACTTATCTTTTTAACTTAAATCTTTAAGGTAAGCAGAGATAGAATCCCTATTTATTTGCCTTCCCACGAGGGCCGCATTAGATACAAGGTCGTTTTCTATGTTGGGTAATTCCAGTTCTCTTGAAAATGAAAATAGATGGGACAAAAATTAAACCTCTTCTTGTCAAGGATTTCTCCTTCTCCTGACCGAGGGATAATTGTCTATTTAAGAAAATGTCCCTTTTTTTATTCTTATATTCTTTTCATAATAGAACGAGTTGAAGATTACGTAGCCTCAGCAATTGTCGCTATGAATAAAGAACAGTAGTTACCAAAGTCTAACTTTGCAACGTGTTACTCTGTTTAAGCTAATCAAGAGCCCTTTTCATATAAGGTAATAAATAGCACTTGTCTATTTCCATGCGCTGTGTCTAATAATGACTGGAAAGGATGGGGGGGGGGGTATGTCTTGTGGTATGTCTTGTGGCCCCAATAGGTATGTGCACTAGTTTTCTAAGATTTTCACGTTTTCCCTTTTTTTTTTTTTTTCTCGTTTTTCGGGTACAAAAACCGCGATTGTTGTCCATAAATATTTAGCAAACCATGCTTTTCCTGTACTACCATTTAAGTATCTGAATATCAGTTTACATATTTTCTAAAGTTAGAAAACTTACCCCCCCCCCCAAAAAAAAAACTATTGTTTTCAACAGATACTAAAGCTTATTATTTTAAACCCCTATTTACTTACCTCCCCAAGTTAGACACAAAGTCGGTTTTTAATGTGGGCTAAAGTCAGCTCCCCCCCAAAAGGGCACTGTGCATTGAGAACAAAAATAATCCTCTCAGTCTAGGAGGATTTCTGCTCCTAAAAGAACATATACCACATTTTGATTCCCCAGCCCTCGGGAGGTGTGTTGATTATTATTGCAATCTACAAGATCAAAACAAATTGGCCCCTTATTTCAAGGTCTTTCTTTTAGTCCATGTTTTATCTATCGCAATTTTTTTTTTCGGCTAGGATCAAAGTGTATCCCTATTTACTTGTCTAACTGTGATCGTGAGAGACATGGTCAGTTTTTAATGTGGGCAAAATCCAGCTCCCTCAAAAAGAGACACTCTGGAACAAAAATAAGAATTGCCTCCGTCTAGAAGGATTTCTCCTTCATTGAACGAGGACAGAAAAGGTGATGTGTAGTATCAGAACAGTCAGTACGAAGGAGAAAACCTCCTAGACTGAGGCAGATTTAAAATTTGTTTCTAGTCCAAAGTCTCCCCCTTTTTGGGAGGTAGAACCCCCCCCCTTAAAAACTATCCTTGTGTCTATCTTTACCCTAGTGGGAATGCAAGTAAATAGGAGAAACCTTATCAGATAATTGATGTTAACAAAGGTCATATTTCCAGTTATAGTTTAACCAATATTTGTTTACGAGTAAATTTAATTTTTTATAAACATTTGTATTTAAAAAAATTGGTGCTTCTCCATGGTTACACCTAGATTGAATAATGGGGGCATGGACAGAAAAATATTTTTTCTGTCTCTCTCTTTCTTCCCAGCCAAGAAATATTCCCTTCATTCAACACTGCAGAACAGATATAGAGGCTGTCTTCGCATGGACTGCAAGACCAACTCCTATAATATTTTGTTACAAAAGAGTCATCAAATGAAAAGAAAACAAAGCCGTCTTATAAACAACAATATATGTATTTATTTAAGTGACCTACACCGTTAAAGTTAAAACAGTGTCACAGTGACGGAACTAATAATAAAGTAAGAAAGAGCATAGCCGCCGACTGTATTTTTTAAAGTTTGTTGAAACAGGAGATTTTGCTGAGTCGGCCATGTCTGTATGATCTGACTTGAATAAGAAAAGGGTCGCTAAAGTTTGAAGGAAAACACCAACGTCTTCTCTACAATAATATAAATCAATCTTTTATGGAGATATATCGATACAGGAACATAAACATGTAAAGCAAGTTGCTTGGCTGATCGGCATTATAGTAGGAATTTTATATAGTTCAAGTTGGTCGTGCGTTTATTCCCGCCTCTCATCAAATGCCAGTCTGTCTACATTGACGTTTTGACTTGAACTGTCTTGTATTGCGCATTAATCAAACTTTGGATGGAAATTAATAGTGCGCATGTGCAGTGATGTGCGATTCGCCTGTATATCAATGCACGAGTTTGGAGGTGCCTGTTTTTGCCAACCAAATCACAACTTATTATTACGCAAGGGATTGCATGTACATATAAGAAAAATATATCTTTTGTCATGTAACTGCTACACGCAGTATATCCTCCAATGGAGGATAGCCTTGCTCGGCGTCAAGTTGACCGGAGCAAGAGAAAAAAAGTCTTCCTTCGTTGATGCCAGGAAGCTCTCTGTAACTACTGTGTAAATCCCTAAGGATCTGGAAGAAGTCCTTCAAATGTTCAGTCGAAATTAATATGCCCTGGAGGCTGATTGGTCATTGTGGTACCCAAACAACCTCAGTAAGGCTGCTCTCCACGACAGGAAAGAAATGTTAATGTTTATGACTGCTACACAGATACTACACTTTGATCCTAGCCTGAAGGCCAAGAAAGTGTATTTTAATTTGAGTTTCGGAAATTGACTTAGAATAGTTAACAGAAAAAAGGGGGTGAAAAAACAAAACAAATAGTCAACTTGTTACCAAAGGAAATAAATTTAATCTTCTATTGATTTGCGTAGCTTTTATGTTTTTGAACTGTTTTTAAGTGTTTGTTTTTTTCTGATTTTTTATTGCTATCTACAAGGCTTTGAAAAACAACATGTCTGCCACGTGTCATCCAAGTGATCTAGGATGGCTCGGTATGGTGCAAAGTATTTTGAAAAATATGTTACAATCCAGATGAGAGGGATATTACATCGTATTGTCATATTTTTGCCGGAAAGCTTTGGCTCAAAAAGGGAATTTCTCGAATTTTATAATGGTATTTTTAACAGGAGAACAACACAGGGATGAGATAATTGAAAGGAATAGATCGACACGAAGCAATGATCAAAAAACGAACAAATAAATTTATTGCAGCAACAAAAAATAAAAAAAATAATAAATAATCCAATACAAAGTAAGAATAATGGAATGTTCCTTCCAGTGAATTCAAGCAATAATAAAGTTCACTTATTTCTTCAATTGTCTTGTTCTCTTTATCAAATCATCTTTCTTTTTTTTTTTACAATATTTTTTTCCATTGTGTCCCCGAATATTAAACCCTGACCTCTCATCGAGAATTTGTATTGAACCATTAAACCGTTTTTCTTTTTCCTCTTAATCTTCGAATCTGAGATCGCACGAACGACATTTTTCTGCGATACAAAAGCCCCAACATTTTGTCACATCTCAGTGCTACTTTTTTCTCAATAATTCTCATCCGATCCTCTGCAATCTAAAACACACCACTCTCTGCCCTGAAACTTTCGACCCGACTCTCTGTAAAGCAAAAACAAATCATTGCACCAAAAAATAAACAGTTGGCTACTAAAAATCCTCCAGTTTCCTCTTCTCTTTTACTTTATAAGATCACTCACTCGCTTTCTCTTCTTAATCCCAGGCAGTCAGTAATAAAGAAATCAAACAACACAACGGCTACGTATCAAAAACACGTCTCCTCGTTACTCTTCCCTCTTCCTCTGCTATACACACAAATGTACACAATAAGATACGGAGAGAAAAATGATGACAAGCTACTATGTTGTGCGTGTTTCACTCTTGTGCATACATGCAGCCTTTTCTTTTCCTTCTTTTCAACTGATAAGTTTTCATTTCAATTTCAAGAACTCGACTAATGAGATTTTTTCTTTTCTTTTGCGTTTCCAGTCAAATATTCAGTTTCTCTTCCTTTAAATTATTATTCACGCATTGCCATTAGCATGTCATTTAAAAAAACAAACTCAAAGTTAAAAATTAAATATTTGACTAATTGGTGACAGTTATTAGTTATATTTTTGTTTAACTTTTTTCACTTGTTAAATATACGGCATCGAAACTTCACATAAAGTTAAGAATGGCAGCCATCTTGAATATCTAATTTTCAAAGCTTTGTAGATAGCAATAAAAAATCAGAAAAAAGAAACAAATACTTAACAGTTCTAAAATATAAAAGCTACGCAGATCGATAGCAGATTAACTTTTCTTGCCCTTGGTAACAGTTATTTGTTGACTCTTTGTTTTTTCACCCCATTTTTTGTTAACTATTCTAGTCAATCGCTTGAGTTTCAAACGAATAGTTGATGGAAAAAAATTTGTAAATGACGAACCTTTATCCCTGACTAATTTTGTTCCTTGTGACCCCCGAAAGAATGGTATAAAAAAATGTGCCTTTATTCTGTCTGAAAAAGAATCTATCTGCTTTGTGTGTGTATGTTTTGTGTAGTTTTTGACTTTTAGATGGATGCACGCCTGTCCTTTATATAATAGATTTTAAAATTCTCATGTTTCCTAAATTGCTACCATTTAAACTGTATTATGATCTGTACATGTATCTAGGGTCTCCTCTGAACTTCGGGTTAATGGCGGGAATGTTTCCTACATTACCAAGTAAATTCAAGCAACCATAAAAAGTCCTGATAGTTGATTCACATCTTCAAAATGGATAAAAGTTTAAAAATTAAAAAAAAACTTAAAATAACCTACTTTTTCACTAAAACTTGGAATGACACTTGTCTACACAAATTTCGGCAATTGTGCAGTATAGGTAAGATAGTAAAAAAAGGGGGGGGGTTAGTTGAACCGTAAGCCTAAGTCCGAGGATGGTTTTCAATCGGACTAGGGTAAGCTTTTTTTAAATTATCTTTTAAGCCTAAAATTCAAAACCAAGTCCGGCAAAATTGGCGGCCATTATTACAGAAACCACACTGACTTGGCTAAGTAAAAGTGACAATACTAAATGCATAGATAAATCTTACAATCAGTTAAGCAGAAAAGTAAATTTTCTTGCGTTTGGTTATAGTTATTTGTTTTCTGTTTGATTATTCACCCCCTTTTTTTCTTGTTAATTATACTGCACAATCGCCGAAAATTCTATTTAAATGTCTTTTTTATTTGGGATCATTATTCCAAGAACCGAAATCTGTATTGTTTGAAATGTTTCTGCCTCCAGAGGTCGGGGATTTACCCCCCCCCCCCCCCCCCCGGTAGCAAAGTTAGAGATAAAGTCAGTTTAACTTTGAAAGGGGTTGTATCACCCCCCCCTCCCCGAGGGAGCCAATCTGGACGACCGACAATGAACTAATTCCTCCTCCTCTCGAAGGAGGTAATGCCTGGGAGGGCTGCCTCCTAGGATCGAACCGAACCCTGCCCTATTCAAACAGAAAGGCTGGCTGGGTTCCGGAGCCAAACTAGACCTTCCTGCCAGAATGTGATAGTTTTATTTCATTCGGTCAGGTGCTGTTCATAATTGCTGAATCGCTGGATACCCCTCCCTATTAGTACCCTAGATGATGGGGGCGGGGGGGGGGGGGGTAGAGCAATGATTGTGTTCCACCCTTTTGTGATCTGGATGTGTGGATGGGAGTTTAAGTTAGTTTTGTATATCTGACCTGATTTACACAGGCACTGACACCCTTCGCCCTCCCCCTCCCTACATTAAAAGAATGACCTTTCTATCAAACTTGTCCTCATTCTGTGGAAATAATAACTCTAAAGCTTACTACCACGTTTTATGTTCTCTAGATGACATCTCGTTCTGTGTACAATGGGGGGGGGGGGGGGGAGGGTTGCTTCCAAAGATAAAGGAAAAACAAACATCTTTAACAAATTTGATTGTAATGTAGACATCAACTTCACATTTTATGTGACCAAATAGCCTTTGTAAGGACATATAACCAATTCTTGTTTTTAAATCTTAACTATTTTCTTAATTTCTTGGAGATCAATTTTGTGTGTCGGGGGGGGGGGGGGTCTGCTGAAAAAATGCTTTCAAACATGTATAACTAAAATAATTACTTTTTTGGTGTTTCTCTTATGGACTCTTATTATAAATAATGGCCATCCATCTCTATCTCCCTCTCCGGCAAAATTACTACCTATCCAGTCCAAATAGTATGGATTGGCTCATCTATGCATTTGCGGGCTTTCACATAGTGATTTTAGTGGACGAGAAATGTTGACTGATTGGTGGAACTAATAACGCTTTAATTTCATTTTGTCTTCTTCTTTTACTTAAGTAGAATTTTACAAGCCGGCACAGTAATTACAATTGCAACATTTCTTATTTTTAGTTTTTAAATAGTCTGTAGTTAAGAAATTGTCAAGTTGGGCCTCTGTTTGCATGGCCAACCTAGATAAGGAAAAGTGCTCAAAAAGTCCTAAAAATTTATGATGCAACCAACCAACCCGGCCGATGGTGATGGTTTGCTTTATTGAATGCATTACTATTATGAATATTTACCGTTGTTCACATTCATCCCAAGCCATGTGGTTCAATGACGATTGAGAAGACGACCCAAATACAGTTTCTATTATAATCTTTGCTTTGATAAAATTGTAAGTCAACATTGTGGCTTTTTTCTCGTAACTACAAGAATTTAATTAGTTTTTCTATTTACTATTAATCAAATGTTTATTGAAATCAATGATGCAGTAGCATAAAATAAAACGAAATTAAAAAGAAATCCTATTAAAAAAAATGATGAAATCCACCAGAATACATTTTAATCTTTTTGTTAATAGTTAGAAAAAAAAATTATTTTGTGACTCTTTAAAATTTGAAAGGAATTTGGAAGCATTTAGACTATCTAATAAAGTCTTTTTTGACTTTAAAATTCTTAAATCCCCAGATTGATATAATTTATCGTTTCTGATAATCTAAATAAAAATAAAAAAAACTTTATTTAAAGTGGAGGATTTCTTTCCAAATTCATTTCAGGTAGCAGTTTGTTTGACTTGCTTTCTTGCTTCCCCTCACCACTTGAAATGGTTTCGTTGGGGGGGGGGGGGGGGGGTATAGAAAAAGGCATGTGTTTTACTCACTAATTTTTGTGTAACTGGATGCATTTAAATTTATTTATATACACATTGGTCTTTATTATAGAGTGGAGGATTCTTTGAGGCTCCCTGAAGAAAAATATACAACATATTGTTTTATCTATAATCACTGATTAAAATCTTTTAACTGCTTTCATTTTCTTTCTAACAGGTAACATGATACCCACAAAAAGAGTGACGAATTTTGATAAGCGTATTTTGGTTTTCAATAAAACCTATCCAACCGTAGCTGATGTTCCTGACAATGTATCGTAAGTTCTTTTTGGAGTGTTCGTTTTTTATTTATACATACATATATATAAACAACTTTGACCATCTGCAGGGCCAGGTGTACAAGAAAGAGAACAGGTCCAGAAAGAATAGCGTTTTCAACGCTTTTCTTAGGTATTTTCATGTTTGGAAAACTCATTGACACGTCTTCATGCATGACAAATGGACTGCCAGCTGAGAAAATTCCAGTCTCATGCTATGGTTGTCATGTCTTATTTTTTCAAGCAGCTCAGAAACCAATACGTAATAACCTTTGTAGTTATTGGTAAAAGCTGATATTGCCCAGTTTTGGTGGGATCACATTGAGCCTTGCTCTTAATTAGGCTGAAACCAAATATCTTGTCATGTCTTGTCTATTTATAACCCACAACAACCGATCAAAGGGCTTTTTTTTTCTTTGCCACATTATTGCTGAAAACTATGCACTATATTCAGTTTTTTTTTTTTTTTGCTTTTTATATTTTCAATGCTGTTATTCAACAGAGTTTAGCCATTCTGTCAAAAATTACGAATCTTATAGTTTCAAGCAAATAAACCATTAAAAAAATAGACAAACTTGTCATGACATATCTATATATATATAAATTTAAAAAAAAACTAACAAAAAAATAGGTAAAATGTCCTTGGAAACTACATATAATATAGAAATATTTTTTTCTTAAAAATCATGCAATTTTTTTTTTTTTCTTCCCGGGCCTTTGGCCCTGTGTTCGACTTCGACAAGGATCCAAAATAGCTAGTGCCTCATACACATGGACTTAATATAACCCCCCCCCCCCCACACACACACACATAACTGCTTACATGTGAACTGACTTTCACACCTGTGTACAGACACACATACTTACATACACACATGGATGCGTCCTGACACCGTAGCACAAACATTCTATGTTATGAACTATTCTCTCTTCCCTACTCACTGCTATGTTCTTGGCCTTTTGGCTAAGATCAAAGTGTACCAGGGAATGCCGACGGGGCTGCCCAGGCAATTTTTAAATGGCCAGAGTGCTCACCTCTCGAGCGCTGGCTTATCTAATCCCACTTTCCCGACCTTGTGTCACATCTTACCTTGTGGGAGGTAGATAAATAATACGTTCTTGGCCTTTTGGCTAAGATCAAAGTGTAGTATCTGTTCCGATGGATACTGCACCCCATAGACTGGTATTGTCTTGGCCTTCGGGGCTTGATTTACGCCGGTCTATGAGTCTGTCCTGTGCAGTTCTAGGAGGTCCACCCTCCCAGGCTTTGCCTCCCCTCTTTGGGGAGGAGTAAGTTTATTGATTACTGCCTGAGGCGCCCCTACCGGGGGGAATGCCGACGGGGCTGCCCAGGCAATTTTTAATGGTCAGAGTGCTCACCTCTCGGGCGCTGGCTTTTCAACCCCCACTTTCCGACCCGACCTTGGGTCACATCTTACCTGTGGGAGTAGGATAAAACTGGCCTTGTGCCTAACTCCTGGAGAGGAGTAAATAATACTCACTGTAGCTACTTGGCCTTTTGGCTAAGATCAAAGTGTAGTATCTGTTCCGATGGATACTGCACCCCATAGACTGGTATTGTCTTGGCCTTCGGGGCTTGATTTACGCCGGTCTATGGGTCTGTCCTGTACAATTCCAGGAGGTCCACCCTCCCAGGCTTCGCCTCCCCTCTTTGAGGAGGAGTAAGTTTATTGCTTACTGCCTGAGGCGCCTCTACCGGGGAATGCCGACAGAGCTGCCCAGGTAATTTTTAAACCCCACTTTCCCGACCCGACCTTGGGTCACACCTTACTTGTGGGAGTAAGATAAAAACTGGCCTTGTGCCTAACTCCTGGAGTGGAGTAAATCAATACTTACTGGAGAATTATAGTAATGGACTTCCATTTAATTTTGCCTTCGTCCATATTTATGGACATACTAACCTCTTTCCATTTTGTTCATGTACTAACGAAGACGACACAATAAAGTTGTTATTAAATATTGGAATGAGAGTTTGTCACTCCCATCCTACAATACCATTATATTTGTTGTGAAACACTCGATCTCTGAGGATGGATATGTTATCTGAAATTCTTAAGATAAAAGTCAAAGAAAAATTTTTAATGATTTTTAATAAAAACTATATTTGCATCTTATACGTGGTTTCCATAGGCATTTTGCCTGTTTCTTTTCAAATTTAAATTCTTAAAAGATGCTTTCAAAAGAACTTTTTCCATATATATATAGCAGGCATGTGACATAAGGAGTAGCTTTTATGGTGTACATTTATTTTCAAAGGGCTGAAAATAGCCCTTTTTCCATCCAGACTCCATTTTTTTTAATGTAAGTATGGAACAATTTCTCTACCCCCTCCCATACCTTTACCCCTCTATCCTTCCTCATTTTATGTTTCAACCTCCTCCCCTCTCTATTTACAAAGACCAACAGCAAGAAAAGATTACTGATACGGAAGAAGGAAAGAATTTGAGATAGTGTGTTTCTTTCTTATGTTATCTGTAACTGGGTGTGCAAACTAATTTTCATGCAAGCTATAGAAATAAGGTTAGGGTTGTAGAAGGCCAATCCCACATATCAACCATATTCACGTAAGTTGTGGTTTTCTTGCTTTTTGCCTGTGCCACACTTATCAGATAATTTTGTACTTTTTAAAAGTGACCCTCCCCCCTCCAAGTAGCTGGTTTTCCCTACGTAAACTTCTTGTGTCACATCTTTCTGGCACCGGCTGCACATAAGTAAAGGGCATTTGTTTTTACTCTTTTCATACTAACCATGTAATTAATGTTGAAACTTCTTAATGTTTTTTTAGATATTTATTTTTGCAGAAATCAAGGGAAATAACTCATTACATGATTATTTCCCTTTAATGTCCAAGAATATTCAGTGAATAAGGAAAAATGTATCCACTCTAACAATTTTCTTAGCCGGAATAAGTATTTAAAGAAACAAAAAAAAAAATTGACATGAAATAAAATAACATAGTGGAATGGAAAAAGAGAAAAAATAGGTTAGTCTGAATCCAGTATTATATCGAATTGCTATTTGAAAAGATAATTTTATATGCGAGATATTTTAAAGTTGACAACCAATGAAATAGCATTTATTGAAACATTATTTTGTAAGGTGGTCTGGTAAAAAGAAAAAAACCTTAAAAGGAAACTTTAGACTGCTCATAGCAAACGGAATTTTGTCACCAAAAAGAATATGTGGAATCGTTGGTATGAAGACATCACTTCCCCTGCTACTCATGAGAATTCTGGCTTCAATAATGGGGGGGGGGGGGGGGGGGGGGCTTGTTATCAGGTTCCATTGCAACTCCCAGTGATTCCAGGTTCCTTAACAGCATGACTGATGTATCAACTTTGAGCTTCAATTCATTTGGTGGAAATCCAGATGGCTCTAAAGTGTTCATAACATCTACAGTGTAGTGAACCACATCCTCTGGGTCAACATCAGTTGATCTGTAAGTGGTAATGTTGCTGGGTGTGCTTTGCAGACGTTTGTCATTAATTTTGTCTATGCTTACATTGTGGATAGCCAGAAAAGCTCCTTCGTAGACAATCTTATTGGTAGTTAGGAATCTCTCTCTCACTCTCTCTACTGAAATACCTCACTCCTTTTCTCTCTCTCTCTCTCTATACTGAAATACCTCACTCCTTTTTTCTCTCTCTCTCTCTCTACTGAAATACCTCACTCCTTTTTTCTCTCTCTCTCTAATGAAATACCTCACTCCTTTTTTCTCTCTCTCTCTCTCTCTCTAATGAAATACCTCACTCCTTTTCTCTCTCTCTCTACTGAAATACCTCACTCCTTTTCTCTCTCTCTCTACTGAAATACCTCACTCCTTTTCTCTCTCTCTACTGAAATACCTCACTCCTTTCCTCTCTCTCTCTCTACTGAAATACCTCACTCTTTCTATTGTTCTGAAAAGCATGGTAGCACAATCTTCAAAAAACACAATTCAGAATAAAATATTGATTTTGTAGGAATGGACGTATCAATGACAAATCTAGAATTAGACTGGCTTTTCCATAGATTTTTATAGATAAGTTAATTTTCGTACTTAACACTATTGCATTTTTGATTTCAATAAATATTTGATTTAAAATAAATAAAAACAATCCATCCATGAAAGTTATGTTGACACGAGAAATACACTCACAAATAGCAGATATTGTCAACAGCTTGAATTAATATTCTCAGTTCGACGACGGTTCCAAAGTTTGGAGAAGGTCAGTTTACATCGGCTGAAACGTGAAAATAACCAAGATGAGAATAGTAGCCTGAATTAAACAAGTTATCGATCCTTATCTAAACAATTCCGAAACAGTCTAATTTTTTTATTTTTTATTTTTAAGGCTTACTGTGCTGAACAAAGCTAAGGACAGGAGTCGTGTGAAGGTCAGCATTGCGATGATGGTAGCTACTGCATTTGGATGTATTGCTGTGTCTTATTCTGGCCGAGAGGCAGCTAAACGAGGTGAAAACCTTCAAGAGAAGAACTTGGAATGGCATCGGTTATATAATGAGAAAGCAAAGGCAGCAGAGCATGAGGCGCATCATGCGAAGTAAACAAAACAACTACAAATGTAATTGTATAATAAATTGCTCTTTTAATTAGATTTACGGCCAGTATTTTTCTTCAAGAAATTATCAGTAATTATGAACTTGGTGTTCTTGTCTTAAAAAAAGAAAAAAAAAAAAAAGCTATTTTTTTAGATTTTAAATTTTCAATACCAAAAAAAAAGTCACCAGCAGTTCATTTTACTGTTATCAATTGAAAACTTTAATTTTCGTAATAAAGAAACTTAATTGATATCTATCCTAGTCTTGATTATTATAATACTACTGTTAAAAAAAAAAAAAATGACTTCATATTCTTTTCTTTCGTTACTTTTATTTGATGCATAATTCGGTACAACATAATTCTATCTTGGGTTTACTTTCGGCAGCCTCATAACTCTCGCTTCCCTTATTTTGTCCTTATATCCTCTTTCTTACAATGTGAGGACTAAACATATCCTCTTTCTTATATTAAACTCACGAAATGAAATCACAAAACCTTTTTACAACAACAACGAAAGGGGTTTATTCAGATTAAAGGTTTCCTATACCGTTTGGTATAGGTGGAGGAAGATTGGACAGTGTCCGAGAGAAGAGGAAACTAAGCTGTTAGGGCTCAGCAAATATCTTCAGGCGAAGATAGTAGGTGCTGGAAGCGTCCAGTGAACAAAGAGGCAGGAGAGAGAGAACGTGTTTCCTCGTTGTTTGCCGGAGTCTCTCTGAGCTGCGATCCTTCTTGGCTTGTGCCAGGATATCGTCTGCCATATCCTAAGGGAGCTGAAGTAGTACCTTAGGAAACTAATGATATCAATGTGCCTTGATTGGCCAAACCAGCTCACAGAGACACTGATACGCATTACAAAGTAAATCTAATTTATAACGGCTACATTTCATGAGCGATGTTTCTGACAAAGGGAGAAGAATTGCTGTTTTCTGGGTTGGAATGTATTCATCTAACAATTATCTTTGGCTAATTTTTTATCTTGAAGTGGTATTTTCTTTCTTTAGCTCCTTACATCAAGTGGCTTCATGCCTTGTCTGGAGCTATTTCCAAAAAAAATTCAGTTTAATGTCAATTTCACATGCTGGCCGGTTTTGTATGTCTTTTAGAAATTGGTTTCCAAACTAACTTATCTGTGACCCGGTCTTTATTTATCCCTCTTTCTCTCAAGTCCATCTATATCACTTTCTCCCATGTTATCTTTGGCCTTCTCCCGTGAACTGACCCTGCTACCTCAACTGTTCTACATCTAACCCACAAACTCTAATCCATTTTTTTAACGTAGCCAAACCATCAAAGTTTCCTTTTCTTCACACGTTCCAGGTTTAATCTTCCTCTGAGGTCATCAGATCTAGTCATGTCTTTAAGACTCACATTACACATGCATCATATAATTCTCGTCATTTCTCTCCATGCAACACATGTCCTCAATCCTCACTGGCCAGGTTTCACTTCCATACATCATACTGTGTACAAACGCCCGATAGACTCTTCCGTTGGTTGACAGTGGTAACACTCTGCTGGTTAGTAATGGCAGAAGTTTTCTGAACTTACTCCATCCATATCTAACCCTTGCAACGAGCCACTCACTCTCTCCTCCGCTTCGGAAATTGGTGTGTGGGGGATGGTTAGGGAATTTCATCTCGATTTTGGATTTTTTTGCCATTGCCCACTCACATCCTTGAATATTCAATCATTTATTTTCTAATATTGAAAGAAAATCGTCGTGTTAATGAAAGTTCTGTTTAGATTCACAGCTTTTTTGACGATAGCAGTAGCCATAGTGCTGACTTTTTTCCTTAGTTGAAGAAATTGTCGTATGCTCGTACGGAGAGATGTTTATCGATATTTCTGTTTGGTCCTATAGCTTTTTAATGAAGCAGTATCAATAATAGTGTTTTGCCATTCATATCTTGATAATATTTGTGGGCCTCGACCACAATTTGATAGACGAGAGCTGGCTAAGTGGTTATTTAGTCATTTGTCAGTGATAACTGAGTTTGGATAATCCATTTGATGATAGCCGATTCTCGTTTGTTGGGTACGGAAGAAATTTCTTGGTGGGTAAGGTTATCCGTGATAATGATGACGAGATTGTCTTTGATTGTTAAGAAAACATGGTGCAACAGCTAGGGTTAATTTAGGTTGCTCGCTGGTGTCTGAGTAGTTGTGACTGACAATAATCAGTTTGCCAAGCTCTGATTCTGTCCTCCATGTGTGTTTGGATTCTTGATCATATCTTGATTTTTCAACAGGTTCTCGGCTATCTGGGCAAGTGTTTTTGATTAGCTGAAGGGATCTCGATAATCAAAATTTTGAGTATTTTACAAAAATCATTATTTTTTCTGCTTTTGTTGTTGTTGCTTCTGTTTGCTCGGAACGGGGTTCTATCAGTAGTTAGGAGACAAACTTAATCACTCAGAATAAGATCTTGTTAATGATTGTGTAACAGCCATTCACAACATGAACTCGCCTTTATCACTACTGCAAAGAACTTTCTTGAAACAACCTCCATGAACAAGGTTTCTTTCCAGGAATTTTCCCTGCAGATAACATTGAACATGAAGATTATGTTAACAAATACCTGTTGAGTTGTTTTTAAGTAATCAAGTTTTGTACCTACATAGTTTTCAATCCTCATAGTATTCTTCACCTTTCAACTGACAATTCATCCATCTCATTAACCCTTATCCTTAGATGGCTTTTAACATGTTTTTACTAACAAGGTCATTACTTACCAATCAGGCCCTTGGGCTAGGATAAAAAATGTAAAATCTGTTCTAGAGGGGGATGGGAGGGTAATACCAGTTGCCTGAAGTGCACCCACCGAGAAATGCTGATTGTCTGATCTAGCCTATTTTTGTAAGTAATTTGTGGTGTTTAGAAATGGCGACAGCCCACATTAGGCTCGACTTCGGGAAGTAAATAAAAAAAATTCACATTTTAATAAAATATAATTTTTTATATTTTCTTTTACACAAATCGAATAACAATATAAATATGAATGACCTGCATAATTCTGCAGATGGCAACTGTTTACTGAGAGAAAGCACCACACAAGAAATCAGCTGGCTCTTTCAAATAATATCTTTATGAGGATCATGCTGAGATATCAAGTGATTTGAAATTCTAGAAAAAAAATGAGTGACCCCTCCAGATAAAAGACCTGGTCAGTAAGTTTTTTTTTATGTCTAATAATATAACAGCTTATCATTTTTCAAGTAGGTGGCTGTGTGGTTCCACCGATATTTATATTCCAGCAAGACAACCAGAGGAGGTTCTGTGTGTCTTAGTTTGTGATTTGCAAGTCTGTCATTGGGTGTCATTGTAATCTCAAAATAAAACACTTGTTTGTCTTAAACTTGTGATCTTGTTTGGAAGGAAAATCCTTTTGTTACAGCAGTCACCGCGACCACGTGATGACATTATGGTCAGTGTTGAAATCAAGCACTGGAAAAAGCAAGTTGGACCAAATACAATTGAGTCATTTGGTGAGATTTCATTTTTATATTTCGTCCATATCAAAAGACTTCATCATAAATGAGTGAAGAAATGATTTAAATTTCTTTTAATAAAAATGAAATATAAAAATGTCTAAATATTTTATCCGATTTAGTTTATCAGCTTTTTCCAATTCTTTGCATTTTGTCAGATTTTTAGCTAAACTATATATATACTAGCAGGACTTGTTGCCCGGGGAGGGAGGGGGAATGAATAAATAAATAAAAATCGGTAAATGAAACGTTAATTCTAGTTTGAAAAAATAAATAGATGAATCGTGTATGGGTACAATTCATCTAGACTGCAGCAATTTTTATTTTTGTTCCAATCCAGAGTGCCCCTTTTTTTCTTTTTTGAAGACCTGCATTTTCCCCATATTAAGAACCCACATTGTGTCTAACTCTGCCCTCAAGGGGAGGCAAGTAAACATTAAAAGTGCAGAATAATTAACAGTCGATAAATCATTAAAAAAAAAATAAATACCTTATATTAATATCAATCGACAAATGAAATGTTAATTCTATTTTGAAAAGTAAAAAAAGGTAAATAAATAAAAGACATGATGTTTAGCGAAAAGTATGTATGTCCTTACCCACGTGATAAAAAAAAAATACCTTATATCAAGCAGGAAATGAAACATTACTTTTAAAAATTTTTTAAAATAGAATTAAATATGTGTCCTTACCCACCCGGTCTGCAGAATATGACTTCCTAGAATAGTGATAACGACAGGAAGAATGAAAGTGAAGTTGAGGGAACGGTCGTTCTGTAAGTGAAGGTTTAAACATGTTTAATAGTAATTTATTAAAAAGTTATTTTAGCGACTGAAAGTGTTGCATTTAAATTTTGAGTGTTGTAATGAATGCTATTACTGAATGGAAAAGTAGGAGACGCCATGTTTTAATCTAAGCTGGTGTTTGTTCAAGGTTCGTAAATTATATTTGATTATTCCAGAATAAGATTGTAGCAAGCTAATCAAAACGCCGTAAAAGTAGTTACAGTAGCCTCTCAAAGAAGCGATCTGTATTTAGTTAGTAAATGTATAAAGGGTGAAAGACAATAGCACAGAATTAAAAAATGAAACAATGAGACAGAGCTGAAAAATTTCTTACAAAGAAGTCCCGATGTAAGATGGTGTGGTGTTAATAGATAATTTCCGAAAACAAGCATCAATTATTGGCATAAAGCGCTTGTGTTTAATTACCTATAATGACTAGTTGCAGGGGGGGGGGGGTCGATATTTTATTATATAGAAGATTATATATATATATATATTTACACATGAGTGTATACCTTCGTCAAAAAAATTAATGCTTTGCCAGTGTTTGCAATCATAGAATTAAGTCAATTTCATTTTTCATATATAAATTAGCATTTTTGATTAAAAAAAACCCCCCAAAAAACACCCATTGTTGAATTCAGAAAGAAATCCTTCACTGTTTACAGTGAAGGATTTATTTTTGAATTCATTTCAGGCTGTGATATAATATAGATGATGCCACCAATAAAAAAATCCATGATTTTTATAAAGTACTAACCTTTAAATGGCACGTGTAAAAAATTTTTTTTAAACCAATCGTGTCATTAGTTTATAAATTACAGCTATTTAAATGAAGCTAGTGTTGCAAATTTTCAAAACAATGGAAAAATATGCATTGTTTTCTGATGGGGGGGAAATACTGTTCAAGCAAAGCAATGGTTTTATAAGTGTTATTTGAACTCTGCTCAGAAACAACACTTAAAAGGGATGATAATTTTAAACATGGTCGTACAGACAAATATTTCTGAACGCTCAGGTCACACAAATTCGGGAAACAGTAAAAAAAATCCAACTTGTTTTGGCCGATTGTAAATTAAAGTTGCAAAAGATATTAGAAGGAAATGTGTTCACAATTTTGTATGAAAATTTGTCAATGAGAAAGCTGTGTTCAAAGTGGATGCTGCGTTTGTTCAGTTGATGCAAAACAATTCGTTGTTGACGATTCAGAGTTGTTTGTAACTGTTTCAACAAAACAGAGTTTTTGTCAATGGATGAAACATAGATCCACCACTTCACTTAAATCGGCAGTCAGCTGAGTTGACAGCAGCAGGTGAAAGCCACCCAAAGAGGCAAATATCAGCAGACAAGATTTTGGCCTCCATATTTTATGCATGGATTACCTTGAGAAAGAAAGAACCATCAATATCGAATATTATATAGGATTATTGGTGTTTGAAGAAAGAAGTTGCCAAAAAAATGGTCTCAAATGAAGAAAAAAGTGCTTTCACCAAGACAATGCACCATGTCACAAGTCGAGCACAAAATTACATGAATTGCACTTCAAATTACTTCTGCACACATCCTATTCTCCAGATCTGGCTCTTAGCGAACACTGACTGTTTGCAGAATGCTTCAGAGGAAGAGATTTAGCTCCAATGAACAAGTGATATTAGAAACTGAGGTGTATTTTTAGGCCAAAGACAAATCATTCTACAAAAAAAAGCATCGAATTGTTAGAGAAGCGTTAAAATCAGTGTATCATCCTAGAAAGGAGACTATGTTGATGAATAAAGTCGAATTTTGCCTAAAACGAGATTTATTAAGTGATGTTTTATAACCACTAGGTTTAAAATCTGCATCTTTTAGCCATATTTGGTGACATCAAATTATTATTCACTGACTGGGATGAATTCTTATCGCTGATTTCATGGGGATGGGTTCCTCATTCTATGCTGAGACAGGTTTATTTTCTTGAAAAACTCACATGATTTAAAAAAAAAGAAAAAAAAAAAAAGAAGCTGAACCTGCCAGCAGAAAGCTGCACAGGTGTAGCTGCCAATATCTGAAAGAAAAGAAAATGAATCCAATTTTCAGAAAGTAGGGTCACTTTTGCGTCACCCTAGATTAAATTTTATTGCGCACGAATGATAAGAGTCATCATACTATTCGACCTTAAACTCTCTGGAAACATTAAATCATTTTAGTAGGTCTTAAATAAATTGATATCGAACGACCTGGACACTTTCATGAGTTCCTATTTACTTGCCTCCCCACAAGGATAGAGTTAGACACAAGGTCGGTTTTTAATGTGGGGGGAAAATCCAAAAAAGGGCACTCTGGATGTGAACGAAAATAAAAATTGCCTCAGTCTAGAAGTACTTCTCTTTCATTGACTGAAGACAGAATCAAACTAGGTGTAGCATCAGAACAGATGCTACACTTTGTTCCTAGCCACAAGAGTTTGCTAATGTTTAAAAACCTTCTAAGGTGGGTTCAATGAAGGTCATCACATATCAAACAATGTTTTTTACCCCCAGAGAGTTTTTACAATGTTCCTTTTTGTGAAGGCGTTTTTACAGTGGAATTTGACTATTCATAATGTGTCAGTGATTTTGTTTGATTTTTAGATGCTTTTGCTTCTTTTAGAATGTTTAGATATTATTTGGCCATTCTTTTGAAGAGAGTTTTTCAAATGGTTTTCTTGTTAACAAGATAATTCACATTTATATGCAGGTTAATTAGTATTTGTTTCTTGTCAAATGTTATTTTATTAATTCTGATTTTTTTTTTAATTTCGTTTGTACAAATAAGTAGATTTTATTTATTTAAAATTAGGTTTACATAGTGATACAGGAAGTTCTCAGAGAGAGATAAGTTCCTTATGATAAGTTGTAACTTGATTTAGGAACACACCTAAATATGCATATAACCTGATTTTTGACAAGTCGTTAGGAACACACCTAAATATCCACCTACGTCACTCACTTGTGCCAAACGCAATAGCCAAGTTGGATTTGTTATTCAAGTTGGACATTACTTAAAAAAAAAAATTTTTAATTTAAGAAAACATCAGCATGTTTTTTTTTTTTTGTTTTTTTTTTTTTTTTAAATCGGCTTGATTCTGTTTTGTAGGTACGTGCAAACATGGCGGCTTCTTGTACGGACTATGCTTATTAAAAAGCGCTTATCATTAATTATTTAATTAGTTTCCGTGTAAACTTTGATTGTGTTTGAAAGATAAAAGCCTAAACTTAATCTCTAAACGAAAAAAACTGCATATTTACGTGTGAAAAATAAATTATAATGAAATATGTAATTACGACGGTCAAAAACCCCAAAAATTCAATGAATTTTGAACTTTGAAAAAATTAATTGTAAAAATCCCTTAAAAGATAAATATAAGTTTTTGGGAACTATTTCAAAGATAATTATTAAATTAAAGTCATAAGACACTGAATTAAAAAAAAAAAAAATCCCACGTTTGACTAAAAATTAGCAAAATTAGCCCTTCAAATGTGATAAATGAGTAAAATCCACCATAAGTTCATCGGAAAAGGACGTTGTTTACAAAATGACATAGCATGCAAAATATATGGAAGACAAAAAATGTCATAATTTATCAATTTTAACTTTATATATAAAAATGTAATAATAGTTTATAGAAGTTGAAAAATTATTATCCATTAATTTCTTTATTCTTTTTAAGGTTATAAACAAATTTAAGTACCCTTATTTTGTTATAATAAACAAGGAAATGCTTATTTAATTATTTGTGAGTGTACGCAATTATTTTTAACTGAAAAGGTTCAGTTTTTAATTTCGTAATACTCTGAAATTATTGATGAAGTCTGTTTACCAATGTTTTTCCTTAGAATTTGAAATAAAACTATTTCTTAATGTTAAAAAATTTATTTACGTTACGAACTGCGTCAATTTTATCATTTTTTTTACATGATTTAAAACTTTAGTTACTCGATTTATTCTTAACGTGTCGTAACGATAAATTACATTGATTCTTTTAAAAATAAAGTGGTTTTTATTTTTTATTTTAAGTGTGAAAAAGTAAATTAAAGTCAATGACTACACTGACAATTTATTCATTGAAAAAAAAGTTAAAACAGTTATTTATTGATAAACAGAATTCAATTTTGAAAGAAAATGTCATGTTTGAATTCTCTTTATTTATTAATAAATAATTGTTTTTAACTGAAATATTTATTAATGAAAAAAAAGACAAAACAAATACAAATCTTTCCAAATAATTGACGATAAATTGTGAAATGAACGAAATTGTTGAATCTCTAAAAAAAAAAAAAAAAAAAATTGCGCTGTAAAAGTGAGTGATTGCTAATCCCACCTGGTTATTACAGAACGGGCCTACCATACTAATGAAAGTTCATCGTTATTAGAAATTATTCAATTTTTTAAATTCTTTTTTTCGTAAGGTTCCTGGATCTCAAATTTGTCAATGTTTGGTTTATTTTTAAGATTATAAAAAAAATTTCTTGCGCTGATGATGTCACGTTCCTCTATGAAAGAGAAATATAATTATGTCGCATTTTTTATTTTTCCAAAAACTCTAATCATTAAAATCACATGAAATATTTTTTGCAATTATATTATTTTTTGGGTGAAAATATTGATTAAACAATGCTTTATTCAATAATAATATCGCTAATTCAAAAAATTAATTTTTCTTCGAGTTATAGTGATTTTATAACCACGGTATTTACTGGCCTTTTTCGTAATATATACGAAATATTTTGAAAAAAAAATTTAATTGTTAACATCTACGATCCTTTATTTACATAAGTAACAGTTAAAAAATCATGCATTTTTTTTTATTAATATATAAAAATATAACTTTAGTAAAGGTGTATTTTCTTTTTAAAAAATAATACATTTTCACTAAGATTTAAAAAAAAATAATGGTTTCATTATATTCCGTGATTGTTGATTAATAAATATTGAAAATTTCAGTAAAATTGGTTGATTTCCTGATTTTTAGTGTATTTTTAAGTAAAGGGGGGGTAAAAAAAAAATTCATTTTGGGAATCGGCCATGGATTTTGCACGTACCTACTGTTTTGGGGATTATTTGTAACTTTTAATTAAAAAGTTTTTATAAATGTCTATGGTCGGTTTTTAATTTAGGGAAAATCCAGTTCCCCCAAAAATGAAGAACTCTGGATAGGGACAAAAAAAAAAGAAAAAAAAAAAAAGAAAATTGCCTCAGTCTAGAAGGATTTCTCCTCCACTGACCGAGAACAGGAAATATATTGACAAAACAACGTGGAATAGTTTTAATTAAAAAAAAGTTAAATATTATTGTTTGTTTATATATTTTGCTTACAGAAAAAAAATTGTAAACTTATTTTTTTAATCTCTAAAGTTTACAAAATTTAAACGAATAGTTTTAATTAAAAACAGACCTTGTGCCTAACTCTGCCTTCACGTGGAGACAAGTAAATAGGGATACGATCTTTGCAATGTTTTTTTTTTTTTTTTTTTTAATATACACCACTTTTTCTTAAAATAAATACGAAAAACCAAACAGTTTTAATTAAAAAAAAAAGTTTGGAGTATTATAGTTTTGCTTACATGTTGAATGTGCATGCGCGAGTAACCGGAAGTGAAAATAACCGGTGTCAACCCGAATCTGTCCTTTTCATATTTGCTTGTTTTGGAGTGCCTAAAATCTAATTCATCCAAAATATTATATATAAGTTAGGTACGTGTATATGTATATCCAGGATTCACTCCTAAATAATAATTATGAATTTTGGAACACAGTTGCTAGGTGTAAATGTTACTAATGTGGGCTATATTTAGTTTTATGCAAATTTTGGTGAAATTTTAATAATAGGTATTAGACATCAATTAATAAATATTCCCAAAATTTTAGTTTTTTTTTTGAGTATTTTGAACAGTTTTTAGGGGGCATAATATGGGCAAAATTCAAATATTTCATATTGGTATAGAATTTGATCCATAGTCATGAGACACCAATTAAGCAAGATGCCTTGAATTACAATTTCTCTTAAGACCACTTAAGCTTAAATTAAAAAATATATTCCCATACTCCCATTTTTAGTATCAAATAAACAGAAGCCACAATTAACATGTATTTGTTTCTTTCATCAATGTCATGCTGGCCAGTGTGTGGTCGACGTAGATCATCATGAATGCCCAAAGTTCACTTATTGCAGTTGCAGATTGGTAGCTGACCCTCGGCTTGAAAGGCCACTACAACCGTTTTTTTACACACAGCACATGATGTTCTGAAATGGTCATCCATCTTAACACTGACCAAGCTCAACGTTGTTTAACTTCAGTGATCTTATGCATGTCAATATGATTTTAGACAAATCTTTCCATTCTTATATGACTGCCTGTTTGCTTTCCACATCCAATGAGATCTAAACCCCACACACATAAAAAATCCCTGTACCGAGGATTGTTTATAGCATAAAATATTGGAGGAAAAAAAAAAAAACTGTTGAAGGGCATTGATCAATTTTCTATTTTAAAGTATATAAACACAATTTTAAAATTATAATTTTTTTTTGTCTAAAAGATTTTTCATATTAAAATGACTAAATTTATGGTTTCATTTGTTAATGAAAAAACAGATGCTCCAACTTTGTTGCAAATATACAAAATATTTTCAAAATCTGCCCTTAATGATTGGATAACTTTCATTATATATATATATAGTGTGTGGTAATCATTACTATTACCGACACTAATTATATTTAAAGAAATGCCATTAGTCAAAAGCTATTTCCTTTATCTAATTATTTGTGACCTATTTATAGTTAAAAAAAATTTAATTTAAGCTATAAGCCTGTAAAGTTCCGTTAATATCGGATCTGAGAAAAGCAGCCATCTTTGTTTAGTCAGTAACGTGAACAAAGACAGCTACTTCACTCAGATGACAACTTCAAATGTTTATAGCTTTCATTAAATATTTTTTAACGTAAATAGGTCACACGTGAGTAGATAAAGCAAAATACATTGTTTTTGACTGATTTCACAACTGTAATTCCTTTAAAATAATTTATATCGCCAATAATAATGTCTACCCAATAATATAATAAAAATAAACAGACAGAAAAGCACAAAACAGGAACAGAGATGCAAACATGGAGTTTTGAATGAATAAAATATAATTTCACACACAATTTAACTTTATTCTTTTTCCTCATTTTTCTTTTCTTTTTATAAATAGAACTTTTGTTATTTTTGTCCATAATCTGTAAATAAATACTCAATATTTCAATACTTAAGATTGGAAAAATATACAGCTTATAGAAAATGAGAGAGAGAGAGAGAGAGTGGAAGGAAGGAGGAGGAGAGTGGGAGATTAACAGGTATTAAAAGATCTTACCATCGTGCATTTGATTGCAAGTAGGTAAAAATCTTTTATTCTCAGAGAGAGAGAGAGAGAGAGCTATCTTTATTGACGGTACATCAGTCATTGTAGTCTTCGGTGGCAACCAGAAGAGGAAGGGGGGTTAGCAACTAGATGCCAGGTCGAAGTTCAACTCTAGTCAGCTGACCAAGGCTAAGCGTTTAATTTATTAAAGATACATTATCAAAATCTTAAAGCTGTCTTAAGACCATCCCATTTTTGTATATATTTTTTATTTAACAAATTTTAATTTATGTTAAAAAAAAAAAAATGGTTGGATTGTAGATGTTTGTATCTCCTTAGAATTTGAAATCAGGCAACAATGAAAGGAGAATCACAAAGGTCAGAAAAGAGATGGAAACCTGAAAGAAGTTAACAGAAAGAATTGAACACAAGAAAGATTTAATCTAGTAGTAAGAATCACAGGTCGATGGAGAGCAAATAAAATATGAATGTGAAGAAGCTTATTGCTGAAATGTGAGAAGACATTATGTTTACCTGAATGAGGTTTAAAATAGAAATGTCTAAAAAAGGTGAATGGTTATGAGTTAGGGATGAAGTTTTCTAAAAACAAAAATCAGAGAAGATGAGATCGATAGGATCAGAACTAATAAGGTGGGGTGGGGGAGGCAGATGAATATTATCACATATAAATAAAGAATATTGTATCATTAAAATATATATTTCTTTTTCCTTTGTTCACCTGCAATTTTAAATGATTGTACAGAGACTATAAAGGGGCCTCTTGTATGTATAATCAGGAACTTAAATTTTTTTTGACAGCTTTAAATGTGATTAAAATTAAAATAAAAATTAAGATAAAGAGTTTAATGATTTAACAAATGTTCAATTTAAGCCAAATAAAAAATCAATCAATAAAAAAAAGCAATGGAAATTAAACTCAAATTGCCGACTTAATTGAATAAAAATAATATACTTTTTATATGGGTCAAGCTGAAAGAGTTGACTTTCTTGAAAGTTTTCTTATATATATATATATATATATGAATTACCAACAATTATTTAGTGAAATATTTTGAAAGTCGATACTTTGTATTTAAATCGAAATCCCATTTTTTTGCTGTTTTAAATATTTTATTGAACTTGTCTACCATACGTTAATATTAACATTGCGGTTATTGCATTTTTCTTCAATGTTAATCAGTGTTTTGTTTTTAGGTCAAGAGTAGTTTACTCGTTAACTGTATATAAATTGTAGCCATTGTCTGTGCCTGTTCACAAATTCCCCCTAGGGGTTTTGGAGATAGACCCCCATAACCATATAAATTCTGAAACTACATTTAGTTAGGGTATCTGGATAAGTATATTACATTTTCATCAAACTCCTCACTGTAAAATGAATGCTGAAACATGAAATTTGGAACAGATTCTATGTATCAGTTGCTATATTTATAAGAGAAGAGAGTGCTCAATGTTGGAGATAGAACTCATGTAGATCCAAGTTTAGAAGTACGGAATCAATAGTGCATGACATCAACGTGAAAGTGAGAAACTGACAGCCATGCGCTGCTGATCGTCACCAAACACAAACTAAAAAAAAAAAAATGGTCCGGATACAAATGCGAACTAACATTGAAGAAAAAAACAGGAACCACAATGTTAACTTACGTTTGATTATCAGGTTGCACATATACACACACACACACATATATATATATATATATATATATATATATATATATATATAGCTATGTAGCTTAGGAGGAATAAACACAGAGAACTCAATTACATTTGTAAGAGCATTATTTATTATAGGCGATACTATATTGCAATAAATCAATTATCAGATACCAGAGGTTTCGAGATTGATATAAAATCGGGCAGGGGAGGAGAGGATAATCACTACTGTCTTCTCGTCAGTCAGCAGGCTAATCAATTCATCACTATAGTATCACCTATAATATTTATATATATATATAAAAAACACAAAGACAGTGACTTTTTAAATACAATGTATCTACTTTTCAAAATCAAAAAGTTTCATTAAATAAAAAATATACATACATTATATATATATATATAGTCGATCTTTCTCTTTAAAACCGTCATCGTCATCAATGTCAGTAGTTAACGGAGGATATTGATAGTTGTATTCTGTCTGTTCATTTTGGTGCCGGATTGTTACTTTGTTTCATTTGTGTGTAACATGAGAGGATACGAGAGGTTATTTCGTCCACGCATGGATTGCTTCAGCCCAGAGGAGATCAAGCTGCATGGAGTCATTCTTGTGTGTGGATGCAGGTGTGCATATAAGTATATAAATATACCACACATTTGTACATATATATTACGCACACACACACACATATATATATATATATATATATATATATATATATGTGCATGTAAAATATATATATATTGTTGGGACAGGATAGCTGTGCTAAATAAACACAACCAGGTAACAAATTCCAAGATGGACATTTGTTGAGAGTTTTAATTTGTTTGGGCTTAATACTTTTTTAGTTTTATTAAATGGAATGCCCTTTTGAAGCCACATCTTTTCTCAGGATCATTTTAAAAAGAAAGTTAAATGAATATAAATATTTAAAAAATAAATTAAAAATACATTAACATGTAACCTGTGTCATACACATATCCTATGTTTGGCCTGAGCCCCAATCATCTGATTTGGAAGATTGTTAAAAGCACTGTTATTTGAACAGAATTCATTGTATGACTTAATATTTACATTAAAATAATGTATATTATGGAAAAGATATGCCAGATGTACACAGGAATTCAAGTAATTAGAATTAAATAAATTAAAAATAACATTTTCTTTTAATTAAGAAAGATAAAAAGACAATAAAAACTTTAACGCTTGTGTGTAAGCTATGCAATAAACAAATCTTATGTTTGGCCTCATCATCTGATCTCCAGGCCTCATCATCTGACTATGAAGAAGCGCTATTTGTAGAGCAGTAACTCCATTACTTTAATGAAACATTTTTAGTAGAAATGCTAAGATTTGTTCGAATGCACACACAAAATAAAGTTGTAAAAAAATAAAAAACAAAACAGACTTTAAATTGTAAAAATTAAAGTTTAAAGTAAGGACCAAATTAAAAAATGTAAAAATAAAAAAATTATCCTAAAGCAAGAAATAGAGAGAAAGGGGGCGAGAGAGAAAGGGGGCGAGAGAGAAAGGGGGCGAGAGAGAAAGGGGGCCGAGAGAGAAAGGGGGCTGAGAGAGAAAGGGGGCCGAGAGAGAAAGGGGGCCGAGAGAGAAAGGGGGCCGAGAGAGAAAGGGGGCCGAGAGAGAGAGAGAGAGAAAGGGGGCGAGAGAGAGAAAGGGGGCGAGAGAGAGAGAGAGAAAGGGGGCGAGAGAGAGAGAGAGAAAGGGGGCGAGAGAGAGAGAGAGAGAAAGGGGTCGAGAGAGAGAGAGAGAGAAAGGGGTCGAGAGAGAGAGAGAAAGGGGTCGAGAGAGAGAAAGGAAGGGGGCGAGAGAGAGAAAGGAAGGGGACGAGAGAGAGTAAAAAAAAGAAAAAAGTATCTTATATGAAATAAAAAAGAAATATAAAAAATCCGAGAAAAGTGATGGTATATAAAAAAAATGACAATCCATAAAAAAAAAAAAAAAATTAAAACCACACCAAACAGCAGAAGTCATTTATTTGTAGTCACGACTCAATAGTCATTATTATGGTCATTGTTGTTGTTTTGGTGGTGTTGATGGATTGGCTGTAGTATGGGTGACCTACACTAGCGCTCGCCCCCGCATCGGCAAGCAGTAGTTAAAAAAAAAAACAAAAAAAAAACATACTGCAGCAGACTCTCACAATCAGGCTTTGTGGGAGTGGAAGTGTCAAGCAGGTCTTTTGTCGTCTTAGATGTCAGGAGGGGGCCCCCCGCAAGGGGTGTGGGGGATCATCTGATCATTTCGACAGGTCGGCGACATCTTTTACAACTCGCCTTGCCAAGCAGCAGCAGTCGTCGTTGATGTTCTAGTGTCATCTTGGGTTTTAATCGGCTTGTTATGTCATGTGGTAGTTGTTGTTGTTGTTGTTGTTGGTAGTAGTGGATAAGGGTCCAGTAGTCGTCACTGTTTTTAGGACTTGCCGTCCCATGTCATAGTAATAATGCTCACTGCTAGATGGGGGACAGTAGTAGTAGTCGAGTACTAGAGTCAGTGTCATCGGTACAGTTACGTCTTCAAATAGCAAGGAGAAATCGCAGATCATCATCACATGCCTCGAGCACAACAAAACAGCCAAGGTCGTCGGACGTACAGAGTCGGCCGTCGTTTTATGAGGAGCATTTATTTTTGGGTTTTTCTTTTTTTGCTTATTAACTGGTTCAAACCCCAGCCAAAAAAAAACAACAAAAAAACAGAAGTCCGCTCAGAATTGAAAGCCTTCCATTGGTACATCCTGACCGGCACTAAATTGGAACTGTTGGGCATTCTCATCCGTCTGGGGTGCAATGCTCTTATCTTCCTCTTCAGTGCCAAAGTAGCGTTCGATTATACTAAAAGCCTTTTGGTAGATTTCTCGGTTTTCATGACTTTGGAGAAACTCGATCTTGTCCAAACCTACAAGGACGAGAAAGAGGTAAAAAATTAGAAAAAAAAAGAAAAGTAATTTTTATTTTAAAACTGAACATTTTATAATAAGGAAGTATAAAGACTAAAATACAGAAATCTCTTCAAACGCATCACCATCAACTTATTAGCAATGATTGGTTAACATGGGTAAATTACATACAAAAACAAACAAAAAAGTTGTTTGGACTATTAACACATCTACATATATAAAGTAAAGTTGTCTGTATGCGTGTGTGTCATGGCATCACAGTCAAACAGTTGATCTAAGAGCCAAACTAACCATATTTTGGAATCAGCACCTTTGATCCGATGTCTTTATCAATGTCAGAAGTTCTTGAATCTTTTTAAGAACTCCTTATTGTAAATTAGAAGTACTTTAAAATTACATTAGAAACAAATGTTCCCCCAATTTTAGTAATCCCTTTTTAGACGACCGAAAAACATACTTATAATTATCTGTAAGAATCAGTAAGAATAAGAAATAAACATAAAAATGAGTCAAGATTGTTTTTTTGTTAAAGTCAAATCATCGTACGTATTCGATTATTTTTTTTTAATTATTGGAACTTTATGTATTTCAATCAAACTATTTTTAGATCCATGTGGAAAGATTCCTACGCCAAACTCATAAACACTAAGTCAAAAAGGAAATATTTTCATTTGTTCTGGTGGCTATGTGGATAAAATATTCGCCTTCAGTTTAGTTTTATGCCAACTTTTCAAGGTTTGAATCTCACACGAGACAATTGTTTTTTGTTTGTTTTTGCTAGTGTTCCAGTTATATCCTAGCTGACATCGATCATCATCATCATCATCATCATCAACCTGAATATTCAAAAAAATTATTTTATTGCGATTTTAAAGTAAAAATTGAAAAGACATGTAGAAGAGAAAGATTTGAGAAACCCAACGGTGACGGCTACTTCAGTTAGTCTTATATATAAAGTGAAGTCAGAATTTCCCCTATTTGATTGACAGAAATGGATTTTATACAAAAGGTAGATAAAAAAATCTCTTGCCAGTGAGTTAGGCCAATTATTAGTAATTTCATTTATTTTAATATTTAGTCCTGGTCAATATTTTTATTTGGGGGGGGGGGGGGGGGTCATAAATGAGAGTTCTTACTTTCTTAATCAACACCAAGAAATATTTTCATAACAATACACTTTCTTCATATACACCGGTTGTCAATCATATTTCAAGCGTTTTCATTGGCTATGCAATCTAGGAAAAAATATACACTACAGAATCAAAAATGGCCTCAGCTTCTTAAAATTCTTTCACTGAGATACACGCGATTTCTTTTTTTTCTTTAAATTCCCCTGCAAAATTTAACCTATTTCTAATCAACGTAAACACAGATAATTCAATGATTAAGTTAAGTCATAAGTAACTTAATTTATATTATTTATTTTATATAAATATAAATCATGATTAGATAAAACTCATTATATCAAAGAACTTCTGGTGATGCAAAGCATATTAATGAATTCCCCAAATTATCTTTTTTCTTTCTTAAATTCATTTAGTGCAAAAAAAAAAAAAAAAAAAAAAAAAAAAAAAAACCCTCATTGTCCATATTTATTTGCCTCTCCACGAGGGCAAAGTTAGACGCAATGCCATATTTTTTTTTATGTGGTGGAAGATATAAAAAATTCTTCCTTACCCCCCCCCCCCCCAAAAAAAAAAACCCGTCTCTACAAAGTGATTACACCCTGTTAGAAGATTCCCGTGGACTTTTTGATTGTCATAACAAACCAACAGTAAGTTTTTTTTTTTTTTTAAATTTTACTTTAAAATTTTTCTTAATTGTTAATCTTAACACATGGTCGACAAATTTGGTTTAACTATTTAATTTTATTTTTAAGAAAGATTATATCATCCCCATTTTATTTTTCACATAAATATCATAGTTTTAAAACAAAACAGCACTCTTAATGTTCACTTATAAACAGAGATGTGGAATTTTGAGTCCAAATGCTAAACTGATGAATTTTGAAATAAAAAGTCATATTCAAGAAATCTTTTATCAATAATGTATAAATCTATTTATACAAGTTTGATTCTAAAGTGGACATATGTGTTTTTTAAAGTTTTTTTAATGAAATACAATTTTAAAAAAGTAAATAAATACTTTAAGAATAACAGGGTTATGCATTCGGAAGACCAAAAACTCAACTCCTGAAATTTGTAAGATCCAACCATTAAAGCAATAAATTTGCTCAGACTCCACAGCCCTACATATGTAACACAATCAGCAGAAATTAATGATGAAGGACCCGAAACCAGGAAAAATAAAAAGCCCAATAATGATTAAAATGAAGCTGTATAAGCTTCATTTTAACACTAAAAATTATCGATACAATTTTCTCGTTATCTTTGTTTAGATTGTAGATCGCTATAATTGTTTATAGGCAAAAACAAATTGAATTCACAAACTCCCCATCTAAAACTGATCGATTTTAGACATAAATACTAACCCTAAACTTTACCAATAACTGTAAAGGAGATAATTCTCTTTTAAACTAAAGAAGAAATACATTTTCAATACTTGATTTTTCTAATTAAAATTTGTAAACTTACTTTACAATTAAGTTTGACAATGAAAAATTTTGCATAAAGAATTTAAAAAAGAAATTAATAACATTAACTGTTTCCAATACATAGAAGTTATCTTGATTTTCAAAACGTTCACTGAATGATGGAGATCTTTTTATAAGCCGGCTTCAAAAGTTCAGAAACATTTTTAAAACTTTGTGTAGACTGGTATTTGAGCTAGTTTTTAAATACAAAGCAACACAACTAGATGTATGTACTCGGTGTTACCCGGGTAAAAGAAACGACAGACTTGTTTACAAAAGTAATTTTGATAATTCTGCAAGCAAATTAACAATATAACAATTTTAGATATTTAGTTTTGCAGAAGTCAAAAGGAAGTAACTCATGGCATGATTACTTCCCTTTAATGTATTGGAATATTCGGTAAGGGGGGAAAGCTTTCTTTTTCAGAAAAAATTAAAAACCTCCTGACACAAAATAAAATATACTGTCAATAACAGTGAAAGGAACAAAAAAAAAAAAAAAAAAAAAGAAAGAAGGTTAGTTCAAATCAAGTATCGATATGACAGACGGATCGATTTTAGATCTGACTTTGAAAATCCAACAAGATAATTTTATATGCTAGATTATCATATCTAAATAAAACAGATCATGTGATTCTCTGTTCACACACAAATTTGAAACGATTTCCTTCACTTCATACTAACCATAGCATTCTTCAATCATAATTGCATATGGATTTGTATTGCCATGGAGTTTGGCGTCTTGCTCTCCAAGTCGTAATATATTTTCCAACCCATTGAGGGCAACATGAACAATTTTACTGTCCATCACGGTCAAAAGGTTGCACAAAGGTAGAATGCAGCCTTGCTCCACAAGAAACCTGCAAAGACAAAAAACACATTAAATTTTTTTTAATAAAATTATCGACGAATAATAATCAATTTTATTTAAATATTTTAATTTTAAAAGCTCGTAAAAATGGACAGAAAATGGATGGTGATTTTATATCGTAAATTGAACAAAGAATTCTTATCCCAATCATGCTGGCAGATGACACTATTTAACGATCACTCAAATCCAACACCTTTCCAAACAAAACAGATTTTTTTTAAAATGGATTGGGTCTCAAAATGTTTATTTTCCCTATTATAATCTTTTTACGTATTACAAAATATAAAAATAATTTATTTTTTTCAAAATGCCGTTTATAATTGACAGAATTAATTTAATCAAAACAAGAATTACTACTTTTATATTTTTAAAGACGCAAATTTCTTTGCATAACAAGTAATCTTTCCCAATAATTTTTTTTTTCATTCTGAAGAATTTTTTTAAAACTAGTACAACCGGTTTCGGAATTTTTAAGATGAGGATTGATAATTTGCATTATTTGGACTACTGTTCTCATCTTGGATGTTATTCTCACAATGTTTTGGTCGATGTAACCTCCAAACTTCTTCATGTGCATCTGGTCGAACTCTAGAATCTGTATAGAATTTTGAACGGAACCTTTTATTCAATTCACAGGGGTAGCTTGCTCTTTTTCCGTCAGCCATAACCGGGTAGTAGTCTTAAGTAATTTGTAATTGTATTCTTAATATCACCCGCACTGAGGATTGAACCTTCAACCTGGAGAAGACTGTCACTTAGAACTGAAGGTCAGTCGAAATGTGAGAATAACATCCAAAATGAGAACACTAGTTCGAATAATCAAAAACACAAACAAGTTGATTCTGATTTAATACCAGAACTAAATTTATCGGGGGGGGGGGGGGGGGGGGGAGGAGGAGGATGGTGTTACTTTTGTTTGTTTTATTCATTTGCATAATTTTTTCTCTCATACATTTTAACTGTTACATACCTTAAAAGACATTTTCTGAGTAAAATTAAGTATTTGTACAATGTGCATTCAACCGTGATAAGTTAAAGACAACTTCAATATTTTTTAATGTTGTTTTTCATTAATCAGAACTTAAATGATAACAAAAATTTATTCATTTATATATTTTGGCTATAAATTCTAGTTTTTTTAAATTCATTTGATTTTTTTTCTTTTAACATAATTTACAGTTTCTACTGTTTATATTAAAAGAAATTATTAATTTAAGATTTCTAGATTAATATTAGTATTGATGTCTATCTATTTTGTTCCCATATACAGTAGCCCCCGTTCCAGACACACCCGCGAATAGCGAAAATCCAAATAGATTTTGATACCTCAAAGTTCACTAAAAATCAGATTTTTGTAATTTTTGCATGAAAAACATCAAATTAGCATAGATTAGCTCTTTCTGCTTGCAAGTCGGTTGATTTAAAAAAAAAATATTTCAGTTCCGTATAAAGTTCGCAAAATTTTTGAATACTAATGCTTTTGTATGAGCCGCATTTAATATGAATCCTGCGTTTTAATTGCGTTTTTTGTCATATTGGACTTAGTTGGACTAAATGATTGTCATATTTGTAAGTTCTACCAAATTTATGAACATTTTAAGTCAATGCTTATGCTGAACATCCACGAATTTGTAAAACCGCGAATGGTGAGCCCGCAAATAGTGGGGGGGTCCACTGTATATATATTTAAATGATGTTTTTTAGATTTTTAATTTTCGAATGTCATCATATCAAGGCCATCCCTAAAAATAAATTTAATTCTGAAAGGAGATTCTAACCCATCCAATTTATTTCAGCTAAGATTCTGTATTGGGACTTATTGAGTGATGTATTATATGATAAATTACATTTGGATTAAAAGTTTGTGAGTATACTGGAAAAAGTCATAAGAACTTTTTTCGCCATAAAAAATAAAAATAAAACAGTAATTCATATGGTTTTATTTTCTAATTTACTAGTTAGTTTTATATTTGTTTATATATATAGCTTGATATCAATCTTTTTTAAGGTTTCTATTCATATTGACAGCCTTGTTTATTCAAGAAATACTATTTTTTACTTAAAATCGCGTTGACATACAGGTCTCGTTAGATCACAGAAGTTAAGCAACATTGAGCCTGGCCAGTACAAAATGGCTGACCATTTGGGAATACCAGGGGTTGTATGTTAAAGTATGACGATACTCTCCCTGCAAAAGCTGACAGCTGTAAAATAGGGGGTATCCTTTATACAATATCTTTATTTCTCAATGTGAAAAAAAAACACAAGAAATTGTAGAGCACAACGTACATGAAAAGAAAAAAAAAAGTCCTATTTTGTAAAAAATATCTTCATGTACCTTTCACATAAATTTTATTTTTATATAATATGAGATATCCAAGGAAAATCCACAAAAGAGTAGTTGAATCTTCAGTTTCAAAGTAAAGTTTGATTCTACTAAAAGTTATTTTTGTAGATCTATTGATTTTCAAATTTTTTTTTATGAGAGGTGGTACATGATTTTCAGAAAATCTCAGATCTTTTGATACAATCCAATATATTTAAAACAGCTAAAATCTTTAGCAAAGTTGTTTGTTACCGTATTTGCTCTGGAGAACCACCAGACGTAGCGTTCGTTATGGCCCAGGCAGCTTCTTTTCTAGTCTTGAATTCTGCTTTCCCCAAAATTTCAATTAAGACTGGAAATATGTTAGCATCAATCACAGCCTGAATAGACAAGGACAAAGAAATTATAGAAAGATAAAAAATGAATAAAAAGGATAACATTACGGATGTTAACAACCTTCACCTATTACATCCTATAAGAACCAAATTCGAGAAAGAATTAGGAAAAGCTATGCCAATAATAGAATCGAGCCGCCGGTCAAAGTCGTACTTTCATGCCAATTCATACGAATTTACATAAAAAAAATAAAATTAAAACAATCTTATCTGCTTATTTACAACACATTTTTTCTTCTGGCAAAACCTGACACTGTAAAAGATTTGGTATATTAAAAACACAACAAATCGCAGTGTTTACCTGTATTTGCATTCGATTTCCAGCCGTGATGTTCGATATTGTCCAACAAGCTTCTTTTCTGACCGTTTCTTTTGAACTACTCAAAAGAAGCAGCAAGGATGGCAAAGCAGAGCAGTTTAACATTACCTGCAGAAGTAAAAGACATTTTAGAATGTGAAACCGTTTCAAAGAATTAGTTCATTCCATTTAAAAACAAACAAAACCTTTTTGAATAGACATTTTAAAAACAAATCAAGTTATGTTGATCAGCCAATATTAATGACATAAGAGAAAATTGAGGTTACTCGATATGTAAGTACAATTCAAAAAAAGCAAATACAATCAGAGTATGTAATTGAGATTTGCTCGTATAATACTCCTAACATGTTTACGTGTAAAGGACTAAATACAAAGACATAATGGATGGAGAAATGAGTCGGAAGAAAACCAAAGAAATAACAATTATGTATTTGTTGAAATGGAAAAAAGTCAATTAGTTCTTACCTGTGTTTGATAATCATCTCCAGTTACAATGTTGCCAACGACTCTCAGAGCTGCAGAAACTACACAGAGATTGGAATATCTGGAGAAAAAAAAAATGTTATTAAAAGAAAATACCAAAATATGAACTAAAAATAACATGAACAAGAAAATCAATTGTTACTATTGGAATTAACAAATTAAAATTTCATGTTCATGCCAGAAGAGTAAGCATTTTTTAAAATAAGATTCTTACAAGTCAAACACTAAATAAATGTTTATAAATTCATTAACATTTTTTTTATGGTTCAAAACTATGATCGGACATATACGACCCGTTATAATATTGTTACTGATTTTTTTCTTTTTCTTTTTAATTATTTTAAATTCTTCAGAATACAAAAGCACCGAATTTTCACATAAATGCCTTGAAAAAAATTACTTGTTTGATTTTCAGCAGGGAGTTCGGTTGTCTATGTAAATGTGATTTAAAATGGTGGGCTTTGTTTGATTTTTAGAAATTACTTTTCGGAATTTCGAATGGGGGTTACTCTAAACTTAAATAGCAAATTGACCCGACCCCCCCTAACTGAACAGTACATTTTCCAATTTTCTTTTTCTTTTTTTATAAATAATCTGAGGATTTCGTTTGTATCCAAGGGAATTCAGACTCCTAGAAATCCTATACGAAGTCTCCCATTCCGCACACATCTCCGTATTATGTCCAGATGTAATCTTCCTCTGAGGTCCTCAGATCTAAGGCAGTTTTAACTTATTACACATCCATTATATCATTCTCATATCATTTCTCTCAATGCAGCTCATATCCTCAACCCTCACTGGCCAGATTTCACTTCCATACATCATCACAATGCATGCACATGCCTGATAGACTCTTCCCCTAGTCGACAGCGATAACGGTCTGCCAGTGAGTAATGGCAGTAATTCCCTCAACTTACTCTATTCACTCCTAACTCTTGCAATCACACCAGCCCCTCTCTACAAAAAGTAAAAATTAGCTTGATCTTTAATGTGCTATGAAGAATGAATATTGAATTGAAACTTATATGAACAGTCAAAGTTGCACTTGTGGGGAGGAGGGAGGAAAGCTTGTTTGATCTAAATATCATTAGTTCCATTAGTATTCAATTTCATATACCACAAGATGACATTGCATTTCTAAGAATTTTTCACTTGTTTAAATTCTGTATTTTCAGTTATACACAATTAAAATTGCCTTCTGGATTAATTACACACGGCAGCATATTTCCTAATTCCTGCCATACTTTGAATGGTCGTAACCCAATGGTCGTAACCCAATGGTTAATTGAGCTACAAAGATAAATTTGGTACCATTGTTTTGTTCAAAAAAAGAAGAAAAAGAGGATAATATCCAGAGTGCCTCATTTTGGGAAGAGAGCTTACATTAAAAGATTTTAGATATAATGAAAATAACATTTTTGTTTATGATAACTATTAATCTAATCTAATATATAAAATTATCTTGTCAGCTTTCAAATTTTTTAATACATGAAATTATTTTATTGGATTTTAAAAGTCAGACCCAAATAACAATTTATCTGACAATTGATATTTGATTGTGTAGCTAATGGTCTTCATCTTCCTTCTATCATGTTCATTGCAAGAAAATAATGTATTTTGCTTAGGTTTCTTTGAAAAAATAGCTTTTCCAGCTAGGAAGTTTGTTATAATGGAGACAAATTTAAAAAACCTAAAAAGTTGTGTCATGACTTTTTCCTAAGAATAACTAAGTAATGTAAGAGACATAACTTAATTTTCAAGTTAAATGTTAAGGGATAATCCTTTTCTTCCCCATCTCTATATTAGTATAATTATCTAACCACTTTGTGTTTCTGTTTGTTTCTCGCCTGTATGCAAGTAACATTTTTGTTCAAATTTAGTATCATTAATCTCACATTTAAATAAACAATAAAAACTAAAATGTTTACTTATGTATAACTTTAAAATTGTGCAAAAAAAAAAAAGGGGAAAGTTTATTGTAATTGTAAGTCTATAAAAATATTTTAAAAATGCAATTAAAAGCAGGGTATCCACCACATGTCAAACATATAGTAATGGCTATTGTAAAATTAAATATTTTCCATTTGCAGATTTTGGAGTAAATCGAAAAAAAAAAGGGGGGGGGGGCGCAAAACTCATTTGCAAAACGTTGCTTTAAAGATAATTTGGTGTTGGCGAAATTCTCAACCTATAACAGAGATTTTGTATCTATGTTGATAATTAAAATTGAATTATATTTAAAACAAATATGGTGTTAAATAAGGCCGTTCATTTATGTACCTGTGTAGACAAATATAATGACCAGTGTTATTTAACATCTTCCCTTTTAAATAATATTTCATATTTTATTTACAGACACAAAATGTCCATTATAATATGAATTCTTTCCAAGTATTTATTTACAGCAGATCAAAGTTATTTATAATTTCAATGTTTCGATAAAAAAATGTAAGGACTACAATCTACTCACACTAAAAGTTCAACCAATCTTCGGCAAACACCTGAATCAATGACTGCTTGAATTTTCTCATTTGGGCCATCTGACAAATAAGAAAGGGCCCAACATGCATCAGCAAGGACATCTTTATCAGCGTGATAGAGTAAACGAGCTAGCACAGGTAAAGCTGGAGACACCTGGAAAAAAAAAAAGATTAAACGCCACCCTTTCAGAATAAAGTGATCCTCAGATATTCATCACAAAACACACGGCACGCGGTTTAATTTTTGTCAATGAGGGTTAGTATGGGCACGACAAACATGGTGTTATTAATAGATGTTTCATAATATACAAGCTAATGGTTAAAAAAAGAGAGGGGAAGTCGGCAAAGAGGTGAAAGATAGAGTGGAAGGGCGTCAGAGAGAGAGAGGGGGGCATCAGAGAGAGAGAGAGAGAAGGGGGCATCAGAGAGAGAGAGAGAGATAGAAGGGGCATCAGAGAGAGAGAGAGAGAGAAGGGGCATCAGAGAGAGAGAGAGAGAGAAGGGGCATCAGAGAGAGAGAGAGAGAAGGGGCATCAGAGAGAGAGAGAGAGAAGGGGCATCAGAGAGAGAGAGAGAGAAGGGGCATCAGAGAGAGAGAGAGAGAAGGGGCATCAGAGAGAGAGAGAGAGAGAAGGGGCATCAGAGAGAGAGAGAGAGAAGGGGCATCAGAGAGCGATAGAGAAGGGGCATCAGAGAGAGATAGAGAAGGGGCATCAGAGAGAGATAGAGAAGGGGCATCAGAGAGAGATAGAGAAGGAGCATCAGAGAGAGAGAGAGAGAGAGAGAGAAGACATCAGAGAGAAAGAGGACATCAGAGAGAAAGAGAGAGAGAGGGCATCAGAGAGAAAGTGATAGGATCGACAAAAAGAGGTCTATAATAAGAGAGAGATAGGAAACTGATTAAATAGATTCATTTTTTTTATCAATTCTATTCATTTTGTCGTATAATACTGAAGTCTGGATTTTAGTTTTGATATTCATTTGACGCTGGCTCACAACCACTACCTTTTGCCATCCGTTAAAATACAACTTGTAACAGTTTATGTAGAAAAAGGTGTTTCCAAATTACCTCTACAGATCTCATGGAAAGAGGATCTAAAGCCGAAATGTATGCATGTACCATTTTCTTCTTGCTACCGTGTTTCTGGCCAACAAAAGAAAAACAACGTAGGAATTTCTTTTCTAATCATTATTTGGGGATTAGTACAATAATAATAATAATAATATAAATAAAAAAATCAAATTAAATTAGAATTTTGTTTCAGCTAATTCAAATGAACTACAGATTCCAGACAGAGTTAAGCATTAAAAAGGTATATTTATTTTTTTATCTAACACTCCTAATTCTTGCACCTTCAAGACAAGGACATTTTAATACAAACAGTATGAAGGAATTTTTCAAAAAAGTCAAAACAAACGAAATAATATACCTTAAGCAATGGCTTTATACACAAAAAATATAAAATCAACAATTGCAAATATCTTCTGTAAATTTATACAAATCCATTATATTTTGTTTCAGAGTTTTTGAGATGAGGATTGATAATTTGTATTATTCGGATTACTATTCTCATCTTGGTCGTTATTTTCACAATATTTTGGCCGATGTAACCTACAACCTTCTTTACATGCATCTCTTCGAACCAATAATTATGTAGATTCCAGAGTTTGAAAAGATGCACCTGAAGAAGGTTGGAGGGTTATATTGGCCAAAACGTGAAAAATACACGAGAATAGTCGTTCACATAATACAACTCCTTATATTTGTATTCTAATCATACAAGACTATGACCAATGTTCCAGATTTTAGATTAAACAAATAATTTGACATTCAGAAGCTGATGCACAATGTAGCAAAATTTAAAAAGAAATATCATCCTCATCATCATATTCGGTTTAACGTCTGTTTTACATGTTGGACGGATTTAAGAAATTTACTTCCTAACTAACCTATTTCTGCAGGTCTTTTTTATAACTTCCATGTTTTCCTTGTGAATTGAACCTGCTACCTCAACTGTTCATCATCTGCTAACTCTTCCATTCTTTCAACATGGCCATACCATCGAATTCTACTCTTCTGCACACATCTCCCTATACTGTACAGATTTAATCTTCCTCTGAGGTCATCAGATCTAAGCCTGTCTTTAAGACGCACATTACACATCCATCGTAGCATTCTCATATCTTTTCTCTCCAGGCAACACATGTCCTTAACCTTCACTGGCCAGGTTTCACTTCCATACATGCGTACATATGCCTGATAGACTCTTCCCTTGATCGACAGGGATACTACTCTGCTGGTTAGTAATGGCAGAAGTTCCCTGCACTTACTCCATCCACTCCTTGTTCTTGCAATCACACTAGCATCTACTTCAATGGTATCACCAAGGTAACAAAACTTCGACAATCTTAATAGCTTTGCCATCCAAATATATTTTCTCCACCTCTAAGTTCTCATCCATCTCCAGTGTCTTACACGCAAATTGGTTAGCCTCTCTCAACCTACACGCACTTCTTGTGTACCCAATACTTACAGGTACCACAAAAAATTTAATTGCATACTTTCTATAGCATTCCTCCAAGTCTTTAACTTAACAAGTTCTGATTACAATAATTAAAAAAAAAAAATCCACATAAGTCAGTTGTGAGACTACATATCTCCGCCAGACAACATAAGGATGGGCCAAAGTCTAATCTGGGCCTTACTTCTCCATATTGTATGAAGTGTTCTCCAAGTTATGCCATAGAAAAGTTGATAACTAAAAAACAATATATCTGATCAAGCGGAAATTCTGCATAGTGTTTACTGTTAACAAAAATAATCAGATTCATACATCAAATTTGGAAGATGCTAGACTTCATTGGTTATAATATGGGCCAAACAGTAAGTCTCAATGATGAACAACACTCAAGTGTGATTTTTTCCATGATCCCAAAATTAAATCAGTTCCAAGTTAGACCATGACAGATATTTTGACAAAGTTTGGTGACAATTGGTCAAGTGATGTGAACGCTAGACTGTACACAAACAGTGCCAAACTCGATTGAAAACATAACACCTGCCTTGTGGAGGTCTAAAAGAAAATTTTCCATTTATTTTAGGTTATTTAATGCTGTAACTATTATAAACGATTCATTGAACACAAGTTGCTATTATACTCATAGCTTTTTTGGGGGGAGGGGGGGGATACGTGTTTATACCTCTCCCAATGTTTATATTATGGCTTGGTTTTGTGCCAAACACGGTGGGATTGCTCTTGGGAAATTTAGTATTATGGAGGGTCAAAAAGGGGCAGACTGGGAAGGTTTCAGGATATCATTAATAGGTAAGGTATTTCTGAATGTGACAAGATTTAAATATGCATGGTGTAGATTTTTTTTGTATAAGGGTAATTAGCTCATACAAAAATGGAGACTGAGAATATGGACGAGTAAAACTATAGTTGTTACAAGTGTTAGGTGTAGTAGCAATTTAAGCTCTATATCTCCCCAGCACAGTGAAGAGTGAATGTAATATTAAACATAATATTAACTATATTTTTGTACAACTGTCTTCATGTACTAATAGGTGATGATCAAAATTCGAGCATGAAAGTGGTCAGCTATCAAAAGAATCTCTACCATTCTTAACTACACCAGATAAGTCCTGATCCGTAACCAACCTAAGAACCAGAAGCCATTCTGAACGAAGCACGATCATGCTATACTAAACGGATTAGTGCATAAATGACCGTAATATGTCGATAGAATTTTTAACTCAGAAAAGCAGATTCCTTATCCCATCTGTGGAACAAAATAAATATCCTAGGGCCGTTCCCTGGCCAACTGCAGCATGGTCATCTTCAGGTTTAATGTAAATAAATACTTGTTGAGCCATCTTCTTGGATAATAAATTCCTCTTAAGTAATCTTCTGCCCATCCCACTCATTTGTTTCCAATCCTCGCGTAGTAGCGTTCATCATTCAATTGAAAATCTTTTTAACCCTCATCTTTGAGTGGCCCTCACACCTTGATAAGTGGTGGCCCATTAGTAAAAAAAAAAAAAAAAAAAAAAAAAAAGCCCCCTCTCCCCGATTTATTCTGATGCTTCTTGATATAACAATCTTTGCTAAGTACTGTAAATATGATTCTAATCATATGTTACGCAGACTTGTTAATGTATAGAAAAATAGGTGCAAGTCCATAATTCTGTCGACATGAAAAAAATAAATTAAGAAAAAGCTTTATGATGTACGTACCCTTGACGGAAATCATATATCGTATACAAAAAAATTACATAAATTGATCAAATATTTTGTTAGTTTTTTTTTTTCTTACAAAAGAAAATCAAATTTTATTGGTAAACGATAATCGTCAATCTATAAACACCATGTTCGAATTGTGGTTTTCGGATAAGGGAGATAACTCCAAAAGCATAAATTCGAAAATGGCGTCTTGTAAAAAAAAAAAAAAAAAAAAAATACTTCATAAAGCTTTTTTTTAATTTAATTTTTTTTTCATGTCGGCAGAGTTATGGACTTGCACTGAAAAGTAGTATTTCAACACAACATACATATATATGCGTATGGAAGTAGTTGCAGTACAGTGCCAGTATTTGAATAAGTGAATATAAAATTTACGTGATTTTGACTTTTCAGCCTTAAATAATATTAAAAATAAGACTCAACTCAAGAAAGTGTTTGTTTATGGTAAATTCATCAAAACATTGAAGAAATCGCGATAAAATGGCACCACAGATTTCACAATAAATAAGCTGCAGAACTGATCTGAATAGAAACATTGAAATAAACTAAGTTTGTTTTTTAAATCGTTTGATCTCATTACATTTTACATATTTTCAGGTGCCATTGGTTATAAAAAATTTTTTTTTCTTTTTACATTGAGAAACTCTGGTTCAAAGAGAATTATTTTTTGGAGAGGGAGATAGGTTCATGCCTTTCCCAATTTTGGTTGTTTTGTTTTATGGCATATCAACAGTTTTTGAGTTATTTAATGCTGAATATGGCATTTTGGTAAACGTTTTTATGCTTCAAGTTTTATATATCTTCAAATATTTATTCATGGTTTGGTTGCTTTGTAGAAGAATATTGTTTTTGGCTTTTCAGAACATGATTGAGTTTTGTAAAAGGAAAGGAAAAAAAACATCAATGTTTGGTGCATTTTTGCTCAGGAAGCCAGTATCTTCAAACAGCCTGATTTGCTAGCACCAGGATACCTTTTATCAAAGTAATGCAAGTGAACACAAATCATTTTTAACGGAACTAAAACTCTGCATGCCAAGCCGAAAACCATTTTCATCCAACTATTTTATTCACAGCTAAGAGAACAGAACTAGAAGGTTTCAAGATTTTAATCCAAGAATAGAATTACAAACCATAAAAAACAAAAAAAATTAAAAGATGTTTTGCTGCTGATAATAAAAGCTTGCTTCACCTCAGAAGTAAGAGTGTTGGAAAAGAAAGAAAATAAACTCACTTTTGCAAAATCTGGAGGTGGATTTTTACCTCTGCACAAATTGGAAAGACACCAAACAGCATTTCTTGTCATAGATAAACTTGTAATTTTACTCAATAATCTAAAATAGAGAAAAATGGAAACAAATTATTTTTTTGAAATTTTGAAATTATTTTAAAGCATTGTAGCAAGCCTCTATAATCAAACATTTCCATATACGTGTTTTGATAGGTGGGAGTTGTGTTGGACAATGGCCCTATGGGAATGGATGTATCTGTTGGAAATCGTTGGTTTGACTTGCGCGAATTAACGCGGGGTGGACCCGGCAGTCGAGTGCAGAATAGGGCCTGTTCTCAGTCGGAAATCACAGACCTGACAAGGTCACTGTGTGACGAGATCCCAGATTAAGAGTCAATGTGCACCTGCGAGAGGCTCTGTGACGTCACAGGCCTTTGCGTGGAAAACAGATGGATCCGTGACGTCACTCGTTCTTCGTGAGAAGCGAGTTTTAGTCAGTCTAGGTTTTGGAGGTGAACCGATGAGACGTGATTGTTACCATGTAAACTACAACAGATAAGGGAAATATTTCTGTAAGAAAATACAGACGAAAGATTCCCCCCCCCCTACAAATGGTTATGGAAATAATTGTTAAGTAACTACGATAAAGTAGTAATTTTCTCTCTCTCTCGACGTAGTGAATATCTTCCAGCTGATTTGATAACTAACGCTTGAAATAAAAACTGAAGTTGAAAGTTAAAAGGATTGTTTGTCTTCCGACCCGCCATGAAGTTTTGTTGTAGCGGCGATGTTCGGCAGAAAAAAGAAAGAATTCAACCACTAGACGACACGCCTTTCCACGCGACGAGGAAAGAAGAGAGGGTACGAGAAATCTAAAGGTATGCAAACAATATATGACTTATGTGATTTATGATGTTTTAAAAATGACGAGTATTAAATGTGAACTGCCACGGCCCTTTCAGGGATGAGTGACACCTCGAACATCCCAAGTATTCATAATGCTGAATTAGGTACAATAAACTACTACTACTAATAACAACGGGACCTGAAGAAATTCCTTCGTCTGTTGTGTATTTCTACCATACTTATGGATGTCTGGTGTGAACGCAAACCCCACAGTATTCTTGTACCATCTTTTGATAGAACAGATACTACACTTTGAATTATTTATTTGCAGAAAATATTTTTAAAATTTACATTTAAAACAAATTAGGCACAAGGCCATCAAAAGTGAGTAAAATGGGTGTTGTTGGTCATCCTTGGTGTATAGAGATAACAATGTCTATCCTACTCTTAATTAGAATTATCTCAGTCACCACAATACCACATTTATTCTAGGGGGTCGTCTTAAGATATCATAAATTGGTTTGAAATACTACACTTTGATCCTAGTCCGAAGGTCAAGAAAGTATTTTAGTTTGAGTTTCACGTTCGACACAACAGCGACATCAGATGAAATTCGAAAAAATATTTTTGCATTGCATCTAAAGTCTGACAGCAGAGAAGACCATCACTGGCAGAGCCAAGTTGTCTTAAGAGGACGTGGTCAAACCTGATAGAAAAGCTATGGGTATGGATTCCGTCAGGCCTCACCAAAGACAAGAATGGAGGGGAAGACTTAGATTGAGACTAGACAATCAGGTCCTACCCTCATCAAAGGATTAATTGTGGCCTGATCCAACAAATGAACCAGTTGATGATGATGATCTTCGGTGATTTTATCCTTTAAAAGTATGAACATGAAATTGCCATCACATTATTATTATTATATAGATGAACATAAGCAACAATAGTTTTGGAGAGCAACAAACTAATACCAGCTTAAAAGTGGGACTTTCATGATTGGAAATACACGTTTAATAATAAGCAGATTTTATGAGAAGACAAAAATGTCAGATTTAAAAAACAAACTTATATCGTCAGAATGAAACAAGCGTTTACTTACTGTAAAAGAGGAACCAAGATACCTTCATTCAATACATAATCACGACATTCTGGACTATCTCCCGCAATGTTTCCAAGAGCCCAAACAGCCTGAAGAAATACAAAAAAATTTAAAACTCATTAAATATTTGAAGAATTTAATATGGAAAATTGAGAAATTATTATTTTATAATCTCAAATGTCAAAATGTTGAAGTTTTGCAGAAATGAAAAATGTTACAAATTAATAGATTTGATTGTTTAAAACTTATCAAGAGTAAGATTATTATTATTATATATAAATAATATTTTTCAAATTAACCCATATACACATGTGTTTCATGACAAACCTGCAATCATCAGTATGGGAGGAGCAATCCCTGCCGGTCACACAGTTCGAACCTCAATACGAAAATCATATTTAACTCAGTAGTCAGAGCGCGTATCGATGTGTCTACCACGCATTGTCTGTAAATGGGAGAGTAAATTAACGTCTTAATGGCAAATTCGGCGGCCATGTAAGCAAGCCGTCGAAAGCACTCAATAGGAGGGACCTTGTGTTGCATTACGCTGTAAATGATGCCATGTTATCAACTAAGTTAAACTAGCAATACACATGAAAAAATTTTAATTGCTTAAAATATCTCAATAATAGCATATATAGAAAGAACTTGATCTAAGAATCTTTTTAGATTTTTTAAATCTGACTAAAAATAAGGAAGTTATGACTATTTTTGTTTTGGATATTTTTCCCTCTTTAAGACCATATGCGTTTTGTCACATTTTTTACACTAATTTTTCAGTAAAAATGTTATATCTTTGTTAAACAACAAGATTAAGCAATGAAATTTGCCATCTAAGTGTATTTTTGTACAAGGAATTAGAATATGCCACTGAAAATCTCCAGAAATTAATGGTTTCCAAGTAATCTGCAGTAAAAAATACCATGTATCCATTAAAAAAAAAAGTTAGAGAACTCAAAGTTGAATTGTAATACATTTTGTGTACAAGAAACTAAAATCTTATACTAACACCGTTTAAAAATGAATATATTGCAAGATTTCTTGGGCATTATTGTAGATTAACACCTTCCGCTAAATCACCTCCTTGCCTCCACAAAATATGAGATTCTACTTCTTTTTTTTTTTTAGGCAATTAAATGTTAACATCCTGAAAAACTTGGCAGAAAGAAACAAAAACAATTAATTTAGAATTTAGAGTGGGGATTAGTTTCACATAAATTTAATGTAAAATAATCCCTGATTCCAGGGCCATTCTAGCATTTTAGGGCATGTTAATCATTTTTCTATTAGAGATAAATCCTGTGAGTTTTTAGGGGGGGGGGGGGATAAGGTCCTTTTTTCTTTTTTTTTTTAGACTACTGTGTAGTTTTAAGAGGGTCTTTGTGGGAGGAGGGTAGGCTTACCACTTGGACTTTGGGTCAGTGGTAGGGCTAGGATCAATTAAGTGTTAATACCCTGTAAACTTATCAGAAAAAAACCCCAATTATTTTAGAATTTAGAGTGGAGGATTAGTTTCACATAAATTTAATGTAGAATAATTCACCATTTCTAGGTCATTCTAGCGTTTTAGGGCATTAATCAATTTTTTTTCTATGGGAAATAAATCCTGTGCGTTTTTCTTTATGGGCGTCTGCTTTTTTTCCTTTTTCTTTTTTTAAACGATTATGTGTGGTTTAATGGGCTTTTTGTAGGATTGGGGGCTTGCCACTCGGACTTAGGGTTAGTGATAAGGTTAAGGAAGGGGTTATGTTTTGGATGGAGGTTGCCATTCAGACTTAGGGGAGTTTTTTTAGGGGGTGGCTTGTCACTAAGATTTAAGGTTAATGTTACGACACGTTCAAGAGAAGGCATTTTTAGGAGATGGGCTTGTCACTCGAACCTAGAGTTTGTGGTAGAGTAATTATTTATTTTATATCAAGTTTTCAGCTTGAAAAAATATTTTAAAAATTGTACTAAAAGGCAAGAATGGCTGGGAAATGGGAGATCATTTTATGTTAAATTTATATGTGAAACTGATCTCCCCACTCTAAATTCTAAATTATTTTTTTGTCTTTTTTTTTCTTTATCCCGCCAAGACTTTTAAGGTGTTAACACGTAATCGCCTAAAAAAGTAGAATCTTATATTTTTTTTTTAATTGGCGACTAGAAAGTCATTACTACTAGAGGTTTGAAGTTGGCGATGCGTTTATTTTTAGCCTTGAAAGAAAGATATTGTCTGGGTCACTGTGTCCATATATACTAATAATAACAACTAACAGGACCTGTAGAAATTCCACAGTTGTATACTACATTCCCATACTGATGATTGCCGATTTGGCATGAAACACGTGTATATGGGTTAATTTGAAAATATATATATGTATGTGTGTGCACATACACACATACTAAACTAGCTGTGATCCATTAAATCACAACCGCTATTTGTTCCAGGTTGGTTTCATTCGAAAATTCATAAACTTATATATCTAGAGTCGGGCAATGAAAAATGAAAATAATTTGTGTTTAGTCAAAACTAGTTGCTTTGTCAATTTGCTATTGCTTCGCAAAGTTTGCTACTTGAAATATTTAAAATAAACATTTCATTCATAACTTTGTTGTAAACACGAAACAAAATCTTTCTCATTTATTCATATAGTAATTCCAATACTAATTTTTTTTTTTTTTAAATGTGACTGTAAAGAAAAACATTTTAACGAAGGCTAAATATTTGTCTAGGAAATAAAACAATATTGCTATACAGAACTATGTTATATTAAATTCAAAAGAACTATTGAATTAAAAAACAATAGCAAATAGTTAATAAAATTAACTTCAAAACTAATATGCAAATTAGTTAACCCTGTGACTGATATCGCATATACATAAGCAGTATATAAAAAAGATGGTGTGTCTTTTTTTTGTAAAGTTGAATTAACTTTAAGTATGGCGTTTTGACTTTATCGTTAGTGCAATGGGCTCAACTTTCACATTTATTGATTTAGAGGTGAATAACCCTGAATCAGAATTATCCGATCTTAATAAATACTGAAAATTTCATTAATAAATGGAAGTTAATATAAAGTATATATAAAAACAAAATTATTTCACGCTCTCCCGCTTCATTTCAAGTCTTATACCTATAGTCTAAACTAAGTGAACATCTTTAAAAAGTGATTACTCCCTAAAAATGCGAATGAAAATACAATTTTTTTTAAAAGGCATCTAGTGTTTAAAGCTCTCAAGTATCAAGACATTTAATTTTTTACTTTTAAATTAAAATTTTCCGCTATTTGAGTATTATTTTCTACCAAGAGCTGCCAAATTTAAAACAACAACTTTTCTTTCCATTTGCGCCTCTTTTTAATGTGATTAAAATATACGGGGAGAAAAAAAACAAAAACAATGATTAACTCAGCTTTAGTATAATAATCGATATATACAGGGTGTGAACAATAACAAGAAATGCCCTGATCGAGCCAGTATGCCCCTTGGGACATTGACACCACTGACAGGACTCTAAAAACTGGAACTAGCCAACAAGATCTGCAAGTGCCATTCATGGTCGGACACGACCGACGAAGGCCTACTACTACTACTGAACAATAACTGTTCACAAGATTAACATCTCGGAAAAAAATTAGACAGTAGTTTCATTTTTTTGAGACTTATCAAATTTGGGTGAGTTGGTTTTAATGACTCGTTCTCTTGATTTCATCCGATGAACCCGCCTTTGGCTTTGATGACAGTCTTGAGACAGCCTCCAAGCCAGCTACACACCTTTGTCAGTCTCCCAACTTAGGCCTCCAAAAGGCTTGCATCCTGGCTTTTAGTTCATCCTTCATGTTGCAGTTGAATCTGTTAGTGTCTCATTCCACTGGTGAGCTAAGAGGCCAAATGTCAGGTGAAGTGTGGTCAACTGTTTTGACAGCCAGACTTGGATTTCTGGCTGGTATGGCAGGGCACAGAGTCTTGCTACCACTGCAGCTATCTGATCGATCCAGGGTTTCACTACCTCGTTCAGAACACAGATGTAGCCATCATGGTTCAGCCAGAGACCCTTGCAGACTAAATTGGGATGGCATGATGTCACCTTCACTGAACTTCAGTGACTAACTCTGGCATTCTGACTAGTGTTGAGACGATTAATCGGAAAAATCAGAACTTTTGTTTATCGGAAAAATTTGTGCCTATTTTTTAATTCGAAAACGATTCTTTTAATTGTTTTTTTTTTTTTGGTTGTTTTTGTTTAAGACTTAAATTCCATTGCTGGTACTAATGATAAATATTTATTGATTTTCAACTACCAGTAAAACTAAAATCTATAGATCTATGGAATTTAGAACAGAATCGGTAATTGTATCGGAATCTGGAATTTAGAACAGAATCAGTAATTGTATCGGAATCAGGAAAAACATTGGAACCGTCCCACCACTAATTCTGACAGCATCAGATTGTTGATCAGGCATTTTTCTTTGATGTCGCCTCGTAGTCAAATCCTGAACCTTCTAATTTCTTTCAGACCTTTTCTATCAGTCTGAAATCTGTTTATTTGTTCTTCCGACACGGATTCTAAAGAGAACTGTCTCTTCTACAAATATAGAGATTCAAAATTGTTCATAATTATTCGGGATATATATATATATATATATTTCCCAATTAAAAATTTTTTTTTTTTATCATTCCGTTTTTGTTGGAGATGGGGCATCCTACCGGATGCCAGACATTCATCGGCTATTTCAGACATTCCAGCCTAGAGATCTTTTTAAGATTCTAACCGTCCCTTTAAGTGCAATTGTTTGTATTTCTCTTGCACTCAGTTCACCAGGTATACTTGCCAGATAGCTTTTAAAATTTTTTTCATTAGTCCTGTTGCTCCTATAATTACTGGGATGATGGAGATTTTCCTAAGATTAAACATCCTTTAAATTATATTTGATACAAATTCTATACAAATTTATAAAGAACTAACTGTACCTACTTTGCTTTTATTTGTCCTTTTTAATTTAAAAAAAAAAAAAATTATTTAAAATAGGATTTTCGAAAGTTAAATTTAATTACAATATCATTTAGCCATTAAACTATTAATTGAACCAAATTGTTTTGTTAAGTTAATGTTTTAATCTATTTATACAATTATATTGGACGTAAACAGTTTCCAACACATTGAATCTTTTAATGAGGATTTGCTACAAACTCTAAACCCAGAAATTACTTTCTATTCAAAAGTTTAAATACTTTCAAATTTCCAAGAAGTAACTAATTCTTTTTATTAACTATTAACAAAATATTAAAATGGCTGACTTGTTTACAAAGAAATGCACTGTGGATTTAATTTTTTAATTAGATTAGTTTTAAAATTTCAGTTTATTTTATGCTAGTGCATTTTTGATTTCCATAAATCAAAAATAGTAAATAAAAAAAAAATAACGTGCAAGTCACATAGAGGCGAGAATCATAGACAAACAGAAGCGGTCACACAATTTTACTGATATCAAGATAAGAAAAGTTCATATTAACCTGTTCTTGAACATCTTCAATTTCAGATTCCAAGAGTCGGATGAATATGGGGACAGCACCTGCTTCAATGACAACTCCCGTTTGAATCGATGTACCAGACGCAATGTTGGTTAAAGCCCACGCTGCTTCAAACTACAAAAGGAAACATTCACATGAAAAAAAAACAAAAATATTGCTTATTTTATTGTCAGGAAAGAAAGAAAAAAAGATTTGAAAAGGTATAAAAATTTACCTGTAACGAGCAATTACCATCTCGCTGAAGAAATTCAACAAATTTGGGAACGACCCCAGTTAAGATAACTTCATCAATTGGTGGGTTAGGTTCTGAAAGAGTAAAGAGAAGAAACTTAGCATTTTCTCTTAGACAAGCAATTTATAGAATTAAATCTATACTCTGTTTTAATAATTTCGGTCTAGAAAAAAAGCACAAACATAATTCCTACTTTAAAATTAATGAACACTATTTAATATATAAAATAATATTGGCCAGAATTTCAAAGTCGGACCTAAACAGCATTTAAACTGACAAATCAAATTTTTATTCATTCATTTGTTATTGTTGCACCATGTTAATTGCAATAGATTAACATATTTTGTTACAATCTATTATTTTTTTTTAATTTAAAAAATACTCAATCCAATCTTGCAGTTTTCTAATATGTGGAAATTCTCAACTAGTTACCTTAAGAGTAAAATCAGCTAAGAGAAACAACTCATTCTTTTAGTAAGAGTTATCGTTTATTACTGTCTTTTTATTTTACTGACAGTTACATTTTCATTCAAGATTTACTAACAGTTACGTTTTCTCATTCTTTTCTTTATATAAAAAAAGCAACGGTTCATTTGAAATTTTTACACCGATGGAATATTGACTAATGCATTCATTTTTTTTTTTTTTGCTTATGTTTTGCTTCATTCTTATTAAATAAACACCAGGTTCAATTTTAGCTTAAATACTGACCATAACAAAAAACAGCGTTATTATAGATCATGGAAATATTCACTAAAGAAATTTTAATGTAAACAACCCCGTCGAGTGAGTAAAGCTAGTAAACAATAATGAAATCATTGTGTACAGTGCTCAGGTGCACTACAACTCATCAAAAGTGTACGTGTATGACGGGGGCACATGAGGTATAATTTTGGAAAATTTCGGGAGGCATGAGGGGTTTATAGGATGCAGTGACTCAGCAGCCAACAACTGATGCAAGCAGTTAGTTTCATGCTTTAGCAATTCTAAGCATGAAAGAAATGTTTCTGAAAGTCATGTTGGGGATGCAATCAGTGGTACAACGCCCGAGGATGCATCGAGGACACCAGTGATCGAACATTTCAAGCTTCTAAATGTTGGCAGTAGAGACTGGACCTATAAAGAAGAATGGTGTGTACAAAGGTCTGGTATATTCGGCATTTAGTCGAAAACTTGAGTTCTTGCCATAACCAAAATTCTTGCTAAAGTTTAAATTAATTGATCAAACTCTTTCATTATAACAGCCATAATAATTCCACCGGGTAAACTAATTTGTTACAAAGTTTAAAAAAATTACCTTTTGATAAAAGTTTACGAAATTTCTGTGTGGCAGGTTCTTGTTCTTCAATGTTGTCACTGTAGAGTGCTTTTACCATCTCACTGGTAACACCACCCTGCATTTATTAAAAGAAAGAAAAATTGTTGTTAAAAGATTAATAGTAACACAATTTATACAAGTTAATTTCTTTTGTTTTACAAGAAAATTTTTTCTTGATTTTCTTAGGAATTATTTGTATTTATCCGGTGTTGCCCGGGTGGATGGCTTAGAGAAAAATGGTTAAAATCATTAAAAGTCACATCTTATTTCAGAATACAACACTACAACTTCTTAACCCTGATACCACTCCCAGAATGTGGACAAGACGTTGGATTTTGGGAGCCTGTTCCCTGGAGATACAGTAGAAATAAGTATCCTGAAGAAAAATGTTATTTTCATTATATCTAAAAACTTTTATGTGGACACATGAATCTTTGCAAAACAAACAATACTACTAAATTAATTCTTTGATGAAACAAAGTCTTCTAACTCCCCTACCCATATTGTGAATCAAAAACAAATCAAGCCGAGACTGAAAAGGGAAGAGAGAAAGAAAGATAAAGCAAGAAATAGAGAAAGAAATAGAAATAAAATGACCCAAATGATGAAAGAATAGGACGTAAAACTCTTGCAAAGCCCTTGGATACACAATATTCACGGTTTTACTTTCTGGTGTTAACATGTAGAGGGATTTTTGATAAATAAAAAGATATGAAAATCGAAATCATGAAAAGATGTGGCTAGACGAAAATCCTGTCTGTGGTGGTGCGAGAAAATTGAATAAAATTTTTTTTTTTTTTTAAATTAAGTAAATTTAATTATTAAAAAAATATCTAAAACAGAACGAAGATTTAAAAAGGGGAAAAAAAAGAAAAAAAAAAAAAAAGAATTGAAACAGAATCAACAGTGAACGCAGAAATCATTGTAAAAGTAATTTTATAAACTTTCTTGTAAGTCAGGTTCAACATTAATGCCTTAACGAATAAAGTGTGCATTTAATTTTACATAAGCTAGTAATGTTTACATTTTTTTTAAATAGGATGTTTAAAAATTTGTTAGTTTCCCTAATTTTATTTTTCATTTTAATAAATATTCAATTAATAGTAATAAATAATTCAATGAGTACTTATCAAAAATTACATTTAGATGAGAAAGACAAACACACATGTGAAGCTGTCTTAGTTTTGTTAATGAAGAGTTTTAAAAAAAAAAGTTTAAAATTAAAATATTCAAAAGCAAACAGTTTTGACTGAAAAACTAAAAAAAAAAATATTAGCCATTAGCTGATTGTCTGAAGAAGCCTACAAACCTGAACAACCTGCATCTCCCCACTGGTATTGCCTCTGCGGGTGTGAGACGGAAAGTTGCCAGCTGAATAGACATCCCAAAGGCTACCAATGATGAACACCATCTCCTTCATGAACGTAAACCAACGGCTCAAGTCAAGGAAAAGCTTCCTCAGCCATGTCAAGCCTCTAACAACATCTCAGGAAGAGACCAGACTACAGTGGTAAACCAAAGGGCTAGAGAATGGCACCCCTCCTACTGACATGGGAATCTCCTATGCTGAGCCCCTTCATCCTGGCTCAGAAACATCCTAGGTCCAGTGGAAAACAGTCAACCGCCTGAGAACGTGAATGGGGCAATCAAAAGTTTTTATGGCTACAAAACCGATCCAAGCATCATACGATGCACCACTGCCTTGTCTGCCCTACTGCCCAACCAGTGCAGCTTGAAAGATCTTGCAGATTACAACAATACTGCAAAGGACTGCATAAAAAAGTGGAAAAACTGTTGTATAGCCACATGCTTCAAAGACACGCACAGAAGAATAATGGTCTGAAAAAATTTTTTCCCCAGTGACTGTGGGACACCTAGCGTAATGAATCATCTTGTGGATATTTCCTACAAAGTGGTTGTTTTGATGAATTTTACTCACCACTGTATGCAAAAACAGTGTTGCAATGTCCACAACTGGTTTGGGATGAACATTAAATTATAAAATCTATATTTAAAACAAAATTTTTTTTTGAAACAACTATTCCATATTCTTCCTTTTATATAATTTATTATTAACATCAGAAGTTCAATTTTACAATATGGACCTGCTAAGAATGAACTAATTCACTTGCATATATTTTGGATGAAATTGATTAGTCTTAAATTTATATCTCAGTAAACAGCTTGCTGTATGAAATTTGAATTCTCTGAGGTTTGTCCAAGTTACTTGATTAGAACTGGGCAGAGTACCCTGTATGCTCTTCTTGGACAACACCCTTTTCACTATCAATGTTACCACCTCTATCAATTTGTGCACTTCATTGAGGTGCATCTGTAAAGGAAATGACTTCTCTGTAGCCGATTAGCTTATAAAGTTATGGGTGTAAAAAAAAGTGCAATTTTTGTTTTTATTACATGTCATTTTGAATTTTAAATGAGTTCAAAAACAAGGTGCGTCGATTGGTTGAAGACGCCTACTCCCAAAGCAAAAATATATTCATATATATGTATAAGAACTGTACGAAATGACATTCTTATAAAAGAAAAAAAAACTTACAGTATATGAGGAAGAAACATAGGGTTCTTGGATATCAGAGATAACATCATCTGAGTCATTGGATAAGGAGACATTTCTTCTTTTAAAAAGCTGAAAAGAAAAGGAAAAAAAATGTTAATTAAAAAAATATTATGACTTTACGAAAATTAAAAAAAAAGAAAAAAAGTAAAGCTGATATTTGTTTTAAATCACAAAAAATTGATAAAAGTTAAACAAATCTAATGATAATTAGAACTGGATTTTTGTTGATTAATTTAATCTTATAAACATCAAGTCATGTTTCTAAACTAGTTATATAAAAAATAAAACAGATACAAAGTATTGGAGTCTCTTTTTAGTGCATTGGGTCCTAGATCACCTGATCAACCATTGGTTGATTTAGCCATGTAATCATCGATATAAAAAGGTGACTCAGAAGTCCACACCCTCTTTTGTTTTTTGGACTGACTTGAGCAGGCAACATGCTTGCCATAATCTATCTCCTTGTTTGGGTCTAGCAACATTATTCGTTTGTCTGTTCTTCCTGTTTTTATCCAGTCTACCTCCTGCACATACAGTAGTCTCCTCAACACCAGACGATGCTGTTAGTTTCTACATGTCCATACCAATTATGTTTGACGTTGGCCCTTAGTTCACTTTTCATATCTTCACACATTAGGAATTTGTGACATGTAATTTGTATATTACTTGTGACCATGTGATACCATAGAATGCCCCACCCTTACAACCAGAACCACCGGTAAAGATTAGCTAGAAAACGAATGACAGTAAAAAGACATTAAAAGCGATGGGTCCATTGTGTTACACAGATAAAGTGACGCCATGTTAACGGCTGGAGGGACAAGATGAAGAGTTTGAAAGGGTGAGGTGAGCAGACATCTCTGGCTTCCGATAAAGGTAGGTTGAGGAGAAGAACAGAACACTTTCAGTTCTGGTGGGGGAAGTAGAGATAGGAGACAAACTGAAGACAAAGAAAAAGAAACCGGAAAAGGAAGTAGAAGAGGTTAGGGTTAGTGAGGAAGTGGGAAAGCAAAATAAAGAAAATGGACGCAGTTGGACTGAGGCAGAAAGAATGACAACAAAGCCTGACAGAACAATTTCTATGTGGGACAAAGAAGGTTGTTACTAGGACCAACAAGATTGGACAATGAACAGGCAGCGTTTGGATCCTTAGCCACGACGGTATCGCACACACACACACACACACACTCTGAGCACAACTAAGTTATCTCTACAACCAGATATGAATGGCCAATGGCAAAAAAGCGTGAAATTATTTCCTATGTGGGATAAATTCTGTGTGTTTTTTTTTTTTGGGGGGGGGGGGATTTCCGTGGTTAAAGGTTAGTAAAAGAAAAAATTACAAAAATTACTCATCCTACTACTAACCCTAGGTCCGAGTGGCAAGACCCCCCCCCCCCAAGACAAATTTCCTTAATCAAAGATTATTTTTGCTTTTAAATTAGTTAAATACTGTTAAAATTAGCTTTGTGTAAAAAGAATGTTTAAAGTTTATTTTGAAGAAATAAACAAGAAAAACATGGTTGTTAACAAGAGAAAAACTCTAAGTGTGTATGTGGGGGAGGGTATCATTCTTTGATAGAAACAAAGTCTTCTACCTCCCCCTACCCATATCGTGAATCGTTTTGAAGCATGAGGCAAACAAAACAAATCAAGAAGAGGAAGAGGAAGAGAGAAAAAAACAGGAAGAGAGAAAGAAGGATAACGAAAGAGAAATAAAATCAGCCAAATGACAAAAAAAATAGGACATAAAGCTCTAGCGGTTCAGCAGAAATCATACTTTGCTTAAAGAAAAATAAATGGCCTTTCTGAATTCAAAGAAAAAGTGGAATTCAGCCGTTTCTCATTTTGTATTGTTAGAAATACGTTTTTTTAATTCTTTTGTTTACCTCTCTTATCTAGATGTAACAATGTTACATTAAATTTTTAGTATCTAACTTCTTTTAAGTTTTTGGAGGGTGGATGCGAGTTTGGGCGCATCCCCTAAATGATATAGTTTACAAAAAAAAAAAAATGAAAAAAAATAATGTGCCCATGTTATTCACCCTGTTGCCTAGAATATATATTCCAAAATTCATGATTTGTTCATTAGTTTAAATTGTTGCAGGGGTCGGTCACCTAGGTGATCGGTTTTACAACTAAGAAAGTAGACACAGGCAAAATACAGCAATGATAAAGAAGAGAGGACAAACGCAGATGAACAGTGTAAAATAGATTTATTTGCATCAAACAGAAATAACGGAGAAGAACTGAAGAAACAGGTTTGTTGAGGTCGCTGAAGGCTGGAAGGACAGGACCGATCTCTGGAACCTGAACAGCAGGAAAGGCTGGATGACGTTTCTGGAACCTGGACAGCAGGAAGGGTTGGATCAACAGGAATGACATTTCTGGAACCTGGACAGCATGAGATGACATCAGTGTTTGGTGTGGACGTCCCTGAGATGTAATGAGGTATCTCAGGTAGGCCCGGTCCGTGTGGACATGCCAAACAGCTTGATTGGCAGCAACAAGAAGCAGGAGTTGGTGTTGCAGGAAGGAGCTGGACCAGGAGCTGAAGCATAAACTTGAAAGGCAGTGAGCAGACAGCAGCAAAGGTTTGATCGCATTGTAGTTTGTGAAAGTTGCCCTGAAAAGGGCAGTTTGATTGCTGCTGCGTTATTCTGCTTTTGGGTTCAACAACTGTTCACAGTTGGAGAGACTTCCTGTATTTTTCCACTAAGGGATTTCAGCAGCAGGGATCTGGTATTTCTCCAAGGTGTTTTGAGAGTGTGGCTTACGGCACACTTTGAAGAATGTGTGTTGAATTTGTAACGTTTGTAAACGTAGGAGACCCTGTATATATCTATATATATGTATATTTAGGCAGCAAAAAAATAACTAAAAATAATGTTTACATATCTTGGAACAAGGCAATCGTTGTTTTGGAAAGATTTATATATATATATAAGATAGATATACAAAATGCAAACATTCTGCAAAATGCATACGTATAATATGAAAAGATAAAAAACCCTAAGTAGGATCAGCTGAATCGTTTTTACGTGACAAACTTAGATACAAACCAATTCATTAACACATTAATTGTGTGCACATGCGTGTGTGTGTGGGGGTATATAGTTATTGCTAACTGTAAGCTCACAAAAGTTATTTTCTTTATCTTCTATAACAATGATTAATTAACAGAAAAAGAAAAACATTTTTTTCTACAATTGGCAAGTTGAATAAATATGTCAACCAAAAAGATTTCTTGTTCCAGCAAAAAAAAGCATCACAATAATAATGCTTGTGGTCCATGTTTGCTTTCATTCAATTTATTAACAGTTTTTACAACTCAGACTGTGGTAAAATAAAGTCTTTCTTCTTCTTTCAGAACAAGGTAATTTTCCCTCCAACTTTGTTTGTTTCTCAGTACTAACAAACATTTTCGTGAAAACAACAAAAAAAGTTGATATTTACAGACTGACTAATAGAGTAATTTATTAAAATAGCTTCTTTGTGTTAATCAAGGCCAATTGTATTCATTAGGAATTCTTCCAGAAAAAAATTTCTCATTACACATTTTTTCTTCTTGAGTTTCGATAGTTTACCAGACGAGCAAAAACACGAAAAATAAATTAAAAAAATAAACTAATATTTATTCATGCACAAGATAGTAATAGTTAAGTAATAGACTGAAAAAGATTCCCACACATTCCAACTAAATAAAAAAACAAAAAATTAAAAAATGACTAATTTTTAAATTTTGACTCCTAATTCCTTAAAATTGCAGTCACCCCTTCCAACCTGATCTTTCTCTTTTTGTTTTATGAATGTTTTATCAATTATCAAGGCCAAAAGCCATTCGAGGATAAGGGTTAATGAGATGGATGGATTGTCAGTCGAATGATGATGCATATTATGAGAGGATTGAAAATAATGAATGGAACGAACAAATGTTATTACTTATAATGGCTGCTTATGAGTTTATGAAAAGTATTTATTGTCATTGGATTTGAAGATGATAATGTTGTAGTTTGCAGAGAAGCAGTCCCATGGTAACATGTTCCACAGGTGAGAAGTTCATGGAAAGAAACTATGGAAATTCCGTTTAATGTTAGGCACACAGAGGAAGAAAGGGAAGTTCTTTGCAGAGATCTTGTCAGTTCACAAACTCTCCCTATAATTTTGGAGATATACCCTCATAACCCATATATTCTGAAACTCCATAACCCAGGGTACACGGATAAGTATATTTCATTTTGATCAAAGACGATACAACATTATCATGAGCTCTTCGTTTGCATATGACACCCATAAAAAAGTAATAGAGTTTCATTTTAATTATAATGCGAAAATTATAGAAATTAAAAATAGAAACAAGAGATCCACGATGGATTCCCAGGTAACGCCAGGTGTAGCTCTAGGAGTACCTGTATCTGGTGTGGCATTCACCCTTGGTGGGTTGAGTCGGCTTCCTTCAAAGGAGGAAGTCTCTAGGGAATATTAAATTCACAAGTGATCCCCAGGAGGCCTATGAATTTACTGAAATTTATTTGGGTTAAACTGGCATTTCTGGCTTTAAAATTCTTAGCAAATCTTCATGTATTAAAAGTTTAGGAAGCTAAGACACCACTCAATAAGTAGCGGGTCTGATATAGGTGGTGCCACTAATAAAAAAAAATTCCATATAATTTTTATAAAGTACTAACCTTCAAATGGCATGTGTCAAAATTTGAGCCCAATTGAATTATTAATTTACAAATTACAGTTTTTTAAGTGAAGCTACTATTACAAATTTTCAAAACAATGGAAAAATCTGAATTTCCTGTGTTGATAAAGTATTGCTTTCTGATGGGTGTTGTTCAAGCAAAGTCCTGGCTTGAGTGTTATTCTAGACTTGTTCCCTCGGAAACAAGGTTTAAGAGGTGGTATGCCGACTTTAAAAGTGGTCGGACAGACACAAATGATGCTGAACACTCAGGTCGCCAAAATTCATCTGGTGTACTGGAAAACAGAAAAAAAGTCCAAACTCATTTTGGCCGATCGTAAATTGAAGCTGTGTGAGATAGCAGAGGAGTTGAAGATATCAGAAGGCGAAAGTGTATTCGCCATTTTGCATGAACATTTGTCAATGAGAAAGCTGTGTTCAAAATGGATGCCATGTTTGCTCACAGTTGATCAAAAACGTGTTGATGATTCAGAACATTGTTTGCAATTGTTTCAATGCAGCAAAAAAGTTTTGCGTCAATAGATGAAACCTGGATCCACCACTTCACTCCGGAGCAAGTCAGCTGAATGGACAGCAACATGTGAAAGCTGTCTAAAGGGACTAAAAGCGCAAACATTAGCAGGCAAGGTTTTGGCCTCAGTATTTTGGTGTGCACAAGATATTGTTCATCAATTACCTTGAGAAAGGTAGAACCATCAATAGTGAATATTAGAGTGTACCATTGGTGCATTTAGAGGAAGAAATCATCAAAAAATGGCCACAAATGAAGAAAAAAAAAGTGCCCTTTCTCGAAGACAAAGTAACAGTGTCACAAGTCGATCGCACTTCGAATTGCTTCTGCACCCTACCCTATTCTTCAGATGTGGCCGCCAGTGACTACAAAAGAATGCTCTGGGGAAAGAGATTTGACTCCAAGGAAAAAGTGAAATTGAAAACCGAGATGTATTTTGAGGCGAAAGACAAATCGTTCTACACAATAGTCATCGAATTGTTAGAGAAGCATTTGAATCGGTGTATCACCCTAGAAGGAGACTATGTTGATGAATGAAGTTGCATTTTACCTAAACATTATTGTTTTATTAGTTACGCCCAGGATTTATTGAGTGATGTGTTACATTTATTAATTTTATAGAGATTAAAACGATATTACCTTAACAAATAGTTCTAGTTTTATAACAATGTTTCAATTAATAATTTTAATGACCAAGCAGTACCATTATAATTAAATTTAAACTTTTAAAATCTGATAAAAGAAAAAAATAATTTTGTAAAAAACAAAAATCAAACAAATGGCCTCGTAAAAAAAAGAAAGAAAAAAAAAAGCGAATTTAAAATGAAAAAAAAAAACAAACAAACTGTAAAATGCTTGGATAGGTACAGCGAGTTGTGTTATATTTGCTCGCTCTCTTGTCACTTTTCCTTGACTGGGAATCGGACGTTTATCGATATTTCACACGCTCACTCTCCAGTCCTCACGGTTCAACAGGTCAACTGTCTCCAAATTCTACTTTGTATGACTTGTCTAATCACTTGCTCTCAAGTTTTCCTTGGTCGACCAACCTTCATGAGATTCACGACAACCATGCTTCTGCAATGGTTTATCCAAGAGGATGACCATACCAGCATAATTGATTCGTCCTTATTGGCATTAACTTCACAAAACAAATTAAACACATTTACCATAGTTGAGCACCCCCCCCCCCTCCAAACTTCTTTACTTTGCAAGAAAGGAAAATTTTTATATATATATATATATATATATATATATAAATAAATAAAAAGTTAGGTACTCTTCCTCACCGTGGCAGGAGTGGTGGTAACATGGTAGTGTCAGAATTACCCAGTTAACAGGGCTCTGGTGACAGGATCCATCATATTCTGGTCATCTGCCGCTCGGCGTGCCATGTGCAGAGCCATACATCCATGGAGTGGGAATAACAACATTGCTTCTGCACATGCGCAACTGCCATTCCTTTGTGTGTTTTGGGGCTAAACTTTCCCACATTTCGTATTTCGCATGCAACCACTAGTCTTGTGGCTGAAGAAGGGTTTCATACAAACCAGACAATTCTGAGGCACGATCTTCATGAGCTCTGTACAGAAGTCAAATTCGCTCAACAACAATCAGCAGTAGCAAACTTGAAGTATTAGTATTGTTCGTAAACAGGTGCTACCCCCACCCCACCCAAAAATAAGTTTTCTAATAAATTACTAGCCAAATCGTCATCCTGATGAGTCTTCTTTTTTTTTTTTAAACGTCACAGAAAAGATAGTGTGATCGTAATATATATATATATATATATATACACACACGATTTAGTTCTTATCCATTTGCTTTACCTGTGACAAAAATCAACCGGAAGTAATTGTCATTAAGTAAAAAGACAAAGTGTGTTTAGTGAAACAAAATTACGATCTAGTAGCGACTCTTAATGTTATTGTATTTTACAATATAGCAATTATATTGATACTACCCGTTGTTGCCTAGGAGTCAGTTACTTTTATTTTGTAAAGCTCTTACTGAAAGGCGAACTATCGTTACATGTTTTGGCACACACACGTTTGTTGTTCAAATGGAAATGTTTTAGTATCTTAATAGTTATTTAGCATGGTAAAAGGTATGTTAAGTAACTGAAGGAAATTAGTATTTAATATTGTTGTAGTATTAGTATGTACTAGTCATTTGGAAAAATACCAACATGTCTCTCTACTAAGCAGAAAATAATTAGTGTATTTGCTGAGAATGGTGAAATGCTTTACATCTTTTTCAGAGGCAAGATTATGATAAAATCATTTTTTTTTTTGTCGAATTTCAAATTTCAATATAAATATTCAGATATGTGGTGCTTCAAAAATGTTATCAATTTCCTTATTCAAAAGGCGCATCAACATCGACCAAACTATATTTCACTTTAAACTATCGTCTCTAACAACTTGATGTGTCTTTCAGACTCTACGGTTGATCTGACCCCTCGGGGGTTAATACTAACAAAATGAAAAAAAAAAAAAATAAATAATAGGTCTCACTTCTGAAAAAGATGTATTCATCAAAAGTCTTAGGAAAAAAAAAAAAAAAAAAAAATGATTTTATTTAAAATTGCATCATAAAATTGCAATATAAATATTCAGAAACGTAGTGCTTCAAAGATGTTATCAATTTCCTTAATAATATAGTTTCAGACGGACAGATACCAAATCTTCATTAGTAATAGACATAATCTCTGTCTGGAAATGAATAAACTACATAAATTTGGTGTGCAAATGTCTTCCTATGTTTGTTTATAACAACAATCCGGCCACACAAAGGAATCTCCACCAGGTACGAGACCCAATCAGCAGAAACAGACCCCCTCCTCCCATGTAAAATTTAAAAAATTGAAACCACTACATATAGATGTCACTATATACATATCTGTCACACTTAGTTTTTCTGTTTTATGAAATATATAAACATTTAGAAACATTGATCACAAGTTGCTATTTTAGCTATAATTGGGTGGAGGGGTTCATACCTTCCCTAATCATATTACAATCTAAATGAATACAATCGATCCATTTGATTTTAATTCTGATTAGCCAATTCTATAGTCCAGGTTGGTATCAATTTACACCACTTGTACAGCCTCTGCCACATTTAACTGTGCAAATAAAAAGGTTTAATATTTGATTGAATTTTAAAGTCACTCATTTCAAGAATAGAAGAGGAATCGAATACAACGTAAGTATCTCGGCTAAACATGAAAATCTAAATAAAAAATCAGTTTTACGAGTATTAAAAAAAAAAACAAAAAAACTTCAACTTAGTTTCGGCAAAAATCGGTGAATTATTAGATTTTAATAAAATCTTTGATACTTATTAAAAGAAAAACGATTTTTTTTTTACATCACATTTCAAAGTTCAGAAGATTGATTTAACTATTGTTTGATCAGGAATTTTAGTGCCTAAATAAGGTTTTATCTATCATAATTTCAATGAGGAGGAAGCATGAAGAAGAACCATGTTTAAATTTTGAACAAGATTTTCTTAAATGTCTCATTTGAAATGTTTAGTTTTAAATTTAATAAAAATAAAAAAATTTGCATTACACATTCAATACATTTTTTTGCAATATATATTAGTTTTTTTTTTTTTTTTTTTTTTTTTTTTACTCATAATGTTATTATATTTCATAATATTGCAATTATATTGATACTATTCGTTGTTGCCCAGAAGTCTTTTATTTGCACTTCTGCAGTTTACGGAACCACATTATCGTTGGCAGGTTACGTAAACCGTCAGAAGTTGCCGAACGAAAACTTCATGTTTTTTTTTTTGGCAAAAACGCCGGCCAATGTTAAACCGCTAACAATCAGTAATAATTAAGGGGAAAACATTTAAATAGAGAAGAAAACAGTCATCGTATGGGAATTTCAACAAACAAAATACATCATTTTGTAAGAAACTTTAAAAATTAGGGGAAAAAGTTCAAATCAAGGAGAAAAAAAAATCTCATCATATGGTAAGTTTCATGAATAAATATAGTGCAACAACTGTTAGCAAGCAGTTTTTTTTTAACGTTTTTTCTTCTTGCCAATTCTTTTTCAACCCAGGGTTAGGGTGTTTTATGTTTTTTGTGGACTTAAACGTAAATGACAGAAAAGAAGAAAAAGGGGTTAGAGAAAGTGGAAGGAAGCTGCGCACCTCCAAGAACACTTGTCCTTCAAGTCATTTTTTCTTTTCAATTTGCATGTATGTGTACATGTTTGGCAACTCTTCTTTTCGCCTAACAGTTTCCCTTTTTTGACAAAAGTCAATAATTGCATCAGGAGATTGAAGCATCTGTCCCGATTAGATTCATGCTGACTTCAACCAATTTTCAAAAATTGCTGAATTTTCTGCAATATTTTTAGTATGTTTGCCAATTGTCGGCTGTTGCGATTTTATTGGCTAAGCGTTTCAGCACCTTCTGGTGGTTTACGTAACCTGCTGGAATATGCTGATGCATCATTGGTTTTAATGCGGTCTGTAAACTGCAGAAGTACACACTTTTTAAAGCTTTTTACTGAAAGACAAACTATTGTAACAGACATGCAAACACATGTAGAAATAAGATTATGTTTTGCAAACACGATTTTTTGTTTTTTGCATTTTCCTTTTTGGCCAGGATCAAAAATGTATTATCTGTTCTATCCTCAGTCTGGGCGGAAAAATCATTCTTGACTGCAGCAATTTTTATATTTTGTTGCATCCAGAGTGCTTTTTTTTTTTTAGAGAGCTGAATATGAACCTTGTTGCTATCTCTGCCCTCGTGGGGAAGTAAGTAAATAAGAACTCAAATAGTCATATCGTAAATACCCCCCCCCCCCAAAAAAAAACTGCAGACATTTAGGTTTAAATTTAAATAGGGAGCAGGGTTGCTGTGAAATACTTGTTTTAAATATTTATCAAAAAGCAATTTCTTATTGATTTTTAGTCAATAAAAATTGACCCTAAAACCTTTTATTTTTATCAAACACATTTGTCAGATTTTATAAAAAAATATTTTAAGAAAAGTTAAAGGATGTCCACTTTTTAACTTTTCTTGCAGATTCTAAATATGGTCATACTTTTTTCTAGGATGCTTTATTCCTGAGATGAAGCCAGTTTTTGTCTAGCCAGACACACACATTTGATACAATCTAACAATATTTCTGATTTTGGTCAAACGAAATAGAAAGCGATAATAATAATAGAAAATGAGTGAGGAGAAAACGGGAAAATTCCCAAAGCATGAAGACCAATCCTTATATTGAGCATCTCATTTCAGTAGATAGACAATTAGACAAGATACCGCAATATTAATGCTTTCATATAAACTAAATTAACTTCTATAAGATGCTTAGTTGATATAAAATTTCTTGGAATTTACAAATAAACGATTAGCAAAAAGTAGAATTACCAACAGAGTTACACTGTTCTTTCATCGAAAACATAATTTTGTCCATCAACCTATTTGAAAATGGCACAAAAAGTATAAAAATAACAAAATGACCGTGAGAGGAAATAAAACAATTGACAAAACAAGAACGTATATTAAGAAACATTAAAATCCGCATGTTTAACAATAAAAATATCATCAAGATTCAGCAAAACAAACTGCTGAAAACACCACCTTGAGTTTCAGCCTGACAGACTGACTTAACATAAAGCACTTATAGAACTTATGCTCAGATTCATCTAAAAAGAACATTGTCAATTATACTAACCATAAAAATTTTTTAAAATGAAATTTGAAGAAAAAAAAAGATGCAATCAAAATTTAGACAAAATTAAAAAAAAAAAAAGCATTAAACCAACTATTAGGAGGTAGAGGGTGAAGTGGATACCGACATGAACTGACAACCTGGGTGTGCCAAGTTCGAATCCCGTCAGTTTAATACAACCATTTTCACTATGCATGTTGGCAACCTTCACCTTGCCCTGGAAGTACCCAATTCTAGAAAGTATTGGGGAACCAATGCTAACAGAATCGAGCCAGTCAAAACTCATGTCATGCCGATTCAAACAAATTTACATTTTACCAACTATTGTCCTCACTGTTTCTATTTAATTTTTCAGTCAGTCATCTTCAAGCAAACTGTTCTTTCCCCTCAAATATGATTTGTTTGTGTATGTTAAGGTCTTCTATGTACTTATATTCAAGTAAATTGTTATTTTAATATTAATCTTATAAATTCTCTAGCTGTATCTTTCTCGCATTGCCCGGGTGTTTTTACTTCCATTATGTTTTGTTCATTGAGCCCTTGTATTTTCTCTAAATTTCTAATAAAAAAAATATTTACATATTTGGAAAGATAATTTAAGGAATATATGCTATTAAAAATCAGTTTTACAATAAAATTGAAAGGACCTTTTACAAAATGTGGATATTTAAACCACATAAATACTTGAGTTTTCTATTTTTTTCTTTTAATGAAAAATAGACATGTCACAAATTTTTTTGTTTTAAACAGCTGTTGCATACCCCCCCAAACTATGATATTTATGAAGTTTTATTGAATTACAGTATCGTTTGGTGATTACAATAATTGAATAAGATGTTATAAATAATGACATACTTTTTGAAAAAGTAAATTAAAAAAATTAGATTTGAACATGAATTGCCACAAACGATATGCTGTCTGACAATTTCATTGTAATATAAGCATGAATTAATATTATTATAAACCCTTCATACTGTTCTATACTACAAGAAGATGTGTTGAAACATAAATAGATGAAAATATGTATTTGGATCAAATCTTTTACTAGACATCTTAATCATCCATTTGTTTTGTTTAATACTTATCTATTTCCACAACAAAAAGACAGTTTCATTTATTTATCTTTCAACACATCTTTTTATCCTCAGGTATGGGTCGGAATGTTATCCTATGGATTTTAAAGCATAGTTCACTTAATTTTCTTCAAAAGTTTCTTTAAAAAAAACAACATTTTCAACAGGCCTCCAATAGTATTTCTTAGCTGCATCATGAAACCGTTGCTTTTTTATTTTAAATAATTCTTTATGAAAATTACTTGGATTTAAATATGCTGAAAACACCATCATAGAAAATACACAACTAATCAACAACACTCATACTTAAATAAGGGATAAACGATACATATAAAGAAGGCCAAAAGAAAACACATAGTAAAAAAATAAATAGTAAAACCGAGGAGAATAGTCAAAACAAAAACGCTATTTCAAACTTGAGCATGACCAACCAGACCAAGCTGCTCAGAGATACACTAGGACTTGTCTGTCTGTGAATGCCTATGCCCAACACCATTTTCTGTGGTAAGTGAAATCGCTAGCTACCATCAGCGATAATACAAAGCTCTCTGTAAAAAGAATAGCGCACTCTTCACCACTAATAGTGTCATGTTTCGATTCCGGCTTTAAGCACTTGCTTATTTAGCTAGATTGAAGAGCTGTGATACAGCTAAACTCTCTGGAGCAAACACACATTTTTAAGACACCATAACTACTTTTTGCATAAAATAAAAGTTAACACAAATACAGACAAACTGTTCCATTTACTGACCTATTTTTATGAAAATATGTGCAATTTCTGACAATGTATAAAAAGTACATTTTTCATTGTACCTCTGTAGAGAAACATGCAACTCAAATTTGAGTAGTTAGTGAATTTATTTATTTATTTTTTATGATACAATAGTGGTACAGTTTGAAAATACAATTCTCGGTTTTGGCATATAAGCTTTAATTCCAGCTAGAAATTACTTTCAAATTGACAGTTGAAAAGCTTAAAAAGCATGTTCAGTATTTTATGGAGAAATCACTGTGACAAACATTTTTTTATCTCACTATAAGAGAGGGGGAAATGAAAGTGGTTTTGAAGCCTTTAAATTGGTGGATGAAAAGTCATTTCTGATTGGAATTCAAGTTAACAAAAAAAAAAAAAAAAACTAATTTTTGATTGCTCTACTATTGCTGATAGGCAGAGAACAATCTACCCGCATGGATTAAATAAAAGGTTCAGTTCAAAATTCTATATAGGTTTTCAAATTCGAAGAAGGTCGGAGGTTACATAACAACCAAGATGAAGTAGTAGTCCAAATAATTCAATATAAAAATATATTTAAGAAAAATACCTGTCTCTTGACGGTTTCATGAATGTTTTATGTGCTGTATTTGTTGACACATAATCAAAATAATGACAAATGAATAATAGTAAATTGTTGAAATTCAAATCAGTCAAAAATAATAGGTGTTAGGGGCATGTCTGTGAGTGGCCAATGGCAAAATATCTGAAATCAAGACGAATTTCCCAACCTCCTAAACTGGGGGTCCAAATCGGTGTAGGTGGAAGCCCTTTGTGAAAATTCAGATCCCTCCGATTTTTGTGAAATTTTAATATGTATTAGACATTAATAAATATTCCCCAAATATCAGTTTCTTTGTTTAAAGGGTTTTTATGGGGCATATGTGCACAATCTCCCTATTTGAAAATTAAAATATTTCAGATTTGCATTAAATTTGATCCAAAGTCACCAATTAAGCAAGATTCCCTGAATTTCAATTTCTTAAGACCTCTTAAGCTTAAGCCTAGCATTTTAGACATTTTCTATAATCAAAATCATGTAATGGATTTACATCAAAATTGGAATAGAGATTATAGACATATGGTTTAGTAGCATTATATCTAGATTTTAATCTTCATAAGGGGACATAAAAGTGGTGTAAAACTTGTGTTTGTGGAATTTTACCCGTCTTGGAACGGGTATTCTTCCAATACTGAATAAAAGTAACCTTAATAAAATGGATATCATTTCAAAGAGGATTTAATGTAATTTTTAAAAAGGTATTATTTTTTCTGGGACAAATAGTTTGGTAGCATATGAGAGTTGAAATAAACACATTTTAGCTTCAGCTGCTGGTACCCAACCTTACTGTGCTTATCTTACTATATTTATAAAACTGTAATTTATCTGTGTCAAAATAACATCCGGATATCTCGGTTGTCTCTTGTTGCAATGGCGTTCATCCTGGTTGAGTTGAGCCGGCTTCTTCCTTGGTTTGCACCACATCCTGAACCATGGCAGACAATGCATGGCGATCCTGAACAAGGTTGTATAAAATGGTTAACCAGTTGTGATTCTACTGTTGAAGACTTGTGGACCTGAAAGCACAGCCAAGTCTTCCCTGATGGTTGTTGCCCACCAGTATGCTTGCACCACCCAAGCAGAGAGGATTTCATAGCAAATTAATTACCCCTCTAGGCAATGAGCTGCATGCCTGAACCATCAAAGAAATTGCTGCAGCAAGATGTGTGGCAGAGACATCAGGTTAAGACGTTGGCGAAGAACAGCAGTTGGGACACTATCAGCCTGCTGGCAACGCAGGATACAGTGGAGCCAGTCATTGTCAAAGACTTCCAACTACCTCATATTGGCCATGTCTTGCAGTCATAGAAGTTCATGTGTTTCTATTTTTGGATGCAGGTGTGGTAAAAAATTTAGAATAAATAAACGAAGAAAGAAAAGTTTTTTTTTTTGGGGGGGAAAAAAAAAAAAAAAAAAAAAAAAAAAAAAAAGAGTACAGAGAAATTAAAAAGCAAAATTAAATTTATGTTATTTTAAATATAAAAGCAAACTAGCTTTTTGTCTATGATCTGAAGTCCTGATCTGGATATTGAGGTATTGTTTTTCTTTTAAATATTCACCCATTCTCTCCTATGATATCTGGTCCGGAAATTAGACATCAATCTACATCATATTCACATAGGAAAAGTTGTATTTACCTCCCTCTCACAGCAGCAAGATGTGACACAAGGTCAGAAGTTGAGGCTAGAAAGGCCAGTGTACAAAAGACGGTGCACCCTGGCCCACAAAAACATGTCTGAACAGCTCCATCAGAATTCTGTGGTAGGGGAGCTTCAGGTGATTAGCAAGAAACTAACCTAACTCAAAGCGAGAAGGTAAAACCTGGGAGGATGGACCTCCTAGAACTGCACAGAACAATACCTCAGCCCGACAGAGCAGGACAGGCCACCATGTGACTGATTGTTGAGGACGTATTCTCGACTTGTATGAAGTGCCAAAAGTAATCCCTCCTCTAAAGTCTAAATTGTTTTGATCTGCCCTCTAGAAAATTGAACAGCAAGTTTTAAAATAAAATCTTTGGGAAGGTTTACTTTTTAAATTATTTCCATTTTAGTAAATAGTTAGACACTTGGCATGGAAACTTTTAAAAATTTTTTTTAAGTTGGTTTCATTTTTCACATCAAAACAACTTTACTGTTTGACAATTTTTTTTCAAACCAAGAGTTCTTTTTAAAACCATTTTATACGTTGGAAATGCATTGGGTTGAGAACTACATTTCCGCCCATTTTTTTTCTTTCAAACATTCTGGAATCTTTTTTTACCTTGAGAATTCTATTTTGGAATCTATTTTATTTATTTTTCAAGTTAATTTCTTTTATATCATTTAAATGGAATGTAATATGAAGTTAAGAAAAAAATAATGTTTGACACCTTTTTGTTTTTCTTTTTGAGTTTTACCAACAGGATATTGAAAATCTTGTTGAACGTTGAGAACAAGTGGTAAACAACAAGAGAGAATATATTATTAATTAATCATTATTTTTTTATTAAAATTTAAATAACGTCAGGAACTTAGTTGTCAACCCAATAAAAAGAAACATATTTGACTCTCAAACAATACTCCCTTTTTTTCTGCAAAGAAAAAGTTGTCTATTTCCTTTTATTCCAAGCACTAGAAATAATATTAGATCATTTTTAACTATATATATAGTAGACGACAACGTTGGTACATTGTGCATCAGTGTATGCATTTAGTCTCCTTAACTGATTGTAAAAGTAAATAGATTTTATAAAAGTACATTTATTTATTGGTAGTTTATGGAACATGTATTAGATTCGAAGAAATTGCATAACTTTTACAAAATATTCTTATTTACATGATTTACATGTTACCCATTAACAAATGTTTGTACATTTTACTGCCTTTCGCCATGATTATCTATATAATAGTAAAATTTATTTTTTTGGTGATTGGAAATAAAATGAAAATGTACCGCCTTGTATAGAGACTGAACTCACAACCTTTAGATTATGAGATTTTACCACTTCTCATCAGATTCGTCCCCCCCCCCCTCCCAATGGTGTGTAAACAATTAACCAAGCAAGCTTATCAGAGTTTTAGTATTATATAGATATACAGGCAATGTTTCGATTGAAAAATATAGATTTTATTAAAGTCATGTTTATACAGAAAGACTTTAATGTTTCATTCTCTATAGATCCACAACTGTATAAAACCATTCAGGTGTTTATCCCCCCCCCCCCCCAAAAAAAAATTTATTTACATCATTCCATTCCTCTCTCGAAAATGCATTAATAAACTTCTAAACATTTTTATACATTTCAATACTATATGGGTCTAACATCTAATACAATGGATGTGTAATTTGAGTTTTAAAAACAGGGTTAGATCTGATGATGTTAGAGGAAGATTAAATCTGGACAGTATAGGGTGATGTGTGCGGAACAAGAGACGTCGTTAGTTTGGTCACATTGAAAGAATGGATGAGAGTTCTTGAGTTAGTAGGTGTAGAAATTGCGATAGCAGGGTCAGTTGGAAGGGGAAGGCCAAGGAAAACATGGGAGAAGTGATAAGGATGGATTTGAGAGAAAAAGGGATAAAGACTTGGCCAGAGATAGGTTAGTTTGGAAGTCAATTTTTAAAAAGATGCCCAACACATGCCAGCATGTAAAACAGACGGTAAACCGAATATGATGACCATCAGAATGCATTGTGATGTCATAATAGACCCTCTCCTTTCTTCTGAGTCAACGCTTATCAAGGCCAAAAGCTACTCGAGGATAAGGGTTAATGCAATGGATGATGAAGAATATTTTGAGATGATTGCAACCAATGAATGGAATGAACAAAATTTGATTACTTATGAGAACGGTTTATGACAAGTATTTGTTGACAGTGAATTTGAAGACAACCATGTTGCAGTCTGTAGGGAAGAAGTTCAACAAGTGGAAGTTCTTGGAAAGAAACTGTTCACGGAAATTCCAATTTGCTGTTAGATACACGGAGAAAGAAAGGAAAATTCTTTCCAGTTGTGGTAAGATGAATTCCCTCTCAATTATTTACATCATTCCATTCCTCTCACCACTTGTCCTTCATTTACATCATTTGTCCTTCTTCCCACCATCTAAAACATTGATATACAGATGAAAGGTTTGTGTAGTAGAAAGCAAGATAACATCAGAATTTTAGTAGGTTATAGATTAAATAATACCGTTTGTGGGTTCAATCGATTGTGAGTATCATGACACTATTTTAATTTGGTAGGTTTTTCGCCAATTTTTACGTTTCTTTCATGCGTTTGTATTTGGATTATTCTAACAACCAAGACGAGATTAACAGTTCGAATAATCCAAATAACCAATCAAGATTTTCATAGATTCCAAAAGTATTTGAATAGTGTTTTATTTTAGCCATATATGTTATCCACACTTTTCAAACATCTCGTAGACCAAAATAACACGAGATTTCATATTATTCACTTGTTCTTACACATGTTCTGTTTTGTAATAATCTTTAAAAATAAAATCTTTCAATATAGTATTAAACAAATTTTCCGAGATAAGATATCGTTATTTACAGGTTTTGACAATTTTCACTATTTTGGTTGTCATTTTCACAACGTTTCGACACTTGTATTCTTTGGCCTTCTTCGGATGCCTTTTGTCATAGTCATTAACCTTCTGGGAATTGTGAACTGAACTCTTTAATCCTGTACACTACCCATATTCCTTGTTCCGTGTCTGTAAATTTACCTCTGAACTCTGCAAAATGCAGTCATCTTCCCACTGACTTTCACTCAACAGAGGATGCGAAGGAACCTGATTCTGGTGTACATCATCAGGAATTTAAATCCACCTTTTGAGGAGTTTTTCACCTCAACATCAAGTGGTGGTTTCCATGGGGTTACACACAAAGTGTAGCATAATCGCTTTTGTCTGGATAGAAAGTAGCATTCTGTCCATGGAACAGCCTGCCAGAAGAGGTTGGGATGATGCCTACCATATCCAGGTTCAAAGTGGCCTTAGACAAATATTCAGGCTGTATATAGATGTAAATAGCTCATCTTTTTTACATGGTTTGTTGCAATTTGCCCTTTTTCCCCCCAATAAATTGATTATTACTGTAATCGCTTGGATGCTTTTAATATTTAATTTCGGATGCACAAATTTTGCAGCCATCTTTGGGGAAAATCAAAAGAAACATGGAAAAATAGGAAAATTAAAAAGTTTGGTTATTTTTACTGTGTTGCAAGATTAGATGTTTGGTGTGTGAAAATAAGGTTAAAAAAGGTAAATTCCACAAAAACTTTAGATGGAATTTTCCACTAGAAGTTAAGTTATAACTACATGTATCGAAAATGGCATCATGGGAGAAGTACATAGCAGAGACGCCAGAGAGTTCCTGCCTCTTGGGATTTATGTCAAAGTGATCGGACATGGTTTTAGAATTTTCCATCACCCCTAATGGGGTTTAGTCGGGAGGATACAGTTCGTCTAGATGTACTTGTTGTGAATTACTGTAAATCAAATCCCAGAGTAAATATTGGAGTTGTTTGTTGTTCTTTTGCTTTCATAATTCACAAGTGGAGAGAGGGGAAGAAAAGATCAACATCTTTTCCACTGTTACCATTCAGGTGTTACTTTTCACTGAGCAATTCTTGATCTGTCATCAAGAGAGACGAACAGCCTTTTTAGTCGCTGGTGGTGACAAGAACTCTCCACGCAACGTTACAAGTCGCTTATTTCCACAGCAATGTTACAAATTTTTTATTTTAATTCACAAATAAAATCGTATCCTAAATCATGGGAGCATTTTTATTGTTATTAGTTGGCAAAAAGTGAGTGATTTTGTCAAATGATTGACATCAGTTCCATGGCGTATAATGGACGCAGTGTTTTGGTTGTGAATTTAAAAAAGATCAACAATATTTTGTATCTCCAGTGAGGAACAGATGAACATTTTAATTTTACTTTTCCCTCCCAATATTTTTCAATATGGCCGCAGAATTTATGCAACCAAAATGTGTTAAAAATAAAAGATTGAGAGACCGAATAATTGCAGAGTAAAGAATTACTAATATATAAAGTTAATTATTTGCTTGTGTTTTTAATCCCTGAGGTTCATCGGAAAGGACTTATGTTCTAGTCACTGTCCATTTATCAGTTGTTGTAATTTAGCCTGATGATTTCCTGCGTAGAACGAAACATGGACACCTCTGTGTAGCTTAAATATATTTTCATTCTACTACTAATATATATATATATATATATATATACTAGATGTATCTGTAATCCGTTGGGTTACAACCACTACCATTATTCTTTGATTTCATTCAAAAATTCATAAACTGTGACATATATGTTAAGACCTTCTTGCATAACTTAGAATAAGTCTCTTCAATTCTATATTATCCTTATTATTATTATATAGAAGTAAAGAAACTTATTTTGCCATCAAATTTATATACATGTGTTTGTGGTGTGTACAGGCATGTATACAAATTTGATGGTGATGCAGAGAAAAGAGAGCCACTCTTTCTCTAAATGCTTTCAGAGATATGAAGGAATAATAGAGTATGAGGGGCACGAGAAATACATAGAGAGAGAGAGAGAGAGAAAGAAATAGATGACTTATTGAGTTAATTGTAAATTACGGCTGATTAGGACAATTAAAACAGAATTTTATTTTCAAACCTAACTCGATCCCAGAACTAAAGTATTTTTTAACATGTATTTTATGGGATTAATGTATGTAGGGGAAAAAGCCTTAGGGAAACAAACAAACTCACATGTGTAATATATATCTAAATTAATAAATGCAAAAGTTTGTTTTTTTCATTCATCGCACCTATATTATCAAAAGGGCTCACTAAATTTAAATCAATATTACAACAGTCTTTTGAAATTCTGTATATATAGTATAGAACAAATTTGTAAAATTATTTTTTAAAATTAATGTTTGGTTTTATTCATTTGTAATTTCATTTTCCTATTTACCTATATATATATGCAATATTTTGTTTGTTTGTTTTACGGCATATCAACCTTTTTCAGGTCATTTAATGCCGAATCAAGTTGGATTTATATATCTTTATGCTTTTGTATATAGATCAACTGCTTTGAAAAAGTACATTATAGCTTTTGGTTTGGTTTACGGCATATCAACCATCCATGGATTATTTAATGCCGAATAAAGTTGTCAAATATAATTTTATAAGTAGGATAATTATTTATATTCCTAGAATACATTACTCTTTGAGAACAATCACACCCAAACCAGGACAAAACTCCGACAATCCCCCAAACCACAGACCAATAGCATTTGTTTGATATGGTTTGGTTTGTTTTACAGAATATCAACCATCCATGGGTTATTTAATGCCGAATAAAGTTGTCAAATAATTCTGGTGGGATAATTATTTATATTCTTAGAACACATTGCTCTCAGAAGGAAATTTCAGTGAAAGTGAGAACATTACTCCTAGAAGTGAATTCTACTGAGAGAGGGAGACATTACTCACAGAAAACACCACTCCAAGAAAGACATTACTTCTTTGAAAACATTACTCTTTGGCATTGGTAATCTTCTTTGTTCTCAAAGTGGTTGACCCTAGTCACTACCTTCTAGTATCTATTTGGGGATAAAAATAAAAAGGAGAAACAAGGTTTTCATTTTTTGAAGAATCGGATCAAATAATATGTTTGGGGATGAACTTATAGATACTAGGCATGATGTGACCAGCCAATTGATTGGATCGGGCCTCTCCGATCTCCCGTCTAGCCGAAGTAAGGGCCGAAGTGGAAGAATAGTTCAGCCACCAGGATCCCGTCCTACGGCATCACGGGTTGCCACCCACGGCTAACAGGTGGCCCCATTTTTTGGGGACAGGTTACCCCGCTGCATAAGGTTGCAGTCTGCGAAATTGTGGCCCTGCGAACAGGGCGAATATTTGCAATAGTTTTGTCGATGCCAACATTAATTAAAGTGATTTAATTAAAAAAAAAAAGGGGGGGGGGGCAGATTACCAAAACCTATCGTTCACTAATTTTCAAGGGAGGAAATTTATAAGAAAAACTATTAATTTTTAAAATTACAATAGATTTATATTAAAGATATGCAAGTTATACATTTGAAAAGAATACTTAGAGCTAAATTAATAGCTGCCAGATGTTAAGTAGTTTTTGTTTGTGTGGATAAAACATGCCTGAAATGTTTTTTTGTTAAAAAAAACAAAACAAAACCGAAGAGACTCACTTGTTCATCTCGTTTCTGCTTTCTTATTTGGATTCCCTCTTCTTCTCGTCTCCGGCGCAGTTCTTGTGAATCCAAAGCTTTATTCTTGTATGACTTTATGCGATTACTGGCAGGACTAGAAGTATCAGCCATCTGAAAAGAACAAGACACAAATAAAAAAAGTGACCTAAACAAAGCCATGCAAATTCACCAATCTTACAAATTTTCATCTACAAATAAAAAGTGCCACTGCCAACACCAGAGTTCGAACCTGAAATTCTAGATAATAAATTGGACGACCGTCATTTACTATAGACATATGCTATCAACTGCTATGTTATTACTGGTTTGATCATTGTTTAACAGGATAATCCAGTATTTTCTAGTTACGCTATGCAGGAAATCTATTACTGCACGAATAACATATTTTTACTTTTTGTTATATAATGTATTTTAATTTAATTTGGTAATTAAATACTCATTTTCTAGAGGTCGGTCGGTCGGTCGGTCGGTCGGTCTCTCTCTCGTGCCATTTTCCTTGTCCAGTCATCAAAATTCAGCATCTCAACTGTCTCCCAAACTCCAAGGTCTTATTCAATCACCTGCTTCCAAGTCTTCCTTGGCTGGTCAACTGTCCAGCAATTATGACATCCATGCTTCTGCAATGATTTATCCAGGAAGTTGAATGCTCCAAATAACCGTACCAGTGTAGGATAACATCTATGCTGGACAAATGTAGTGTTTACTGGCATTATATCCAGGTAACTTCACAAAACAAATTAAACTCATTGACCATAGCTGACCTCCCCACCATTTCTTCACTTAGCAAGAAGAGGGGAAAACACCAAAACACTTATGATTAAATACTATTCTTAATATTGATATCAAATATATTCCATATTCCTTTTTATCATAATTTTATTGGAAAATAAATACCAGCTATGCCATTGCCTACTTTGAAGTCACCTCTGTTAAAAAAAACAACAAAAAAAACAGATGGACCCGGCATTACCCTGGCATAAAATAGGCTGAATTGAATGTATGCAGAATAAATGAAATTCCTCAAACTCAGACATCTTTTTCTTCGACTCACAAAAAATATTAAATTGTCACTTTTATAGATTTTAAAATATATTAGAAAAAAACAAAAACAAACAAACATTGTAGCATTTATCTAATATATAAAGTACAGCCAGTCTCGTTGTGCACATGTAAACGTTAAATAACCTTTCTTATACAAGGTTAGTATTTAATTATGTTCAGTAATAAATAACTAATAGACAGAGGGCCATGTTCGTATAGAAAAAACAATTTTATTTTCAATCAATTTTATCCAAAGCACTTTATCTGCTTTAGCATTTTATTTCTTATACGAGAAAGTGTGAGGGGGAAAAAAAATTCCAACACTGTCATATTTCGAAAGTGATTCTGAAGTCTTTAAACTGCCAGTTACGGTTAGGTAATTTAATGACTAGAATTAAAAGCAAAAAAGTCAAGGAAAAACTTCATTTTCAAACACACCCCTTGTTGTATAAAAAAACAAACTACAAAATGAAAAGACAACTGTTTTCTTTATAAAATAGCGTCTCCTTTGAATATGCTTACATCATAAACCATTGAAAAATCGAACCTTGCTTTTACGAGGTAGGAAACAAATTAATTTATTTCAAAGGAATTAAACCAAGTTTAGAGTTTTATCTAAATGTATACAGAATTAAAAAAAAAAAAAAAGGAATTGTTTTTACTACTAATAATATAGCAATGGTAACAGTAGTAGTAAAAGCTGGACTGAACATCGGTTATTTTGTACAGTACAGTTAAAAAATAGATGCATTGCTTTATAAATAATTTATCATCTTTTCTCTTCAAAGCTTTGCGGCATTGTTTGCCTTCAAAGCTTTGCCGATACAATTATTTATATTACACACACACACACATATATATATATATTAGAAATCATTACTACAGGTAATAAATAAGTTTTCAATATATTGCAACAGAATTGTTATATATTGAAAATTTACACAGAAATCTTTAAGGAAGTTATAGCAAAGTTGTAATCGATACTGGCTGTAGTTATAACTCATTTTAATACAGACTACGTATTAAAGATAGCGTAACACAAAACGAAGGCACAAGTGTATTGATGTTGAAATTTAATTACGCTTTAAAGGATTTGTCAAATTCTCATCTTCAGGAAGCTACTTATTAGACTGACCACTTCAAATTTGATATAAATAAAAAATAAATACATTAAAAAAAAATCTACCTCATCAGATTAACTTAATGGGATCATATTTATTTCTTGTTTAAAGGGATCTTTGTGGGAGCATGAAACTCCTCCATTAAAGTTATGTTTTTTAACCTCCTATTTTAATGAGATTTAAACCATAGTTAAACAACACAAAATTAGATGGATTCTCAAACGGTGAGAATTTTTGATAATTCCCAAGACATTTTACAAGATTACAAACTTCATCTATTACTAATGGAGATTTGGTATCTGTCTGTCTGATGCCTGAAACTATACTATTACTATTTATTTAATTCGGTTTAGTTAATATACCTTTTCAGACTATTGTACTATCTTTCAATGCTCAATCCGGAGGGGGGGGGGGTAGTATAGTATTTGTTCTGTGGTCATGACACTATCCTCCTAGGGGGTTATCTTCCTTTTCTTGGGGGGGGGGGGGATTGATGGAGTATCTGTTCTACTTTCATACAATCCTCCCAGGTATTACCTCCTCCTTTGGAGGAAGGGGTAGTGTAGTATATGTTCATCATGATACCAACCTCCCAGGCATTACCTCCTTTTATGAGGGGCTATATTAGTACATGTTCATTCGTCATATATATATATACTAGCAAAAATATACGATAGGAGGGAGTATATTATTTCTAGTAATAATATAGGAAAGCTAACAGTAATCATGAAGCTTGAAGATTTTTTTTTTTAAAGAGATTAACTCGTTTGATCGAACACTGGCTGTTTTGAGAGGTTATGACAGTGTTGCAAGTTCTGCTTTCACAGTGTTCACTAGATGAGTAACATGTCTTTGATTGCGCTGAAGTATTCTCGGTGGAGTGGGGGGGGGATCTCTTGTTTTTATTAAAGATTTTAAGCATGCCTCATTATTTATGAAGTTGTTCAGGTGTAACAAGATTACCCGTGGGGAGTTAGAGAAAGTAATAATGATACTAATTATAATAATGATAATTCATAATAGCTATTACGATGACGAGAGCCGAGTTACAAAATTGTGCTGATAAAGTTTAGGTTAAGATTAGAATTTGATTCGGAATGCATTTTTGGAATTCGGTTTATTTACCTCATCAACAGGAGGAGGTAATACATAAGGTCAGGTGAGGTTTTGAAAAGTCAACGCATCAGGACGAGCGCACTTTGGTACAAAAAATGCCTGAGTGGTCCCATCTGCATTCCCCGTTAGTGGTGCCTCCTAGGACTGAGCAGAACCACACCTCAGCCCGATGGAAGCAAGGCCACTGTTGGACTAATTGTCGAGGATGTATCCTCGACTGCTATGAATAACACCTACTCAAACTGTGTTAGGTAAGATCAATAGTAGAAGTTGAATTGAACAAAAAAAACAAAAAAAACATTTGTCATTTGTTGCTTGGGGAAGAATGCGTGAAGACAAACAATTTTTAAAACTATTATCAGCGATCAAAAAAATACGAGAGTTGCAAGGACGTCCTGTGTGCTCGTTCTCTTGGTGGGACCTACAGGGCACTCATGGTACGTAAAGAAACAAGTGTGAAAGTAAGGAAGGTAATGTCGACATTATATCAGTACTAAAAGTAAGCAATGAAAAATCCTTTTTGTGTTTTCGAGTCTTCATTTGTGAAGAAATTTGTGTAAGAAATTCTAGGAGAATGCACAAACGGTAAAAACACAATTGTTTTTTCGTAGTCTTATGTAACGTGGCATCCTCAATGAAGATAATGGCTTCATGACACATAATTATAAGAAACAACGTCATGCCTAACCATTTGAAGAACTTTACAGTTTCATATGTGGCCACCATAAAGTACAATATGGGCCAATACATTATACAAGGACAGGTACTCCAGTGAGTAAATAATAAAATTTAAATGGAGTTATAGAATTAAAAGCAAAAAAGTTTCTATTTAGAAGAATCATCTATTATTACGTGTTTACATTACACTAAACTGAATTTCCAAAAAGAAAAAAAACAAAAAACTAATGAAAATCAGATTATTTATGAATTTCATTATTCAATCCCCAAATTATAATAGAAATCGTTTAAACATTTGACAACTTAGGTAAACAAGTAACAAATGAAAATGGCATTTATTAACATTATCTTCACAGCTAAATAAATCGTATCTTTCAGAGTGACAAAAGGTTTCAAAATTAAAGCAGCCAATCAGAAGACACCTTAAACTACAACCAGGAAGTTGTGCGTTTCTGACCAGCTGAAGCGGAAACATGACTGAGTAAAGTTGACAAAAATTCCTTAAAAAATTATAAACAAAAAAGAAAAAAAGAGCAACTTTTTATTAATAGAATATATATATCAGAATAATTCTGAGACTAATATGTAAAATTTTGATGTTTTAACTTCAGACTTATTTACGAAAAAAAACAAAAAACAATTGATTAATTATTTGTTATTGTTTTTAATTCAATGATTGTTGTGATTTTAATATGACAAATACTTCTGTTTGAGCATATTGTTTTATTTCATGGACAAAAATTTAGTATTTGTGTTCAACTGTGTCCCCCCCCCCCCCCATGGGAACTTACGTAATTTTCAGCAAGTTGCTATCGATTTCTAAATTAAAAACAAAATCGCCTTTACACCATTGCTCAAGCCAATTGATTTTTTCTTTTTATTTCCTTATGGTTATTTTTAAAAGAAATGTGTATCGTAATTATCAAAATGTTAGTGTTTATCTATGTGAATAAATGCAACACTTCTGTTTTGTGTTTACAACAAAGTTATGAATGAAATGCTTATTACTTAAAAGTATTTTACATAGCGAAATTTGCAAAGAAGTAGCAAACCGGCAAAGCCAGCTAGTATTCATATAAAATAACATCTAAATAGGTAAAGTTTAAAAAAAGAAATAAGAAAAATATATATATATATATATATATATATATATATATATATATATATATATATATCAATTGGTATAGAAAGAAATGAAAAAAAGAAAACGTCTCATTATAGAAATAGAGTTACTAAGGATTTTTTCCAAATAGTAGGGGATGGTCTGATTTGTTTTCTCCCTTCCCCTAAACACTTTAAATCGTTCCGTCTGGCAAGTCTTATTCCCGTGACGAAAGAGAAGTACATCTAATATATATATATATATATATATATATATATATATATATATATATATGGCAATTAAAAATGAAAATAAAAATTGCAAAAATACGAAATCTATTACGTCTTCAGTTGTTCAAAACAAGACATTTTTTTCTTCCTAAAACCATGGCTTTCCAAAGAATGGAATTCTTATCAGAGGAATACAGAAATGTAAGTTGGTAAGAAAGTCAAAATTTCAAAAGATAAAGTATTATTTAAGATAACTGCAAAAAGAAATTTATCTTAATACTTTTTCAAATTATGACTTTGGTAAGTCTCTTACCAACTTATCGTTCTGTATTCCATTCTTTGAAAAGTCATGGTTTTAGGAAGGAGAAATAAATCTCTCGTTTTGAACTGAAGACGTAATAGATTTTGTATTTTTACAATTTTATTCTCATCTTAAAATTGTCTATAATTGCTCTATCTTGTATATTGAGCATCATTTTTTTCATGATAGATTATAATTTAAAGGTATACATTATATCTTTATTTTCCTATTCTCTCTCTCATATATATAACAGTTTTCATGGTAAACAACTGACGATCCCTTATATAAAAAAAAAAACATATATAAAAATATATTTATATTAGAGTAAATTCTTGGAAGTTAACTAAAATAGTGATTGCAGTAGATTGATTGACTTACTAGACTAAAATCTTTCAACGAATATATATATATATATATTTTTTTTCAGTTTTGAAGGTTAAAAGAACTTCCGAGACTATATATATATATACATACATACACCCACATAAATACATATTTGTTTTTATTATAGAGCAAAGGACAATTATTTTTATTATTCTTATAATAGATATAGACTTATGATTTTGCCATCTAATTTACATGTGTTTATGGTGTGTACAGACACACGTATGTAAATTAGACGACTATGCTGAAAATTGAGTCATTCTTTCTCTAAATGCTATCAGCAACATTAAGAAATATTAGAGAGTGGTTGAATCAACATAGTAAGAGGAGTGATAGAAATATATAGATAGCTAAGAGATTTTTTTTTATGTTCTGTTTTAATAAATGATATCTTTTTGTTACTTCAGCATCTATTACATCATAAAGGATCAACCCGTTTTAATACATGATGTCATCCTTTGTGACGTTATAAAGGATTTGCCTGGTTTTTTCAAGACCCACGCTAAAATCGACTTGGCGTTAGTACTTTCTGGATGTTTATGTAAATCGCCGGAAAGTACTGAAGCGATTAGCCAATCAAATTGCGAGAAAATAAGCAGACATGTCAACATTTCAACTGCTTGAAACTGAACAACTTTAATACCAAACCCTAACAATACCAAAAATAATTTTCGTTAAAAAAGAAAAAAAGAAACTTAAATATAATTTGTTTATTTTTATTTTTGCTAAATTAAATATTTCTTTCATACAATTGGACTAAGTGTTATATTTGATTTATTTTGCTTTAATTTTTTGCTTTAAATGTTGATTGTTTTTTTTTCTCCCCCACTTGTAAATCCAGCCTCATTTTTTATTTTTTTGGACGCAGATAGGCCAACTGACTTGGGAGTTGGTACTTTCTGGCAGTATACATAAACATCCAGATAGTATCGACGCAAGTCAATTTTAGCATGGGTCCTAATATAACAAAGCACCCAACTTTGTTTAGCGACGTCATCCATTGTGCAAGGAGACAAACATACAAAATAACAAGGTCCACAGTTTTAGTAGTATATATATATATATATATATATATATATATATTAGAGATGGGCGGTTTTACCGAAAAACCGCGGTTTTTCGGTTTCGTCTCCATACCGAATCGTTTTTTTTTTTTTTAAACCGTAACCGTTCGGTATTGTGTTTTACTACAGTAAGCCACCATATACAGGGAAACACAGTTGAAAAGATTTTCCGATTTGAATAAAATTGAATATTACCAAAAAATGTTATATTAGTAAGAGGACAGATTGAACAAATATGATAAAAACATTTAATTGACTTGTAGGAAGAAATCTTTGTTTACAGTTTGTTTATCATTAACATTTTGAATTTTCAAAAAAAAAAAAAAAGAGAAATACGACAGAACATGACATCGTATTTTTAGCATAAACTATTTTCAAATGAAAAAGAAAAAATCAAACGCATTCCGTATGATGTCGAAAATCTATTTGATTCAACTCAAAATTGTAAAATAATTATGTTTGTTTCAGAGTTATCTAAAAAAATAAGTTATTAAAATGAAATTAAAAAAAAATACTTGTTGTAAAAGTAAATAAACGAAAAGTAGCGAGCGAGTATAAACATTTAAAAAGAAAAAAAGTAGTTGCCAATGCTAGTATCACTTTATTCAGATTTTAAAAATTATTTTAAACATTAGGCATTTCATTGTTTACTTTTGAAAAGCCACTTCATACATAAATTGTCATTTCTAGAGAACTATCTCTTAACTATACCGTTTTCTCTCCCAAAAATGGGTTATTCAAAAAGTAGACTATGCAACGATTTATATTTTACTAAATTGTTAAGATGGTATTTATTTAGAGTTGACAATTTATTTGAAAGTTTAATTATTAAACTTTAATCCAAGTCATGAATTCTATGACTAAATGTAGGTTGAAACCTAACCATGTTGAGAAACTTAGTTTTTCTCAATCACAACCTAAGAAAATGAGTAAAAACATTTTCACCTATTAAAAAATTAACATTTTTATCTGTCAAATAATTTTGACAATATTTCATTTTCATCATCATTTTTGCTTAATTTTATTTGTAAAATTATTTTGTTTGTTTAAATAAATTTTCGTTTTTTAATTTCTTGCATTTCCGAGTTATATTTTAGCTTCTGATGGGTTAAAGAATTAGATAGAATGTATATTCAAACTCAGTTTTATTCTTCAGAAATCTTTCATGAATCTTTGGTCACTGTTTTAACGAGTTAACTGTTGAAAAGGTATCAGAACTTTGATTACAACAGTCAACACCTTAAAACTTATATGATTCATATCATGGAGAATGATTCAGTCACAAAATTATCGAAACAGTGGCATAATTCAACTAAACGTTGAATAATAACTAATCATCACACAAGAGAATGAATAGCTTCCATAGTAAAAAAATCTTTTTCAAAAAAACCGAACCGTAAACCGAGGTTTTAAGGGAAAAAAAACGAAACCAAAATTTCAAAACCGCCCAACTCTAATATATATACACACACACACACACTTTGTATGCGTCATGTTTTTCAGTTGTTCGATTTCTTAAAAAAAATTGCTATCTGTATCTCCGATTTTCTAAATAATGGGTTACAGCATAGAGATAAATATAATTTGAGAGAAGAATCAGAAAAAAACAGTTTTACATAAGAATGCCAAGTTCTATTGAAATTGTACTAAAAATAGAGTAACGGTGAAGAAATTAATGAACTTCTTGTGAATTTGTTATTTCAAGTAATTTTTCCATGTCATGATGTCACTTTTGAACTACGAATTTCAGAGCTTTAAATTCTTATAACTTTTAAATCACTAGGGATATTCGCATAATTCAAACAGTTTTGAACTCCATTTACTGAACTCTTTATACCTACTGTGATTAAATAAAAATAACCTAAAATTTAACAAAACAAAAACAAAAAAAAACAAACAAATCAACTGGGAATGCTAGAAGGATCCAGCACCCTTCAACACTCAAGACCAGTTACAAAGTACCTGCAGTCCCCTCGGCATTCTCACAAGCAACATACATGCCTCTCCAATTTTTGGAGGTATTGTCTGGGAAGAAGACCGCCTGAAACAGACAGGTAAGTAACAGACAACGTTGGAGTCCCAAGTTCCTTATATACAGGAAGTTTGTATCTCCATTAATAGGAGATATTTTGATATTAAGATAACATAAAATGCACAAAGTCTTTGGAAAATGTAAAAGAAAAACAAACAAAAAAACCCACTTCACTTTATGCAGACCTATCATCTACAATGTTAACAAATAAACAAGTACATAAAAACGAAAGTTGTTTGGCAATACCAGTATCTATGTAGGTCACGTAATCCCAAACGTACACATGCATATATATATATATATCAATGCTGAAGGAAAAGCAAAACCTTTTAACACAAAATATGGAAATATTTAAGAAAATGGATGTAGAAATGGTTCAATTATTAAGCTTAACAATTATAGACAAAATTTTAAATTAAATTTAAATTTTTTTTTTTAAATTTAACTTATGTCAAGTTAAACTGAAGAGTCATGATACGACGAAACAGCTGTCTGGTTTTGAAAGTTCAATTTATTTCATTATTATTTTGGTGATTAAATTATTAATTGAACCAAATTATCATAACTAATTGTTGTTACGGTAATGTTGTTTGAAGTGATTGGATATAAATAGCTTTGAAAACACGCATTCTTTTTACATGCAAGAATTTGCTAAGAATTTTGAAGCCAGAAATAACTTTCTATTTGACAGTTTAAATGCTTCCAAATTCCTTTTAAATTTTATGGGCTCACAAAGTACTTCACTCTTCTTTTTCAACTGTTAACAAATTAAAATGGCTCACTTGTTTACGAAAAAAAACAAAATGCATTTTGGTGGATTCGGTTTTGTAATTAAATTATTTTTAAATATGACTTTTTAAATGTTTTAGTTTATGCCATTGCAATTTACATTTTAATAAATAAATTAATAGAGGGAAAAATTCAATGTGGTATAATTATCAAAGTTTTGCTGACACAAGAACCACGTGAAGTTGCCTCAGTTTTATTAATATAGAGATTGTTGTAAAGAAACAAAAAAGTAAAAACATATGTCCATTATATGAAATCCTTCTTCGGCCAGGTAAAACTCATTTTACCTGGAACAATCTAATTATTTTCAGTTGGGGCAGTTTTAGGAAGATGCCAGATTTTCATTATCCATAACACCCCCCCCCCCCCTTTTTTCTCATTTTACTTCAGCAAGTTCCCAAAGATCAAAGGCCCCCCCCCTTCCTGGGGCTAACACTTGATCTTTTCATGAGATACATAAATATCCGAGTGTTTATTTAAGGTTCTTGTCTACTTCACAAACGTTGAGTAAGTAAACCAATGAAGAATAATCATTTTTCCTCTCCCCAATCGACCAATCAACTATATTATAGTTTATTTTTCATTTGGTCTTTGCTTGGTTTTGCTGGATTCCAGGACTAGAATTCATCTGGTCTGGTGGAGTATCCAACTTAGTGTTGTTACTTATAGTAGAATAAATAGAAGTGATTACACACCCAACTAAATATATATTCCTCCACTCTATAATAAAGACCAATGTGTATTTACATGGGTGTGTGTACATTTTTTTGTCAAAGTGTAAGAGGCAGACTTCAAAGCTGTGTAAATCAAGAAGGAAAATGTTTTTTTACTGTCCACCTACTTTTGGCTCACCCTGTGTATGTGTATATATATATATATATTATATATATATATATATATATATATATATATATATATATACATACACACACAAAGTTAATGAGTAAAACACGTTTTTTTCTAGACTCCGGGTGAAAATTTCAAATGGTGAAATGAAACAAGAATGTACATAGCAAGTAAGACAACCACCTTGGACCGATTTTGCTACCTGAAAGAAATTCTGAAAGAAATTCCTCCCTCTATAATAAAAAGTCAACAATGGGTATTATTTATTTTTTCTTTAGGTCATCATCCATGATAATTTATATATGAAAAATAAGGTTACTGACATAGTTCTATGATTTTTATATGACTATTTTAATAATATATCTAGATAAATAGCAAGTGCTAACACTGGCAAAGCATACTCCCCCCCCCTCCCGTCACTTTTGAGAGAGGGTGTGCACTAGTTTATAAATGCACCCTCATATTCTTAAATATTAAGAATATGAAGGTTTATTTATACACGTTATTTAAAATACTCCCCAAGCGTACTTTATTTTTATTACGCCATATCTTTAGTTTTTTGACAATGATCCCAATATAAGTAAGTGATGCTTTTTACAGCTAAGTGAAGAGAAAAAGAAGGCAACAAATCGTTCCCACAGTTAAGGGCTTTGTACCTTAAGCTATTCAGTCTATAAATATAGATAACCTGGTTTCTGAAGACTGGGAAGACTACATGGAAACCTCATTTTGATTTCACCATTACAGTTTTTGTCTATTTTCTAGCGTTTCTAATTACTTTACCAAATAATTTCACTCTCGCATTTTTACTATCTTTGTTAGTGTTATACTTTCATTCAGTCTGAAATTTTATTCCACAAGTTTTTCTTTTTAGTTTTTCCTGTAATTAAAAGCTTCAAGTTTGTCATCTTTTTGCTTGTACAGGAAACATTGTTTACTGCCTATCGACTTATTTTAATCAGAAGAACAATTGGAAATTCCACGGTTGATTGAAAAAGATTGCAACTCTGATAAACCAGAGTTGCAGTCAGAAGGTATAAGGTCACATGCCGATTCCCAGAATGCAAAAATATCCAACTCCGACGTATTCTAAAGTTTTCAAATATTCAGACTGTCTGTTGATTCTTCAAAAATCAAATAATCTGACCCAAACTCTTACAAAGACGCCTTCTCAAACCTCAAACTCTGCAACAATGATTTTAATATACTCATAATTTTTAGGGGTTAAAAAAAAAAAAAAAAATAAATAAATAAATAAAAAAATAAAAAAAATGGAAATATGCACCAAGGCATAGGTTTGTATAAAAAAATAAGGTGCTCGATATTTAATTCAGAACAGTAACATATAGGTTCACTGATCAAGTGTATGTGAACTCGAGTCTTGTTAGTGAAATTAAGTACAATGAAACTTCAGCTGTCGAACTGCATGGCTTAAAGATAAGATCAGTATGAAAACCAAATATTTTTCTATAGATAAAACAATAGCATATTTGACTGTGGCAGGTTGTATTGAAACTAAATTGCCAGATTTGTTTGCTTATTCTGTGGCACATCAATACTTTTTCGCTCATTTAATACCAAATTTAGCAATTTTGAAAAGTTTTTATGCTTCAAGTTCTTCATATCTTTATCTAGAATCTATATGAAATTTTGAATTGAACCTTTTATTGAACCCACAGGAGTAAATAGTTCTCGTTCTGTCAGCCATGACAGAGTAGAAGTCTTAAGTATTTTAAAATTTTGTTTCTTAGTATCGCCTGTAGTGAGGATTCAAGCTTCAACCTCCAGAAAACTGTTACTTAAAACTGATTATTACTTCACACCTTTATCCATTGTGCCATGTATTCATGGACACGTTAATTAAATAAAGGGTTCAATTTGAAATTCTATATAGATTCCCAAGTTTGATAAGACTCACCTAAGGGTCGAAAGTTACATCGGCCGAAACGTTGAGAATAACATTCAAGATGAGAACAGTAGTCTGAATAATCCAAATAATCAAACCATCTCTAAAATTGCAAAACTTAATTCGTTTTGTCGGCATATATATCTTGTAAATAAATAGTCTGCAGACGATAGATTCTATTTAACTTAGAGATGGACTCCGACAGGTATAACCACTTCGAGTTACAATAAGCTGGAAGTAAAGACAACCCAGGAGTAACTCTATCCTCTCCAAAATTGAGGTCCCCACTTGTTCAAAGTCATACTCAGAACTTAACTGTTGCGATGCGTATTAATTGTAGAATTTATTCAAAATCATATTACTTTAAAGATTTTATATGGTATTGCATTGATTTTTAAAAATTTTATTTAAATTAAATGATACATGTAGCAATATCCGCCGACCATAAAAACGATTTGGATCAGCACAGATTTCAAGGGGGTTCTACTAAAATAGTCCTATTTTAAAACCCAAAGCATCTCAAGTCCTCAAAATACAACCATTTTGTTCGGAAATGAATATACTTTGACATCGATCAATAAATGATAATCTATATGATATACTTGCAGAGTTTTAAGCAAGTAAAGTAATAAAAATGGTAACACCGTTAACAGGACATTTTCGCAACTTTTGCGACGAACAGGGGTGCTTCTTAAAAAGTTTGCTACCACTCCTCTAGTAGGAATTTTGTCATGAAATTTGGAAAACAAGAGATGAAACTCTTAATTATGGTGGGGTTACAAAAAAAAAAAAAAAAAAAAAAAAAAAGCGAATCAGTTTTTTTTAACGTTTAAGAGAACACTTCAACATGACGAGTCTTGAACATTTTCTAATGAATATATTTTGTACCACAACTGATAAGTAAATCAATCTTTTCACTCTTTTTTATGTATTAAAATTATAATTTAGTTTTATCTTTGAATAGTAGCAATTTTTAATTACCTACCTGAAAAAATATTGTTTTCATTTCAGCGAATTTGACTGTTTCGTTGACAATTAGTATCAGTGGTAATAGTTATAGTATCAGTGGTAATAGTTATAGTATCAGTAAGCAGCAGTTTTACTGTAAACAAGACTGCCGATTTTTGTTAAATTTGCATTCTCGAATGAATTTGAAAAATAGGCAATTTTTTTTCCTCCCTCAACGTTTGAGTATTTTTTTGCCAAATAAATGTACTATTAAAAAGTAGATGCGTTTGGTTCTTTTATAAAAGTGGCTCCTTCAAGTTTTTTTTAGGTTTATTCAACTTTGGAACTTTAATCGTAGTCAGAAATCACTTTCTAGCTGCCAATTAAAAAAACTGATTCTACTTTTTAGGCGATTATGTGTGAACACCATAAAAACGGTGAAAAACCAAAAAGAAATTGATTTAGAGTGGGGTGGGGGATTAATTTCGAAAATAAATTATATGTGAAATGATACACCATTTCCGGGCCATTCTAACCTTTTAGGGCATTAGCCCCCCCCCCCCCCCAACATATTTTTTCATGCTGAAATGTTAGTAAAATAAAAATCCATTATATCAGAGTAACAAGCTCCCCCCTCAATCGCATAACCCTACCACTAACCTTAAGTCAAAATGATAAGTCCTACAAAACCCCTCTTCAAATCACTATCATCTAAGAAAAAAAGAAAAAGGCAGACTCCTTCCAAAAAAAAAAAAAAAAAAAAACCTTACAGGATTTATCTCACATAGAAAAATAAATTGATTAACTGCCCTAAAACGGTAAAATGGCCCGGAAATAAGTTGTTTTTTTTCTTCTTTCCGACAAGTTTTTCAGGATGTTCACACGTAATCGACTAAGAAAATAGAATCTCATATTCAACAGAAAGTGTTAATAATACGAAAAGAATTTCACTATGAAGTGTTATGTAGTTGTAAATAATATAGATTAAAATTGTGTATTTCTATATTTATTTTACTGAATTGAGCAATTAGAAAAATGAAATTGTAAAAAAAAAAGTCAATCTTAGTAAACACGAAAGACTGAAAGTAGTCTCATCAAAACACTCGTTTGCATATGTAAAAGTAATTTGATGTTCATTTTCAAAATCGGCCAATAATTATGAAAGTTTAACCATTGTTTTGTTTTTAAATCTTGCAATAGAAATAGTATTGTGTAGAATCTATAATTTATGCAAATTATCGGGGAAAATTTTGTAATGTATTCATTTTAAGACACTCCTAGTATTAGATTTTAGTTTCTTGTACATAAAATACATTAGAATTTAAAATTCAACTTTGAGTTCTCTACCTTTTTTTTGTTTAATGGATACATGGTATTTTTAAGGTATTGCAGCATATTTATGTGCATTTACTGCAGATTACTTAGAAACCATTAATTCCTGGAGATTTTCAGTGGTATATTCTAAATCCTTGCACAAAAATACACTTATATGGCAAATGTCATTGCTTAATCTTTTGTTTAAACAAAGATATAACATTTTTACTGAAAAAGTAGTGTAAAAATGTGACAAAACGCATTTGGTCTTAAAGAGGGGAAAAATATCCAATCGTACGAGGCACAAAAATAGTCATAACTTCCTTATTTTTAGTCAGATTTTAAAAAATTAAAAAGATTCTTTCTTAGATCATAAAGCTCTTTCTATGTATGCCAGTATTGAGATATTTTAACTAATTAAATTTTTTCATGCGTATTGCTAATACATGATGGCAAATCTATTTTCATTTTATGCAAATTGTATGATTGACATACAAGATTTGGTTTGTTTTATGGCATATCAACCCCTTTTAGGTCATTCAATGCCAAAATGTATCTATTGGCAACGATTCATTGGACACACATTGCTAGAATATAGAAGTAAAGACTTTATTTTGTCATGCAAAAAGAATGTCTTAAAAAAAAAAAAAAATAGTGGTAGTGATTGTGATGCAACAGATACATCTAGCACACACACACACACACACACACACACACACACACACACACTGGGAAAATTGAAGAAACCAAGAATCTCAAACCCCTAGAAATAAAAGGACCAGAAAGACTTTTTTCACCCAAAATACTAAACCTTTATTCACAGGGAAAGTACTCATTGAATGTTTTGCTCGGCTATGGTGTATTTGGCCAGGAGGGGGGGGGGGTAATGTAGAATTTAACCAAAGATTAAAATGGCTGACCTGACTTGTGTATGGATGAATCGAAATGCATTATGGTGGAATTTAATTTCATAATAAAATGTAGGGGTGGGAAGTGAGGGACATTCCACTTTTTTGCTTGGCCCATAGTGTATGTATCTTATGTATTGGCTTTGCTAATTTAGAATATTGAATCAGAATACGACCCGAAAAGAGCGGAAAGACTTTTCACCCAAAATGCTAATTTTCTATCTATGATATAAAAAAAATATGCGTAAATAAAACTATGTGTAATAATAAAATGAAAACCAGTCATTGGATTAGAAAAGAATAATGAATAGCGAAATAATGAGAGGTCCTTTTGCAAAGCAATATGAAAATTAGTTAACCGTAACACGTCAATCGTGTGAACATGCTCAGTATATTAAAAAGCTGAATATCTTCTATTTTGTATGTGAATTTGCTGTTCTAATCTCACTGTCAGTGCAATAAACGACCAAACTTTATAGAGATTTAGATAAACATCTCATTCTTCTTCCAGTTATGCCACAGCAGGAAAAGATAACAATGAAAACAAAGGCAACTTAGGTACAGATGAACGGGAAATAATGATACTAGTGTACACCCAACATCAAAAATGACTTGGAAAGAAAAAAGTTATGCTTTGCCAGTGTTCGCACTCATTATTTATATATTTCTCTTTCATATATTTCACCCAAGGCTTGGATTGATTCGCGGCATATGGTTTTCAGGCACTTGCAAAGCAGGATCAAAACCATAACCTACGGATCACAATGAAAGCACTCAAATTGGTCGGCCACACTCAAAGACAAACAACGCCATAATGTTTCCGATTCTGTGTAATTATTCTTTTGTTGTATTAAAATCGGCGTAAAATGTGATAATATATAAATACAAAATCAACTTTGTGTATAAATCTTCTTTGAGTTTCCCAAACCAAATTTTATTTTCATTATATCTAAAAAGAACTTTTAATGTATGCACATAGATATTTGCAAAACAATGGCACCAAATTTATTTTGGTAACAATTAGTCACTGAATTATGACTGTTGGAAATTAGAAAATTTGCCGTCTTGTATATCATTCGTCCTGAAGACAATTTCACAGTGTAGACCTAAACATGCAGGCTTTGAACAAGTGAAAAATCCTTACAAATGTAATGTCATCTTTTGTTTAATGAAAATTAATCATAATGGAAGCAATAATTATTAGATCAAATCAACCTAAACAGAGTAAAATCTCATTACCCCTCTCTAAAACAAAAAAATGTGCAAAAATGACATGAAAGTGCAAATTTGACTGTCCATATAAGATTTATTTCAACAGTTAACACATTGAATCTTCGTAATATGATTCATAGCACAGTAAAGACGAAGCTAGATTTTTCTTTTAATCGTCAATCAACAAAATAATTTTTTAAATCCTCAGATTTGGACCATATAAAACAGACAGAAACATAATTTGATAAAACGGCAAACATTTCATTCACGGAAGTTTTCAACTTGGACTTTGTGAAAGACAACGTAAAACCCAATATTAAAAATAGTAACTTTAAGAAGCATGGGGGGAAAAAAATATTTAAAAAAAAAGAAAAAAAAAGGCACCTAAAGAATAAAGAGGAGAACAGTTCGAAATATCTACATAACGTAAATATTTTGGTTCAAAAAGGTTTACTAAATAAACAAGACAAAAAAGAAAAAAGGGTAAGGTTGAAATCAAAAGCTGCATTGTTAGGCAGGAAATTCTTATCTAGATATTCAGGAAGTTTTTAATCCTAAGAATATCCGGATGACTTCTAAAATCGGCCAGACATTTTATGTGGCAGTTATGTGTCGTAAAGTAGTTAAGGCGGCTAGCGAGAAATACAAAACATACAGGCAGCCACGTATAGAAAAATCAGATTTCTGCAATTGCAGAAATCTGAAACGGAACCAGTTTTTTTTTTTAACAATATTTCATTTTTGTTTTTTATTCTTTCAAAACTCAAATTACACTCTAAAATGTTAACCATAATTTAATCATTTAAAAAATAGTTATTACACATTTGCCATTTTTGACACATGAAAAATTATATAAATAAAAGGTATTTAAAAAAAAAAAAAAAAAAAAAAAAAAATCAATTTTTCTGACAAAAATATTGGATAGTTCTATTTATCTTCCTCCCACAAGATGTGACACAAGGTCGAGAAAGTGGGAAAGAACCAGCGCTCGAGAATTTGAGCACTCTGGTTGTTTAAAAATTGCCTGGGCAGCCCCGTCGGCATTCCCCGGTAGGGGCGCCTCAGACAGTAAGCAATAAACTTACCCCTCCCCAAAGAGGGGAGGCGAAGCCTGGGAGAATGCACCTCCTAGAACTGCACAGGACCAGACAACCCCCAATAGACAGGCGTAAATCCAGACCCAAAGGCCTGGACAATACCGGTTTATTATTGGATAGTTTTCATAAGAAAAATGTACAAGGTTAAAATGTTAACAAATTAACATACACATAATTTAGTTATTGTGTTTAAAGTAGTTTTTACACATTCGTCTTTATTTTTGCTACATGAAAAAACATTCAATTAAAGCTATTACAGAAAAAATGTGTTGATTTTTCTGAGAAAAATATTGGATAGTTTTGATAAAAAACGTAGTTCACCAGATGGAGATGGGGGCCGGAGATCATTGCTAAAGTGGAAATAGAGAAGAAAAAACAAATAGTGACGATGTAGAAATTGGAAGCGTGAAGATACAAAGTTCAAAACAATAAGCTTCTTGTTTAAAGATAACCGCCATTTCATTATGTAATAACACTGAATTTTGCTCAAATAATTATAGCATGTTTCATTGAAATTTTCTCATGAACTGCTATAAAAATGGAAAAGATTTTGCAAAAGTAAAAACAGAAAACAAAATCGTAATTTACAAAGCATGGAAACGGAACATTTGACTGCCTACATGTAAAGCACACTCTTCCGAATAGCAATCGGGATAAAGAAATGATGACAGATTCTCAGAATGTTTGACAACCAATTGCTAGGTGATTGTTGAATTAATAAATTAATATTTGAAATATGCTACATCAATTTATCCCACGGTAGGGACACAGTACAAATGTGGGAATCTAATTAAAGCCACCAAACATCAGAAAGAATGTGATATGAAAAATCTGACAATCAAAAATGACAAAGATAAAAATGACTGTCGTAAATTATTGTAAAGATTGATTGAAACTGCTTTAAGAAAATTTGTGTTGAACAAATATCTGTTATATGAAATGAGAATTTTAAGCTTATTAAATACATCCTTAAATATACTTTAGTTCTGGAATTGAATCATGTTTGAAAAGAAAAATCTTTTTTCATTGTTCTAATTAGCTGTAAATTATAATTAACTGAACAAGTATTCCAGCTTTCTCATATCTATGCATTTCTCACCCACCACCCCCTCTCACTTGTATGTTGATTCAACCACTAATATTTCTTAATGCTTGCATTTAGTTAAGGAGTGACTTCTTCCAACATAGCCATCAAATTTGCATACATGTATCTGTGTAAACACCACAAACTAAATGTAAATTAGATGGCAAAATATGTCTATATTTTTACATAATTCTTCTCTATAAGGATAATATAAAATATAGTGGATGTAAATAGGGACTATTGAAATTAACTTTTTTATTATTCAAACTTTAGAAAAAAATCTGGTTAATTTGTCGTTTCTCAGTCAAAATGGCAGACAATGAATCATTTGCATTTTTCCCACCTTACAAATGAGTAAGTAAACCCAAATAAATTGTTTTGGACTAATTTCAAATTAAACATATTTTAAAGAAAATACAGTTGGGAAATTAGTCCAAAACAATTTATTTGGGTTTACTTACTCATTTGTGAGGTCAGAAAAAAAATCAGCAAGATGCAAATGATTCATTGTCTGCCATTTTGGCTAAGAAACGACAAATTAACAAAAAGATCTTGCTGACATGATTTCAAAATTTAACCCCTGAGTAACCCACCCCTGATTTATATGTTTAGCTTTTGTAAGTATGGATGGTCAGAAGGACAATAATCTTGGTAAAAATCTTTAATTTTTTTTTATTTATATTAAAAAATTAAAGTCATGGAATTTTTTCATTACAAAAATTTCTTAAAGAAATTTTTTTATTTATTAATACTAACAAAATAAGTTAATAAAATAATCTCGGTGTTGATGACGCTCTGCGTGTGTGGCGTTAAATTGTTTGTGTTTCTGATTCATTTTCTACATTTATTTTCATTATCGTTATGGACAAAATTGTTGAAAATGTTCTATCAGCTTCGGATCTATGTATCATGAATACATCATTGAATGAACTGCTGAGCGAAACAAGTGATCGTAGGACAATATTACAATGGTTGCAATAAATAAATAAAAAATCGAATGCAAAAAAAAAAGAATTCCAAAACTTTGTTTATTATTCCATCATATTAACTTTGTGTAATTACTTTAAAAAAGTCATTGACCTAGATTTTTACAGAGATTATTGTCCTTCCGACCATCCATACTTGCAAAAGCTAAACATATAAATCAGGGGTTGGTTACTCTTCTAATAACCTTTTCTTTTTTATATATTAATAAAATTGACTATTACGTATTTAGTGAAGAGACGTTTTTAGTTATGCAAGAAAAATATCACAATTTTAAAATGTTATAAATGACATCAAAGTAGAACAGATAGTGATAACGGTTGTCACCCAACATGTCCTAAGAACATCTAGTACGTATAATATATATATATATATATATATATAAGCTGAACACTATAAATGAACCCAAACAAGTGTCACTTTAATGACCAACATGATATACCATACATAATGCTAGTTAGTTTGATCCAATGTCTCGGAACACTTAGAAAAAACTATTGGTTTCCTATTACTAAAATGTGTAAAACTGGCTCTCAATTCAAGAGTTTTTCCCTCCACTAATATTTGAAGACTCCAAATTCAAACATTGTAGGAATCTTTTCCCTCCAAAATATTTTTAGACCCAAGGAAAATATTGAATAATTTCAGAAATCCTCTTTTCAAACCTATCAGTTTTTTGTATAAGTAGATAACTAATCTTAATCAGCCTCCGAAAAAGTTTAATGAAAGTATTTAAACATACCTTAGTGAACCGACGTAGCGTTTGAATTCTCACTTTTTGCATAATCTTTTGAGTGCTCTTCATTCAATAATCTTTTTTGTTCAGATTAATTAACTTTTGACACCTAATTTTCAAAGCTAAAATTTACTGGTACTAACACAGCATTCAATAAGTCCCATGCCCGACATATAGCTGGTGCCACTAATAAAAAAAATAAAATAAAAATATAAATAAAAAATTTTTTATTTTTAAATCCATATTGTATAAAGTACTAACTTTCAAATGACCCGTGTAAAAAATTTGAGCCTAATCGGATTATTAGTTTACAAATTAGTTATTTGAGTGAAGCTATTGTTGCAAATTTTAAAAATAATGGGAAATTCTGTATTTCTATGTTGATAAAATATTGCTTTCTGATGGAAAAAAAATACTGTTCAAGCAAAGCAATGGCTTGATAAGTGTTATTCGGAACCTGCTCAAACAATGGTTAAGGGGTGGTATGCTGACTTTAAACACGGTCGTACAGACACAAATGATGCTGAATGCTCAGGTCACCTAAAGTTGTCCCAGAAAACACCAAAAAGTCAATCAACTAGTTTTGGCCGATTTTGGAGATAGAAGAGGAGTCAAATATCAGAAGGAAGTGTATTCACCATTTTGCATGAATATTTGTCAACGAGAAAGCTGTATTCAAAGTGAAAGACGTGTTTAGTCACAGTTGATCAAAAACAATGAGTCAACGATTCAGAGCGTTGTTTACAACTTTTTCAACACAACGAAAAATAGTTTTTGTGTCGATATATGACAATGGATGAAACATGGATCCACCACTTCATTCCAAAGTCAAATCGGCAGCCAGCTGAGAGAACAGCAGCAGGTGAACACCGTCCAAAGCGACCAAAGATGCAAACATCAGCAGACAAGGTTTAGGTCTCCGTATTTTGGGATGTGCAAAGTATTTTGTTCATCTTGAGAAAGAAATAACCATCAGTAGCGAATATTATATAGCATTATTAGTGCATTTGATGGAAGAAATCGCACACAAAAGTCACAAATGAAGTAAAAAGTGTTCTTTCACCAAGACAATGCACTGTGTCACAAGTCGATTGCAAAACTAGATGAATTGCATTTCAAATTGCTTCCGCATCTATCCTGTTTTTTCAGATCTGACCCTTAGCAACTACGGGCTGTTTGCAGACCTCAAAAGAATGCTCCAGGGAAAGAGATTTGGCTCCAATGAAGAAATGATAAAGACAAATCGTTCTACCAAAAAAAATTATCGACTTGTTAGAGAACCGTTGGAATCAGTTTATCATCTTAGAAGGAGACTATGTTGATGAATAAAATAGAATTTTGTCTAAAAGTTTGTTTTTTTTTAGAACCGGGACTTACTAAGTGACGTGTTAGCTAGTCACTGGCAATGAGTGGCTCATGTTGACTTTTTCCACACAAAAATACTTCATGGATACTGTCTAAGCAAACACGTTACAAACTTTGGATAATGTATGGACATTACTTAATTATTTTAAGAAAATAAAAACAACTTCATTTTGCTACTGAAATATATATCTAAAAAAAAAAATGGATAACATTTGTTGTATTTGCAGAAATGTTTGTCCTTTATTTGAACATTTCCCATCATCAAAGGTCAAAGAATGATTCAACTAAGATTGTGCTGTTAATTCCACACCCGTTTCATTGTGACGAATAAGACCCAACCCCCCCAACGACTTTGTGTGGTCTGCCATAGCTACACGTAGGTGGAGAAAAGAATAAATATTATTAACACTTTCATTACCAGTGACTATGCTAATTTTATTTTCTCCTTACAAAGCGACCAATAAAAAATTCACCTTCTGAATAAAAAGCTGCATTTTCTTTTTATTAAGCGAAGAAATTTTAACTTGGGGAGTGCATGTGCATTTTCTTTGTTGCGCATGAAAGGTTGAATTTTTGTTGTATATTTGCGATTTTGATTTTGTTTGTTAGACTTATTTACAACTGCTTTGTCTTTTTGAACACTAATTTGAGATAGTATTGAACTTGTCTTTGATATTCTGCTTGCTAGACTGTACTCATACTTTTTAAACCTAGTTGTATTATTCTTGTGCTCATTTTTACTGACTCCATCAGTTAATAACACTTCAGATATGTTTAGATTGGCATCTGACATTCAAGCTCAATGCAAAAGGATAGGCACTGTCAAATAATTTAAATGTTTTCTGTTTTAGCAGGATTCTGGGTTAATAGCATCCTCCACTCTATAATAAAGAACACTGTATTTATTTATGTATAAATAAATATGTATCTTTATACGTCATACAAAAATTAGCGAGTAAAACATGTGGCCATTTCTCGCCCTCTGATGCTCACATGCATAAAATTTAACGTAGAATGATTCCCATTTCCGGGCCATTTTAGCTTTTTAGGACAGTTAATAAAAACTTTTTTTGCTATGGGAGATAAATTCTATAGATTTTGGAAGGGAGGGGAGGTTCATACTAAAAAGTTTAATTTAATTACCCTACCATTTAATTTAATTACCCTACCATTAACTCTAAGTCTGAGTGGTAAGCTCCCTAAAATAAAATCCTTTCCTCAAACCTACCACTAACCCTAAGTTTGAGTAGCAAGTCCCTCCAAAATAAAAAATAAAAACTCGTAAGACCACACATAATCGTCTAAAAAAGTAGCCCCCCCCCCAAAAAAAAAGCAGAGTTTATCTCCCATACCAGAAAAAGAGAAAATAAATAAGGTTAATGTCTTAAAATGCTAGAATGGCCAGGAAATGGGGGATTATTTTATGTTGAATTTATATGCAAAACTGATCACCGAATCTAAATTCTGTTAAAAGTAGTTTTTTGTGTAAAAATGTTCAAAGTTTATTTTGTGTGTAAAAAAGTTTTTATGCGTGTAATAAAAGTTTAAAACATTAAAAATGTTTGGTTAAAAAAATACATGGCCATTAGCAATTAAAATATTGAATGAAAGTTACATTCTCAAAAACTTTACAATTTCTTGGTTCAAACTTAAAAATTAAGAGAAAGATTCAAAGTGCTTATGTGGCGGGAGGGTAGGGGAGGGCACGGGAAATCATTCTTCAAAGGAAACAAAACTCTTCTACTTCTCCTACCCGCAGCGTGAATCATTTGAAATATAGAAAAATTAACATTTTCAAATGAAAGGGAAAGATAAGTGAGACAAGACAAGACGAGACAGAAAAATAAGAAAAGAAAAAGAACGATAAAGTGAGAGACGAAGAAAGAGAAATAAAATTGAGCAAAATGATGAAAAAAATAAGGACCTTTGGCAGAAATCAGTCTTTACTTATTCATATATTAAAAGAAAACAGATTTAAGCAGATATCTAGATAAATAGAGTGTGAACACTGGCGAAGCATAAACATTCATAATTTATAACAGTATTTTATACTTATTTACAAACTGCACTAATAAATTTTTGAACTGCTTTATTCAATTGTTTATTTAATATTCTTATTTTTAAAAAAAAGTATCATAAAATCATTTTAAAGTACATTGTACCATAAGTAAAAATAAATAATTATTTCACAAAAAAAAAAAAAAAAAACTATCAAAAGAGTGCATGGTTAGTTTACTTCAAAGTTTGAATTTCCCACCAATTACTTTCTGCTGTTTAGGTATAACCTCATAAAAAAAGAAGTCTTCCAAGATAGGGGAGGTGTTAAAGAATTAGAACAGAAATTTGAAGTCGTATTCTGTGTAAATCTTTCATGAAATCTGTCAAGATGGCCATTGTTTTAAGCTAACTGTCGAAATGAAATATATTGTAGGTTGTTTTCCAACAGTTAATTTCTTAAAAGAATGATCGAGTCACAAATTGACCAACTCATTGTAATATTTCAAGACGTAGAATAATATCTAATCCTCATCAGAAGAGGATGAATGGCTTTCTTGGAAAGTAAATACTAAAAAAACAAAAAACAAACGAACCAGTAACCGACGTATAAATGGGGGCAGGGCAAAACCAATAGCAAAACTAAAATTGACATCCTGCCCAATTTATATATATATATATATATATATATATATATATATATGAGTTGAGATCAATAAAATTTGAACATTGTAGAACTCAAAACCAACGATTATTTGGCGCACAATTGTTTCCAAGACAATTTGGAAATATCTTATTTTGTATTATAGTTCTGATCACTCCAAATTTCATACTTATTTACAAACTGCATTAATAAATTTTTGAACTGCTTCATTCAATTGTTTATTATGTATAAAAAATTAATATGAAAAATATGAATGTTCATCTTTTCTATATTTATTTCTCATTTGTTGAAGTATAAGAATACAAAATGTCTTAAAACATTTTTTTTTCTAGAGGAACAGAATTTTCAACCGTTCCTTCGGCCGTCCTCAGTGTATTGAAAGGTATGCGTGTGTACAGTGGGTGTTGGTAGCAGGGGAAAAAGAGTATAGCAAATGAGATGAAGAAATGTTTACATGTGACTTGTGCATGTCCATTCCAGCATCTTCACACAGGTCAGTAACTTGGGTGGCATTGTGAACGTATTCCAAAACTTAAGTGGGTCATAAAATATTAAAGTTTACACACACATATATATGCATAAGATTTTATGAGTTCTGATGTATTTCTTATAAAAAACAAAACAAAAATTTTAAATAGAAACAGACATTGCTCATATATATATATATATATATATATATATATATATATATATATATATCTACTGATAAAAATTTCAACTTTGGCCATCAAGTTTTAGACGACTTAGTAAGAATAAAGTAACTTTTGGTTTTTGACTGATTTCTACCATCTGCTTCTGAATGATGTAATGACCCACTGCTGTTACAGCCATTACTGACAAATGGTTTACATTCAAAGTTTATGTAATTTGACTATGGTTCTGTTTTTGGTTGTTGTTATTTTGAATGATGAACGAGTGAAGCCGTGAAAATAGATTAAAAAAAAATAAGAATCGACACAGAAGTGGAGTACAACTGGTGTAAAATTGTGGTGTAACCAAAAAAAGCCGTGCCTATATTGCCGATGTAAATCTTTTAAGTTTACAACTATTCTGCAATATTCAATGCTGTGAAGTCTGAGTCAAAGCAATGAATCTGCTTTAAGAGCCGGAGACCTTTGAAACTTTCAGGAGTCCGGTCCGGAGACCTTTGAAACTTTCAGGAGTCCGGTCCGGAGACCTTTGAAACTTTCAGGAGTCCGGTCCGGAGACCTTTGAAACTTTCAGGAGTCCGGTCCGGAGACCTTTGAAACTTTCAGGAGTCCGGTCCGGAGACCTTTGAAACTTTCAGGAGTCCGGTCCGGAGACCTTTGAAACTTTCAGGAGTCCGGTCCGGAGACCATTAAAATTTCTAGAGCTTAAAACCTAAACTGAAAGCAAAAATTAAGAGAAGTTTTATTTTACTTATGATTGCATCAGGGTTTACTAAGAAAATTGAAATAGTAAAAAAAAAAAAAAAAAAAAAAAAAAAAAAAAAAATGCCAATATTTAAGATGTTTACAATCTATGCTTGGACACAGCAAAACGTGCTCCTCATAGTAAAATGGGTTTTGATGGGAATCAACAATTGTTAGTTTGTGTAAAAGATTTAACAAGCTGAAATGGCATAAAAGTGTCAAATAACACTTATGCTTTTTAAAATTTTTTCTAAAACAAAGCGGAAACATGTTTAATGAAATTTCCTTGAGAAAAGCAGTTTGAAAGATGACTATTTGATTTAATAAATTCAATAAAACACATGTTGCCCGGCTTAAAAATAGAAAGGTAAATGTGTTAGTTGCGTGACAGATACGTGTCGTTTAAGCTTCGAGTTCTTTTACACAAGATTAGAGAGCGATTAAGAAGTGTTGGTTCCAGCAATACAATTTTATTATCAGCACGCCCAGCTGTGTCCAAGCAGTCCTAAGTAAAATAAACTTATTTTGTCTTTAAATTTTTTTTATTATCTATAAATAATATTGCAGAATAATCATTTTTTTTTAATGGCTATTCATATTCAAATCAACTGAATCTGATCAATAATATAAAAAGATTAAAGATGGCTTCTTATATAACAATATAAGGACAATATGTAAATTCAGCACTGAAATCATGGTGGCAGTTGAAAAGAACAGGTTTAGTCTGATACTGAATCGTCCACCACTCAAAAGTTACATCTTACCAAACAAAAACACAAAAGTTTGAATTATTTGGACTACTGATCTTATATTGAACATTATTCTTACGTTTCGGTCGATGTAACCTTCAATCTTCTTTAATTGACTTGGGATGACCTTATGTTTGTTAGGTTGTTAAACATGAACAAACTAACCTTTTTTAGATACATCTTGTCAAACTCTTGCATCTATACAGAATTTCGACCTGAACCCTTTATTTAATCCATGGGAGTATTGTTCTCGTTCCGTCAGCAATGATGGGGTAGAATTCTTAAGTAATTTTTATTTTATTCTTAGTTTCGCATGTAACGAAGCGTGAACCCTCAACTTCCAGAATAACATCCAAGATGAGAACAGTAGTCCGAATAATCTAAATTATCAACCCTCATCTAAAAAAATTACGAAAGGCAAGCACAAAAAGTATTTCAAATAAACTATTTTTTTTCTATTAAAAATTCCAAAAGAATATTATTTACTTCTATAGTGTCTGTAATTGTTTAAGAGCAGAGGTTGAGGATGTTCCCGAAGATACTTTCCTCGGGAGATTTTAAAATACAAGAATTTAAACTGTTAAATTGACGAGGACAACAGTCTGAATGAAAACAATGTAATTAATGATAACCCCCTTCTAAATTATGTCAAGATGTTATAAAAAGTATCGTTGATATATGTATATACATGCAAACCCAGTCATTGCACGGATACATACGAAAGTTATCAACCCCACGCATATATACAGGCACACCTACACTTGTCTGTGCACACATTTATTTACAAAGGCAGATTCACTAACATCTAATTGGAAGAAAAAGATTAGTAATGTCTATATAGTTAATAATTAAATCAAGAAAAATTTTAAATACGATGGCCATATTACATACATATTACATACAGCTACATCCCCAATATGCATTTATACAAATGTACACATACGTGTACCAATGCCTTCCCCATACACCAGCCACAATAAATTTTCAAACATACACGCATATATTTATCTAACATATAAAGTTATCTTGTGAGATTTTAACAGTTCAACCTAAATAGCATTTCAGCTGTCATATCAAACTTTGATTCTGACTAACAAGTCATACTGTTGTACCATGTTATTGGCACTAACATACTTCACTATTATGTAGTTCCGCCCTGATCACTGGACACATTTTTTTCATTATGACTAAAAAGTCAGAATCAGCAAGGGGGATAACTCATTTTTATCGACAAATATAAAGAGTTGTCTCCCTTACAGCCAAAATTTTATTTCTTTTTCTGTATAAGTTTTAAAACGTGCAAACAAAGAAAAAAAAAACTAAAATGACTTCACTGCATCCTGGGCATCACCAGGTTGATAGAGCCAGTAAATAAACTTATACATATCTTTGGCACTTGTATACAGTATATCCAATCTAATGTACACAACTACAAAAGTAACCAGTTAGTTCACCTCGTATAGCATACACATGACAATCGAACACCTTCGCATCAAAGTGTAAATATCAATACGTGTGTGTGTGTGTATATATATATAAAATGTAGATATATCTAGGCAAGCATCCATATACACCTATAGATAAATACAAATACGTACATGTACTCACCCATATATCCAAATATAAATTATACATAAATACATACAAAAATGTACATTAACATATAAATGCAAACTCGCACACATACATACACTCATATCCAAATGGTATGCACCTATATGTCAAATCCACATCTACTATGTGCATATATACCTTTTTTAATACATATTGAAGTTATAGAAAAATGAAATTTATCTTATCTATGTTTCAAATCCACGAGTTCTAAAATTTTAAAACATTTTAGATATTTTCTAATCGATATACTTGCAATAGAAAGTTCCAATCTTTTCTGAGGCAACTTTCCACTATCATTGAATCTAATAATTTCTAATTCAGCATGGTGTATTTAAAAGATTTACATGTCTTAGGTGTTTGAATTTATTCTCCATTTTACTATTAGTGTTTTTATTTCAATTTATTCCCGGAAATATTTGGATAGTGAAGTGTTTTTGTATTTTTCATCGTTCAAAGAGGATTCGTGGTTATAAAATTTGCTTTTATATGGGCTTGCCATGCTTCCTATATAAAATGTAATATTTATTGGGCTTTCTTTTTATAGATATGGCTGTTAAGATATACCACAGAAGTCGAAATACACTTTTTGTAAGGGTCAATCTTTAACTGTTTTACAGTTACAGTTGTTATTGTATTTTAATCATTAAATTCATGTTTATACTAGTTCTTAGGTGGTTATCATTATTAACATCTTTTTAGTTTATTTTTAATTATTTTGTTATCGTTTTTGAAATTTTTTTTTCTCTAAATTATCACTACAACCCTATTTCAATGTATTTTTATTGAATATTTTATGTAAGTGCTATGGTGAACTGCAAGTTAATTAGATTTAAGAATTTCTGCCCTAGTTTAATTTTTACCATTTGGCTAAATGGGGGTGTAAACCAAATGATTTTTCTACATCTGTTTTTCAACATATTTGTAGTTATATCTGATAGATAATAGTATTTTCATATCCATTTTTTTTAAAGACCCTTTTAGAAATATTTTTTTATGTTCATTAAAGATTTCTTCATTGGAAGAGTTATTGCTAATTCTACTTCCTGTAGATTTTGAAATATGTTTAATCATTGTTGGTGGGTGATTTGAGAGTGGATGTACATATATAGGGTTGACATTTTCTTTCATATATGGCTTATAAATCTGTATCTAGGTCAATAGTGACATCAAGGAAATTGACTCGTTTAATATTTGTAGTTACTTCTACTTATATCTTTTTCATTTCACAATGTATTATTTTTCTAATTTTGTCGCATTTAGCTCTATTAGTATGTCATCTTCCCTGTACAGACCTATATCTTATACATCTATATGTATAGTACGGTTGTATATATTATATAGACCCACTAAGTCAGATGCCTCGGCAGAGTCCAGAGCCTATTTTAGGTTATTTTTAATCTATTGTTTATAGTCGTTAATTAGGACAGTAGTTCTGCAACTTCTGATAATATCTATTTTATCGTTAGAAATATCAGTGAGAAGTTTAGCAAATTCTATGGTATATACGAAAAGGTTGGTTTTTTAATAGATGGGTAGCATTACATAATATAATGCACTTGACTTAGAGGTATCTGATTTTCTGTTCTCAGCCTCATTTGATAATAGTATGACTTATGCAAATACAGGTGTTCACCAAAATACAACACCACACATAACAGAGTTTGATTATATACCCACACACACAGATTAGGCCATCATATGGGAAAAAAAGCAGCTGTGATATATATATATAATTATTGATTACGATGTATAATATTAATAAAATTTACTCCTCGTGTGCCTAAGTGTGTTTCTAGCCTTTAAGTGACTTACATTGTTATTTACTATTAATAGATTTATTGAAAATCAAAAATACAATAGCATAAAATGAAACAAAATTTTAAGAAACCTTTACAAAAAATAATGAAATTAAATGTATTTCTGTTTATTCATAAACAAGTCAGACATTTTAATATTTTATTAATAGTTGAAAAAATAAATTAATTACTTTGTAAATAAAATGTAAAATTGTAAAGGAAGTTGGAAGCATTTAAACTGTCAAATAGAAAGTCATTTAAGCTAACTTTAAAATTCTTAGCAAATCCTCATGTATTAAAAAAATTAAATCTTTGGAAGTTATTTATACCCAATAATTTTATAAAGATTAAAATAACATTACCATCAAAAGATTATAGTTTTATAACAAGTTGATTGAATTAATAATTTAATGACAAAACAATCATAATAAAATTTAACTTTCAAATTTTTGTTACTTTAAATAATTTGGTTAAAAAAATGAAAAAAAAAAAAAAGACTCTGGTGTAATGCCGAGTAAGCACAGCTAGTAAGTTGATAAATAAAAGTAATGCATTGAATTTAACAAATCCTTGACCTTTGGTCTACAATTCCTCCTTCTTTAAAAATACTTCCATGGCCTTTTGGCTAAGATCAGAATGTAGTATCTGTTCCGATGGATGCAACACTCTGTAGATGGAGTGTCCTGTACAGTTCTAGATCCACGGATGGGGCTGTTCACACATTTTTGTAGGCCAGAGCGCGCTAATCCTAATGTGCTAGATAACCACACCTAATCTTGTGTCTAACCTTTTTCTGGAGAGGAGGTAAATAACTTGGCCTTTTGGCTAAGATCAATGTAGTATCTGTTTCGATGGATACTACACTCCGTAGAGTGGTACCGCCTTAGCCTTCGGGCCTTGATTCCGCCGGTCTGAGGTATTGTCCTGTACAGGTCTAGGAGGCCCAATTTCCCAGGCTTTACCTTCTCTTTAAGGAGGAGTTAATTTATCACTAATCGCCTGAGGCACCTCTACTGGGAAATACCGATGGGGCGGCTCAGGCATTTTTGGAGGCCAGAGCGTGCTAATCCTAGTGTGCTAGCTAACCACACCCAACCATGTGTCTAACCTCCTGGATGTAAATACCTTGGCCTTTGGGCTAGGAGCAAACTGTAGTATCTGTTCTGATATACACTTGATTTTTCTGTCCTCGGTCAGTGAAGAAGAAATCCTTCTCGACTGATGGAAAGTTAATTTTTTTTATCCCAATCCAGAGTGCACCACTAAAAGATTTACATTTATTAATCAGTTCTAAAAAAGAAAATTAAATAAAAAAAAATACATATGTCAGTTATACAAAGTAGCAGATGATGACAACATTAAAATGCAAAATTATTAAAAGTCATCCTCGTTTATCTTTGAGTAGAACTACTGAAATCTATAGAAGATTGATAAATGTGGAAAAGATAGATAAAGGACTAACTGGGAACCGGATTCATTAGTCATAGGGGAAAAGTTTTTTTCGGCACAAATAAAATAAGCCATGAGTGGATGTGCACACACACACATATATATATATATATATAATATATATATATATGAATATTATTATAAAAGCCGCTTTAAGAAAATTAAACTTGAGCACTGTAGGGAGATATTAAAAAAGACATTTACCTAAGCTACAAAGCGAGGTTGCGATTATGTTCGTTGAATCCCATAGATTGTCTTGCTTGTCACAATTGACATAAATATAACTTAATCTCTCCGTATCACGTGATAACTTCCTATGGCCAAGAGGATAATGCGAAAGCATGCAGAGTCAAAGGTGATTGTGAACCGGGTTCGTGCCTTGTGACTCTGAAATTATCACTTCCCTGTACTGATAAGAGTATAAGCTTGAAACGACGTCATCCGTAGGTAAATATAATTTGTGTGTGTGTGTGTGTGTGTGTGTGTGTGTATAAAAACATTCTGGGGAGAGAAAGCATTTTCACTGCAGTTAAAAAAAATTATTTTTTATTTTTACTAATGAAGGACAAAAACCACTCGAAGATAAGGGTTCATGAAATGATTGTCAGTTGAAAGGTGAAGAATATTATGAGAGGATTTAAAATGAATGGAATGAACAAAATTTGATTAGTTATAGTGATGGTTTATTACAAGTATTTTGTTAACATTGGATTTGATGACAACCTTCGTGTTGTCTGCAGGGAAGCAGTCCATGGTAATGAACCTGAAATTTTGTTGGTTGTTGGATGACAACCATCAGGTCATTTTATGCCTAAACCATAAGTGTGTTGTATACTTTTGTTTGTAGATGTATATTTTGTAAAAAAAGTCTGTAAAGGATAGTTTCTATTTAACCCATAGACGGGGCCCTGACAGTCACTACTGGGGGTAGTTGTAACTAAAGGGGATTCCACACCCCAATTTGGGCCTTATCACTGGATGCAGTTTTGTGTCATTCCGAGGACAGAAATAGAATAGGTTGAGGAAAAAAAAAAAAAAAAAAAAAAAAAAAAAAAATGGTAAGGGCTGGGAAAGATGGTTTTTGAGATAATGTAGAGGCGAACACCATGGCCAAGGGTGTTCGAGACAATTTAGTGTCGTGTATGAGATAAATTCTATTTAACCCATAGACATAGTAACAAGGAATGACTCCACACTCTCCAAACTTGAGTCTCACAACTGGATGCATTTTATTACCTACTAGACATGATCCTCGAGTGTCTTCGGTCTCTGTAAAAGGGTTTGTCAGGATAACCCCGACCAAACATTCAAAATAATACAATATTCGAAGCCCAAATAAGATCCCCTCGACATGGCAATATACTGGCTCATACAAAGAAAAGTGCACTTACTCCTAGTGATGTTATCTTAAGTAGCAGTACTTAGCTGGATACTCCACTAGACTAGATGAATTCTTGTCCTGGAATCCGGTAAGACAAAGAGAAAGATATACTATAACATAGTTAACAGATCTATTGGGGAGACGAAAATTAATGTTCTTCACTAACTCAACGTTTGAACACTCGAATATCTATGTATCTCATATAGAAATCAAGTGTTAGCCCCAGAAAGGAGTCCCTTGATTTCTGAGAACTTAAGTAAAATGAAAACTTACTAAGTACCCCTATACAACTAGACCCAAAACACAAAATAATTACTTAAACAGAACAAAGTAAATTACAATTAAAATAATCTAAAAGTCATTCATATAGGACCAGAAAAAACTTTCTATTACTTCATGCTCTTATTTACTTGCCTCCCCACAAGGGCTGTTAGACACGAGATTGGTTTGTACTGCGGAGAAAATCCAGCTCCCCAAAAGGGGCACTCTGGATGTGGACGAAAAATTTTAATTGCCAAAGTCTAGGATTTCTTCAATGGCCGAGGACAGAAAAGACGAAATGTTGTAGTACCACAACAGATACACTTTGCTCCTACGTCTGATCCTAAAGTGGTTAATTCCAGCTATAGACGGATTATCAATAATTGATGGACTCAGACACCAAGCAAAACAAACCTAACAATGACAATCTAACAGGAACACAAGTTGTTTTTAAGAAAGAAAAAAAAACAGTAAAAACTAGAAAAAGCTATTTGTCCTAATAAATTGGGATTCAAAAGGTTCAAGTCACTCATCCCAAACATGTGCAAATTAGGTTTGGTTGAAATGAGTATTTTAATGTTTTTTTTTGGAAGGGGGGGGGGGAAGAAAACTAATATGCCTAAAAGACCCTCGAGGATTGGCGATATGTCTACAGAAAATTTAATGGAGTTTTGAGTACTATAGAACAGCCCTGTCCCCACAAAGATTGGATTATATACTAGCCGCTCGCCATGTAGGTGTGAAAAACTTGAAAAGAAGCAAATTATCGATTAAATGTGTGAAAAGGTTTTTTAGCATCAAAATCAGAAAGAGTTAAGAACGACAGGATCCAAGAAGTCGGCAACAGGAAGTCGAACAGACGATTATCGCCGAGCTCTTGAATCAAGAGCACCAAGTTGGCTAAAAGTCCTCCCGGCGACAGCAAATGCAAGGGTTGTATTTGAGAAGTTAGCAGAACTGGATAAAAGAGACAGCTTGCACAATGTTATCACACATTTCCTCTATAAACCTAACAAATCACATTTTGTATGATTACGAGTGTTTGTTTTATCAATGGACGCCGTCATATAAATCAAATGACACGAGGTCAAGTTACTGATCTCATAACTAAGTTTTATGCAGTTTTAATCATTTTTAGATTCCTCAGTAAACAAAGGCTGAATGGGGCTGAGCATTTCTATGTCGCAACACATGCACACATATACGAGAGAAAGAGAGAGGAGATAAAGTTAGGTATGTGTATATGTTTATACATTTCTATGGACAGGATAAACTCCAAAAATAATGAACAGATCATTATTAATTATGGAATATATATTCTAAGCAACACTGAGTAATATGGGCACATTTTTTTTGTAAACATTTCTATTAACGACGGGTGGGGGAGGGGAACTCAAAATAAGTGAGATACAAAAAATTTAATAGAAAAAAAAAGCATTGCTATATATGAAACTGAGTCGTGTAATAAAATTTTAACCAGATCGGTGTGCGTCAATAATATGTGCAAAGTAAACTCCTAAACTAATGAACTTACATATTCTAAGGCAAAACGGTATGTAACGAGGTCGCATTATTTTTGTTTTATAAACCTACTCCCTCCCCCCAATAAACAAAGAAAAAATGAAAAACTAATGTTAGACATTCTTCTAGTAATATACACACACACACACACACACAGTTGGACAAAAGTATTGGACACGTTTTAAAAGGTTTTGGTTTTAGCTTCTATTATAGCTAATGTACAAGTTAATTTTAGTTTAGACAAAAAATTGGCAAATAAAACAAATAACAGTAAAAGTTTTGGACAACTAACATTTAATAACGTTGCCCCCCCCCCCCTCCCCTGTTATGACATATTGTAGTCTTAACTAACTTTAAATACAATCCATAGATTTGATTTATGTACAAAGCAAGTAATCTGGCCAGTATAAAACCCTCATTTCTTCTGGATTTTTTTTTGGGGTGGGGTGGGCATTTTTGTAATGCAGTATATTTTTGAGGATTATGTTTAAAAACCCATCCCCTCAATCGCTGAAGATATTTTAAATATATAAGTTCCTCTCCAGTATTTCTTGATACATAGCACCGTTCACAGTTCCTTCAATATGTAGTTCACTTGTACTCCAAGAACAAAAATTGTTATACTTCATGTTTAAACGTTGGGATAGTGTTTAGAATGTTATATGAATAGCCAGTTTTGTCTGCAGACACATCTAAAATGACTTCTAAAGAGTTCAATTTTGGTTTTGTCAGATCATAAAATATTTTGTCCCAAAAGAAGCAAGCAAAGATAAAAGGTTTTCCCCTGGACAACAAGAATGTAGTTCTACACGATGGAGTGTATGATTAATTGCAGCTTCACACAATCTGTTCCAGTAGTCAGCAGATCCTTTTGTAGTTCTCTTTGAGGAGTAAATATGTTTCTGATTACTTCCCAATAAATATACCTGACGTTTTGTAAAGTCAGATCCACAATCAGACCATACTGCTTCCATTTTTAAATAATTGTACTCATAGTACCGTTTCGAATATCAAATTTCTTGGATATATTTCAATATCCCATTCTAGGTTTCAGGTGGGCTTCCATATTTGTTTATGACAACTGTGCTCCAACCAATGATGTGCACAATATTGTCGCCAGAGCTCTGGAAAGAGAAAACAGATGTAGTCTGCCGTCAGCAACTGAGATGAAGGTTTCTGTCAGGGTTACCTTACCCTTTGACTATTCGTAGCCAAACTTGCAAGGCAGTAGGGGAGCACCGTATTGATTTTATTTTGGCATAGTCATGGTTACGACATGAAAACAGCTAGGATCCAGTAACAAAATAAAGCTAATAAACTCAACACAACGCAGAAATCGGAGCTCCTGAGAGAAGGCCAAGACAGTCGAAAAAAAAAAAGGTGATTGGATGGGCAAACTTCATCCTGTCCAAGCCTTTGATAGTGTGTGGTGGAGGGACAAATTCATTAACGACCCCACTGCGCATGATAAACACAGAAGAGAAAAAGAGACCCAGCCATTTACAAAATTTTCACAAGTACTTCTGTAGATTCAGCACCAGTCATCTGCCTTGTTTTATTTATCTACCTCCCACAAGGTAAGATGCGACACAAGGTCGGGAAAGTGGGATTAGATAAGCCAGCGCTCGAGAGGTGAGCACTCTGGCCATTTAAAAATTGCCTGGGCAGCCCCGTTGGCATTCCCCGATAGGGGCGCCTCAGGCAGTAAGCAATAAACTTACTCCTCCCCAAAGAGGGGAGGCCAAGCCTGGGAGGGTGGACCTCCCAGAAATGCACAGGAGGGCGTGCAGTATCCATCGGAACAGATACTACACTTTGATCTTGGCCAAAAGGCCAACACCTTGTTATTCCACACCCAATGGCGTAATCAAACAAGGTCTTGATTCTGTCAGGTTTGCAGCAATTCACAAGCCAGTCAGACATGACACTCTTTGCTTTTTGAACCAGGAAACCATTTATATGGAACGCCACCTGTTCTAACCCTTTTACATTGTCAAGAATTGCGGAATCTGCTGTCGCTCCCGACCTCACAGCTCAGTTCGCAGGCAAAAGGGGAAATGTTGCTTAAACAGTTTCCCCGTTTGATTAAAATGATAAAAGAAAATGAAAAAAAGGAATACAAAATAAAATATATTTTTATTAATTAAATGAATATTGAACGCATCTTATATATATTTTTCAGACAAACTGCTGTGCGTTATGCACTGATGAAGCCTTTTTGTGAATGTTTGGTAAAATTTTGTATACCATAAATATGTACATTTACAAAAATGGCAGAAACAATTGTTTGTGAATCAAATTTCTTTTCAATGAACTAGGATTATATCATGTTAAATTAAGAGCTCTCGTCATATTATACACTATTGAGCTCATATATAAACCTTTGTATGCTCTTTAAGAAATATATATATATTTGTGTGAAAAAAGAAACGGAAAAATACCCATCCTGGGACAGGTATTCTTGTAATATACCGTTGTCCGTTTGTTTTTTTCACACATTTTGTCTATCACGGCATTTCATTTTCATGACATTGTGTATTTTACCATATATATATATATATATATATATATATATATATCTCTCTGTGTGTATGTTTACATATTTGTATGTTAAAGATTTACTCCTAAGCTAATTAAACGATCATTATGAATTTGGGAACACAGCTGCTAGGTGTAAGGAATTGTAATGGGAGCTATATTTATTTTAATTTAGTTTTATGTGAAGAGAATGAAAGGGGGTGGAAGCCCTTTATAAAAATTCAGATGCCTCCAATTTTTGTGAAATTTTAACATTAGATATTAATTAATATGCCCCAAATTTAAGTTTGAAGTATTTTAAAGGGTTTTAGGGGGGGGGGGGGCATAATATGGATGCAACCTCTGATTTGAAAATATAAATATCAGATTTGCATTAAATTTGATCCATAATCATTTGATAACAATTAAGCAAGATTCCCTGACTTTCAATTTTAGAAAAAAAACAAAAAAAACCTTAAAATTTTAGACATTTTCTTGAATCGTGTAATGGATTTTGATCAAAATTGGAATAAGGATTCTAGACAAAGTTTAGTATCATTATATCTTGATTTTACTATTTGTAAGGGGACATGAAAATGGTTCAAAACATTTGTTCAGGGAATTTTACCTATCCTGGGACAGATATTCTTGTAATATTATATATATATATATATATATATATATATATATATATGTGAGCTGTGATATGGTGAAACAGCTGTGTGTTGAATACACTTATTCGCCACTCATGGGTTGAGTTCTCAAGTTAGGGAATAAACAGTTGCCGTTTAGCATAGAACATTAAATGCCCGACTTGATCAAACGGTAGGGTTTTGAATCAGCGTGAAAACTTGCCACGTCTAACTACACTGAAAAGCCGCGATACTGCGAAATAGCTGTCTATGGATGACACACACTACAATCGGTGTTACTTTTGTTACATTGCGCTAACATCTGGCACCACCAAACAACCTAAACCAAAGTACAGCATGCATATTTCAGGCAGAGTTAGGGACGAGCTTACATTGTTTTTTGTTATTTAAATTATTCTCATGTATTTTTTCAGTCTTCATACAAGACCAGCCACTATTAGCCTTCATATATATTGTGTTATGTGAACGATCAGTAAAGTTATATAGCGAACTGAACTCCCTCCCCTACTAAAAATTAAAGTCATTTTTTTCTGATACTTCTTGATTTTCTCAGATATCTGTACAATTCTTTTATAATTATAAAATGTATGCTGTAATTTTATCATTTGTAGTCATGCCAAAGAAAATATATCACAAGGAAATTTTGTAATTGCCGGGGTGGGTGGAGTGCAGGAGTCAAATAAAACTAAAAACCAAAATTTTTTTTGTAAAAACTTATATCTGAAAAAGTAAAAATTTTTTAACATTAAAAAAAATAAAATAATTTGATGCTTGTACAGATTGGGTCCTATGATGAAGAACATTGGCTCAGCAATTTCCGATGAATTATAACAGTCGAAAGGGCAACAACACAAAATGAAAACAAAACTCAAACGAAAAAAAAATTTATTTATATTGTTACATTTTTTGAGGAATTAGTATTAAATTTGCCACATTTTTTTTTTTATTATGAGAACAGGAAACCATCTTTTTTAATGTAAAGAGATAATCACTATAACCCCATCTATGATAGGCTACTATGATGATGCATTATCATTATAACCCCGCGTTGTAACGAGACACATGAACATCCCTTGAAACAGAAAAGGATGATCAGGCATACTTGCAATAATCAGTTTTGACAAACCAGACGTAGATGGACACAAATCTACAAGATCGTGTGATGAAACGGCTGTTCCTGGAATTATCTTTGGTTCACGTTTTTGTGAGGTTTTCTCCTTTGGCGAAATATAGTCATCAAGTATACTGGCAATCGCATTTACGGGAAACATAAAATATGTTACAGTTGTATCATACATATGTTACAGTTGTATCATACATATGTTACAGTTGTATCATACATATGTTACAGTTGTATCATACATATGTTACAGCACAGTTTTAGGAGTCAAACAAATCAAGATTGATTAGTTAAAAGCAAAAAATACAGGTTGACATAGGATTGTGAAAGTAGCCCTTGTTGACGATACAAATTACAAAAATAAAAAAATTGTAACAATTTACAAAAATAAATAAATAAAATGCAACAATGTGTTTTTTCGTTTTCCATTTCTTGGAACATTATTTTTCATTTTGTATTGTTGCCATGGATGTTGCAACTCGTTACTGGATTTTGCCAAGCCAATATTGCCTGCCATGGGATTCAATTTGTAGAAGCACTCAAAAAAAAAAAAAAAAAAAAAAAAAAAAAAAAAAAATGCGAGTGAGAAGTGCCAAAAATGAACAAAATTGTTTCGTAACTTTTCAATGTTACACGTTATTTCGATTAAGTTCTTTTTTTTTTGAATAGTAGCTCCGTCGAAAAATCCTATTCATCTTTGGTTTAGGAGTACAAAGGAACAATAGTACTAAACTTTGGCATATGAACTTTAATTTTAGTCAAAAATTACTATAGAATTAGCATTTTATGGCAGCATTTTTCTGCCTGCCACAATTAAGGTATTTACTGTTTCATTTAAGAGTTTTAGCCAAATCCTCCATGTTCAGATTTTTAGCATTTCATGCTTCATTGATTTCTATTAATCAGAATCAGATAATGAAGTCTTCTTAGTACAAACCTAATTTTAGTTTAATGGAGCTAAAAATGTAAATATATATTAGATAGGCAATGGTTTATATAAAAGATTTTTTTTTAATGTTTTTATTTTAGATGTTTTTACAAATAAAATTTTAAAAATAATTATTTCGAAAAAGCTAGAGTTTTGATGTAGATCTTTTTCTTCGTCCAGGTTTCTTCACAACACTGATCAAATTTGTTTGTGGAAATTTCATAGTTTTTTTTTTGTTTAATATAATTTTTCATGTAGTTTAAAAAAATCTTGTTTCCTTTCATTTCTGAAATTTTACCAGGTTTGATTTATTGGTTCAAAATTTTTTAAAATGTAATCACCTTGTTCATATAGACCTTTCTTCACATCTAGATGGATTTTAACATTTTTTTCTGCAATGCATCTATCAATTTCTGAGTTAGCGACATTTGCCAATTTACAGAATTCTTTAGAACATAATTCATTGACTCAGCATTATTATTAGTCTAATTGTTTGTACTGTTTACTTTCGACAGCCTCGTAACGCAATTACTGTTTTCTGGGTCGGAATCTATCCATCTAACACTGATCGTTTGCTAGATTTTAACCTTGAAATAGTAATTTTTTTAGTTTCTTACATCAAGTGGCTTCATGCGTTGTCTAGAGCGATTTCCATATATAAAAAAAATTTCTAAGTTTTTATTTTGGTAAAACAACATTATTGTAAATTCTGTCAACCATTTCTAAAATGTATTGCAAATCCAAGTGATTGTTGAAATTTTCAATTTCATTGAGCAAATTTTTATTTTTTGATTCAAATTCTAGATTTGATTATGAATCTATCAAACTGCCATTACCAAAAAGATTTTTTTTATATTTAAGAAAAGTCTTTTGATTCAAGTTACAGTACTCACTCAAATATCTAGTCAAATTTTCCCTTAAATGCTGCCCACATTTTATGGCTAAAACATCACATTCAAATTTCTAAGGGACACGATAAACATCACTGTTGGTTTGGTTTACGGCATATCAACTATCTATGGGTTATTTAATGTCGAATAAAGTTGTCAAATATAATTCTACAGGTAGGATAACTATTTATATTCCTAGAATACATTACTCTACTGAGAGAGATAGGCATTACTCTCAGAAAAATATTACTTTTTTGGCATTGGTAATCTTTGTTCAACACGATTGACCCTCAGTCACCACCTTCTAGTATCCATTTGGGGAGAAAAAAGGTTTCAATTAAAATCCATGACTACACTGACAATATTGTCAGTGTAGTCATTGATTTTAATTTACTTTTTCACACTTAAAATAAAAATATTATTCTTTTAGCTTTATTAAAAAAAAAAATAATGTAATTTATCGTTACGACACATGTAAGAAAGCCTTACATGTGTCGTAACAATAAATTAGTAAATTATTCTTTAAGAATTGATGTAATTTTAAATTACTTTAATTCTTAAAGAATAAATCGAGTAATGTAATTGTTCAAGATTTTAATCAATCATCATGTAAAAATAATTAATAAAATCTATGCAGTTCATAACGTAAAAATTAAAAAAAAAAAAAACAGTTTGTAGCTATATTTTCTGTTTACAATCACAACACAGCGAAAAGATGTCCAGAACCTAACTTTCACCTTTTTTGGGGGATAATTAAGCAATTTTTAGTAAAAAAAAAAAAGAAAAAAAAAAGAAAAAAAGTACATTCTTTTGTAATTCACTCTCTTAAGACCTTAATTTAATAATTATCTTTAAAACAGTTCCAGAAAACTGATATTTACCTTTCTAACGAATTTTAAACATGTTTTATTGAATCTGCAGTTTTAACTGAATTTTTGTTTTTTTAGCCGTTTTTATAACATTTTTTATTCTAATTTTTTTTTCACATGTAAATATACATTGGTTTCCTTTTAGATATTACCTTAATGCTTTTATCTTTCAAACAATCAAAATTTAAACGAAAACTACTCTAAAAAATTAAGAAAAGACATTTAAGAATTATAGTCAGTACAAACGACGGCCATTTTTGCACGTACCTATATAATACTAGCATGAACAACAAAATAGATTTTTTCTCTTCAAAAAGTTAATTATCTCCCTTTACTTTCATAATGATGCCAACAACACAGGCAAAATTCCGCCTATAGATAAAAGTTGAATTTATTTTATAAAAACAAAATTACTGGATGAACTTCCGTAAATTTTGATGAAAGGTATTTTTTCCCCTCACAAGTAAGTACATAAAGGTGTCTTGCTATTTTCTATTTAACAGCCATATCCCATCTAGGTGTAACACTGAAGAAGCACCAAATATTTTTTTAAACGAGAAAGTTGAAAACAAAAAAAAACAAAACATGCGTCACGAGCTTGTGAATTTTTACAGTAACAACTCGAATATATCCACCTACTAACTAGCTGTGCCTACCCAGTTAACGCCGGGAGTTCTCATTTTATTAAAAAAAAAAGAAAGAAAACGATTTTGAAAGTTAAATTTAATCAGTATGGTATCGTTTAAATTATTAATTTAGTCTCTATAAAATTATTAGATGTAAAATAGTTTCCAAAACTTTCTATATTAATACATGAGAATTTAGTAAGAATTTTTAAGCCAAAGTTCATGGTCAGTCATTCGGTTGTTTTTTTTTAAGTGGTGCCATTTTGGCATTTGTGCAAATTAGAGATTTGAGCGAATTTATTTGTTTTTATTTCTGAAGATTTACATTAGCAACAACGGCAGACAATCGAGGATTTTTATAATAAATTAACTTGATTAATTACAAATAACAATTAACGACTTTTCTTTTTACTTAATGGAAATAATAAAAAATAAAACAGATCGCAAAAATAATCTTAAATAATAATTTCCATTTTGCTTTACAGTTTACAGTTATTAAATGTCCCTATTTACTTGACTCCCCACGACGACAAATTTAGACACGAGGTCTGTTTTTCTTGCGGATGGGAATTTAACTCTCCCCAAAAGGGGTTTGGATACTGAAAGAAAAAAATTACTTCCGTCTAGGATCATATATATATATATATATATTTTATTTTAAATTTTCTTATATTCTTGCTTTTGCTGGAGATGGGGCATCCTACCGGATGCCAGACATTCACCCGTTATTTCAGTATAAGAACCCATGTGTCGTGTGTCTAACTTTGCCCTCGTGGAGATCCAAATAAACAGCGACTATAGAACCTCACAATTCAATAACGTTCCACATTTTGGTGCTTTTACACAATACGAATCAAACTAAACCGACTTTTGCCGAACTAAGCCTAAAACTTAGGATAGGGTTCGTTTAGGGTAAAAAAAAAAAAAAAGAAGTTTGGTTCGTATTGTGTAGAACTTTTTTCTTTTTTTTTAAGTTTCATTAACTTAAGAATCGGAAATTCACAGAATTTTTTTTTTTTTTTTTTTATTCGTTTTACTTATCTAAATAACATAGCAATATATATATATATATATATATATATATATATATATATATATATATATATATATATATATATATATATATAGCTTATTTTCTTGGAGTGTCGCCATAAAAAATTTTTTAAAAGGCAGGAGTTATGCAAAATAAAAATACGTAGGCCTACCTAAACATTTTTACATGACATGTTTAAAAAGAAAAAAACTTAATACTGGTTATTTCAGAAAACTGATTATAAACGATATAAGTAATGGCGTATTTCTAATTAGGTGATTAAAGATAGAATTGTAAGCATATAAGTATTTTTAAAAAATTAAATAATATATCGTATAGACAAAAGTATTTCTATTACTACGTGTAGATTCGTAAAAACTCATCTGTCACTATCAACACCGAATGTCTATAGTTTTAACTCGAAAAATATAAAGAAACTATTTCCGAACAAATTTAGGATAATATACCTATATTTAATATATGATATAAAAAAAAAAAAAAATTTAATTGTGGATTAAAGTTAAAATATATTTGCATAGTAGTTAAAAACTTGGGTACAATATGGCTACAGTTGTTAAATTAAATTAGAAAACGTGGATGTTTGGCATCGATTGAAGACGGTTTCTACGAAATAAGATATTTAAATTGGATTAAAATAAATGTTTTCAAATTTGGTTGCTATTTTTTATTTTATAATTTTATTTGAATTGGTTTTATTCATTAGAAATAACTTAGAATTGTTAACCAAAGTAACGATACGAGATTGGTCCTCCATTATGTGAACATTTATTCAAGGGGGAGATGGGATTAAAACAATTTCTTCTAATAAACTTCCAGATAATATATAACTTTATATCTAAAAAAAAGAAAAAAAAGGTAGTTATAAAGGATAAAAAAATATTTTTATTTAATAAAAAATTAAATTGAAATAATAGCGGATATTTAGGAGACCTCGGCTGTGTACGTTTTCAGCGTTCGAAATCCTCAAACGTCATTCCAAACCAGTGATTTGTAGTTTTAAAACTGCATTGCAATTTAATGTAATAAAGTGTAAAACTATCCATGGATTTAATGGCGATTTATTTTTTTAAAGAGAATTTAACATTTTGTTTGGCTAACTTTTAATTATTAGGAGAAAAATAAAAGTAGCAGATACAAGGACGATATATACAAATTTAAAACTTGGAAAAATAAATGCCAAAAAAATACCTTCCTTAAATATATATTAAATTAAATTATAATTATTTAATTTTATTACTACATATAATTTTAAAACTACAAATCGAATAATATAGTTCTTTTTAAAAGAACATTTTGGACGCTGTAAAAACGGGGCATTTTTTTTTTTTACTATATTCGTTTCACATATATTGGCTATTAGCAACATGTGTTTATTAAAAATTTAAAACATAGATAATTATCAACGGTTACAAAACCGTATTCCAACATATACCGATATATATATATATATCCATTTAACAGTTTTATTACGGATATAAAATCTGAGAGGATATTATTAAAACTAGCTGAGGTAGTAGCAGCAGTAGTTAAAAAAAAGAAAAGAATAAGACAACTATACTATACACATAATATCAATGGCTACTACATGGACACTACTTCTTTTAAACTTCCAAGCAGAATCGCAAATAGAGGTTACAAAGACGAATATTTATCCACCGTCTTTTGATTTAAACTTACCGTGACGGCCACCTGTCGAAGAAATCTCATAAGACATCCACAAATAAATACCAAGCTTTGGCGATTCTCCCTGAAATCTTTAAGCCTCTAAAACGAATTGGCTGCACTGAGCATGCGTGTCACACGGTGTGACACGGACAACACGAAAGAAAACTAAAACCTTCTTATTAACGTAATAATGACACGGAAATGCCCCTATAATTAAATATTATAGAGATTATAAGTGTTTAAATAAAAAAATTAGAAGATTTATTCAAAAAGATTAATTCGGTATCTCGTTCGAAGGTTATTAGGACATCAAAGATGGCGGCCCCCAGCGGCATTACAATCACGTGTGACGAGTTTCTTGAGTTTCAGGTTAGTCTCCGTGAATATATGTTCAGGAGTTGAGATTTCAATTCTCTCTGAGATCGTTTACGATGAAATTACATTGATATCGTATCTTGTTAACGTTAAGAGAAATGATTTTAAAAAGTACGGTATTTTTAAATTTGAAAAACATGGCATCGGATTGTGTACGTTTTCAGCGTCCCAAATTCTATGTTAATTTTAAATTATTCTATATGTAGTTTTAAAATTACATTGTAATTTAAGATGTAATAATGTAGACATATTCACAAAGATTTAATTTAATATCGATTTATTTTTTAAAAAGTTCTTAGCATTTTATTTTGCTAACTTTAATAGAAAAAAAGGACTCTTAAGTAACAGATACAAGGAAGGACGTATCCAAATGTATATATCGAAACGTGCATCCGAATATATATATATATATATATATATATATATATATATATATAATTAACACGTTCTCTTAAAGAATAGAATGTATTAAATCTTTATGAATATTTTTTACTTTGTTATTACATATTAAATTGCAATATAATTTTACAACTACAAATCTTATAGAACGATGAAAATAATTATGGACGCTAAAAACGTATACACCGGTTTTCCCCCTCTGTTTGGTAAACTCTTCCTCTTTGGAAATTAAATTACTTTTATTTTTTAAACTCTAAAGGTTCTTGTCGACGCCGTAAATTATTTTCTAGAAAGTTATATTTAAGTTTGGAATTAGTTCAAAACTACTTTTTTTGATTGATGCTGTTTAAAAAAAAGAAAAAAATAACATCACATCTAAAATAAACAAAAACAAACAAAAAATTGTTTTTACGAGTAACTCTTATTAATGTTTGGGTGCTTTTTGTAGTTTCACAATAACATGTTAGGCCTCTCCTTAAACAGAAAATGGTTCTGTTTCGGAAACGTCAACCATAGATTTTACGGGCGTTAATGTTACCGAAGCTTTCCCCTCCCCATGTTAAGAATGGATTCTAAAATTCCGCCGGTAAAATCTATGGTTGACGATTACGAAACAGTACCTTTAATTTTAAGTGTCCCTATTTACAAGGGCAAAGTTAGATAAAAAATTGGATTTTAATGTGGGAAGATATACAGCTCCCCGAAAAGAGGCACCCTAGGATAAAAATAAAAATTGCTCGTCAAGGATTTTTCCTCCTCCTGACCGAGATCAGAATAAATACTACAATTGTAAGTATTTAATTGCCAAAATAATTTTTAAAAAAGATGGTGTTTCTTCAGATTAGGACTCGAGCTAACTTAGATCTCGTCGTTAGGGTGGGGGTTGGGGTCAAGGTTAGCTCAATTCTTATCTGAGGAAGTACGAAAAAAAACAAAATAAATTAGGCACAGCCAGAAGACTTTCAAAAGTTGGCAATTTTATTAAAATCGCTCTAGTCTTCAATCGGGTGGTTTTATGGGGGGGGGGGGGGGGTTCGAGTGCCCTAAACCTAAGGCCATTTCAGAGACGGGATTAATTGTATAAAAATATCCCAAAGTATGTAGGGGTCGTTGATCATCCATCGTCTATTCTGCTAAGATCAAAGTGTAGTATCTGTTCCGATGGATACTGCACCCCATACTGGTATTGTCTTGTCCTTCGGGGTTTGACTTATGCCGGTCAATGGGTCTGTCCTGTGCAGTTCTAGGAGGTCCACCCTCCCAGGATTCGCCTCACCTCTTTGGGGAGGAGTAAGTTTATTGCTTACTGCCTGAGGCGCCCTTACCGGGGAATGCCGACGGGGCTGCCCAGTCAATTTTTAAACCCCACTTTCCCGACCTTGGGTCACATCTCACTTGTGGTAGTAAGATAAAAACTGGCCTTGTGCCTAACTCCTGGAGAGGAGTAAATCAATACTCTTAACTAGACACATACTACACTTTGATCCCAGCGAAAAATGCGGAAAGTATTTGGGATTTTGCTAAATGTTACACCGGCTATAAAATAAGTGTTCATTTTCCGATGAATGTAGGGAACTGAATTCTACGCTTATTTTAACAACACACGCATAACATGAATTTATTAATAACTTTCAGAATTCTTTAGATGCGGATTGATAATTAAAATTATTCGAACTACTAGTCTCATCTTAGTTTTAGCTCAGACCTTCAGTTGCATGTTTTCGAACTGAACTGTTTTCATTCCGTCAGTCCTAAATTTCGTCCAGGTTTCCAAATTCAAAAAAGATGCAACAGAAGAAGATCGGAGGTTACATCGAGTGAAACGTTGTAAATATAACGACCAAGATTAAAAATAATATATATATATATATATATATATATATATATATATATATATATAATGTCTCGATTTACTTGCCTCCGCACGGGGGCAGAGGTAGATTATTAATGTGGGGAAAATCTAGCTCCCAAAAAGGGCACTCTGGATTGGGACAAAAATAAAAAATTGCCTCGGTTTAGAAAGATTTCTCTTTCACTGATCGAGGATAGACAGAACAGATGATATGTATTATCAGATACCACACTTTGCTCCTAGCCAAGGAATGTCGATGAAAAACTGGGCATATTTTTGTGCAAAACTAAAATTATTTTTATTTTTTCTGTTTTGCAAAAATTATCTTAAACTTTTTTATTGCTCATAGTAACACTTGTTAAGAACAGGGTGGTATTTTATTTTTTTTAAATATATTTGTACCCAGCGCTGGATCTTCTTGATGGGGGTGTTCACATTTATGTTAATTAAATCTAAGATTTTGAGCAACAATTTCTGGCGTTGCTAATAAAATTCACCGACTACAGTTGTGGAAGGAATGTGACCTTCTCGCAGGTCAAGATTTTTACGAAGAGTTACTTCCCTTTTCCCGGAGTTATTTTATGTTTTAAAATTTATCTTTTAGTTAGTGTTGTCAAAATTTTAGGTTCCTCTGCTGTTTCACGATGCCATGTTAGGCCTCTCTTAAACAAAACAAAAATAGCTAAAGAAATGTATAAACTTTATTATGTAATACGTGATAGCTGAAAAGAAGACTGTACACCAAAAATTACGCAAATTCATCCAGTATTTATTAAATTAAAAATAAAAAACGATGTTATCTATGTCGCCATTTTTTTTTTTAATATTTTGACTTTTCCGGGAAAAAACGAGTTATCCCCCTTGCCTACTTAATAAGCTGAAATGTCTACAGATACGTAAGATCGTGTTTTTTTCTTTTTTCTTATAATTTAATAAATACTGGATGAATTTGCGTAATTTTTTCTGTACAATCTTATTTTCAGCTAACACGTAAGTAGATAACAAAGTTTATACATTTCTTTAAATATTTTAATGCCATTGTAGATCGGCAGAAGCACTAAATTTTAATGCATTCTTTTTCGTTATTTGAACAAATGCTATACTATTTAATGTATCTATGATCGTTCGTATGGTATCCATGTACATGTTTTTGTTGTCGGCCACTTTATTACGACCCTCTAGAATTGATTCTCAAACTTTATACAGTCTGGGCGTACTTACAGTACTACAGATACTTGATAGCGCACTGTATATGTTTGCTCTTGAGGGCAGTTCACAACACGACGCGTCGACTCATAAACGCCTCTTATGCAACACTACAGTTGCCATGCAATGAAAGCTGGTGCTGGTATTAACATGCCGTTCCAGCTAAGTTTGTTACGTGTTTTAAACGCGTGCAAAACTTGCGGACCAGAAGCTAATGGCAAGGAAAGTAACTTATAACCACCATAATAATGTTGCAACGAAACAAGCAGTGTTCATAAAGAAATAGTATAATATAGTAACTTGGTATATATTTGCTTTTCATTTCTGGATAAATGTTTCAGGAATATTACGGAGCGCACCTGAAAAAGCTCGGGAGTGCACTGTTTCAGAACCACTGCTCTAGAGTCTCTAAGTTTCAACACCTGACGACTATATATATATACATGGGAAATAAAAAAGGAAAAACCCAAAAAGATGTTGTTTTTTTTTATATATTCATCAATGTTTCGTCTTTATTTTTAAGACTGCTTCAGGATGATAATATTAAGGAAAATGTCATGCAAGTACGTGAAAATATTGGGTTGACATGATGGGTTGACCTCAAGCAGGCGGGACTAGGACCACTACGTACAGCGAAACAACTTTTGCCTACGACAACTTGCGCATGACAAGGCCAGATGGCCTGCGACTAGCATGGAGGACTGATTGCAACTATGGGATGTCATTTGACTACCGTAGCCGCAGAACAGTTTTTAATAAAAATAATAATAAATATACTAGCAAATATATGGTGCCTCCGGTCGCATATTTTTGCTAGTTTGGGAGGGTGATATCATTGTGTACGCACTACATACACTAACCCCCAAAGGAGGACGTAATGACTGAGAGGATGATATCATGACGAATTAACACTACCCCTTACCCAAAGGAGGAGTTAATGTTTGGGAGAATATCATGACAATAGAATAGATAATACACCCCCCCCCCCCAATGGTAATCTTGGGAGGATGGTATTGTGAGGAACGAACATGTACTATACTGGACCACCCCCCTCAAAAGAGGAGGTAATGCTTGGGAGAAATGTATCATGATGAATGAAAATATACTACACTACCCTCCAAAGGAGGAGGTATAACCTTGGAGGAGTCATTCCCCCCCCACCTCCCAAAAAAGGAGGTGGTAATGCCTGTGAGTATGGTATCATGGAAACAAAAAAGATACACACAAGACCCCCCCCCCCTTTCTCATAAAAAAGACAATCCCTGGGAATATGGTCTCATGGCAACAGAACAGATACTGCATTACTGTCTCCCTCAAAGGAGGATGTAATACCTGGGAGGATTAACTCCCCCCCCCCCTTAAAAAGGAGGAGGTAATTCTTATGACAACAGAACTGATACTACACTACCCACCCCTATTAAAAGATAATACAATAATATATGAAATCATTTTTTGTTTTCATTCATTTCAAAATGTATAGCCAGAAAAACACTATTTTTATGGTTTCTTGGCCTTTTAGCTAAGATCAAAGTGTAGTATCTGTTCTCAACATCCCAGCGACCAAGGACGTTTTACTATCAATGAAAATATTAGCTATATATGAGAAACTATGACAATGCAAAATTATAACTATATATTGCAGAGTATTCATTTATTAAAAGCTGTTTATATAATAAACATGCAAATTAAGAAGACCTAAATGTGTTTGAGGGTATTTAGTTTCTTATATATACAGTATTTCAAGAGTTTGTGGCTAAGATCAAAGTGTAGTATCTGTTCCGATGGATACTGCACCCCATAGACTGGTATTGTCTTTGCCTTCGGGGCTTGATTTACGCCGGTCTATGGGTATGTCCTGTGTAGTTCTAGGAGGTCCACCCTCCCAGGATTCGCCTCCCGTCTTTGGGGAGGAGTAAGTTTATTGCTTACTGCCTGAGGTGGTCCTACCGGGGCATGCCGACGGGGCTTCCCAGGCATTTTTAATGGCCAGAGTGCTCACCTCTCGGACGCTGGCTTTTCAAACCCCACTTTCGCGACCTTTGATCACATCTTACTTGTGGGAGTAAGATAAAACTGGCCTTGTGCCTAACTCCTGGAGAGGAGTAAATAAATAATAAGCACAAACTATTTTGATGTTAATATAGCTAGGATAGATAGAAAAAACTTTTGCGTTTATTTATTCAAATATCTATATATATATAGGTTTTAAATATAATAACCGGAGTCATAGCGAACGAGGCACTATTACAAGAAAAAAAAAGGAGAGGAAATATTAAATAATATTTAATCGTCGATTAAAAACTTTTAAAACGAATAAAAAGATCGACTAAAATTATTCTGTTAATTTTAGTCGATCTTTTTATTCGTTTTAAAAGTTTTTAATCGACGATTAAATATTTAATATTTCCTCTCCTTTTTTTTTCTTGTAATAGTGCCTCGTTCGCTATGACTCCGGTTATTATATTTAAAACCATTATAAAATTTTGTACCACTAAAAATTTGTTCATATATATATATATATATTACTTATATTCACCCAAACAAGACACTGAGATATAAGGTACTACTGTGAATTAGGAGCCAGATTTATAGGGAGTTCTGCAGCTAGATGTTTGTTCACATTACATTTAAATTTCTGCATGTTTATACAGTCGGGGAAGCAGGGAGGGCATACCAAAGGAAAGCAGTTCAATGAAAGAAGCTATTAGAGTAGAAAGCTTTCCAGCATCTAGGGACCTCTACAGTGAAGGGGTGGAATTTTGCTAATTGTCGGGTGTATTTACGTTGAGGGGAGCACAAGTGCAGCAAGTTTGTCAGAGCACATTCCATTGAAGTACTTGTAAAACAAGCACATAGATGAAACATTGCAGCAATGAGGCTTGAGCTTGGCCAACAGTGTGGGACCTATTAGATTAGAGGCTCTTTTTTGGACCCTGTCTAAGAAGGAGAGGCTAGTGTTGGTGCAGCCGCCTAGATGTGACAATACTTTATTTTATTTATATATATATATATATATATATATATATATCTAAATGAATAAATGCAAAAGTTTTTTTTCCATCTATCCTAACTATATTAACATCAAAACATGTTAGGATTATTTAATTCTAATGATATAAGAATATATTGAAATACCCTATGTATAGGCATCTCCAACTCACTCAAACAAATCTCGATTTTGCTCATTTGCATATTTATTTATTTTTAAGTTTTTAATAAATTAATATTCTGTAATATACCTTTCTACTTTGTATTGTCAAATTTTCTTCTACATATGCAATCGTTTTATCGATAGTACTATTATTATAATTATAAATAAAATAAGATAGAGATGTTATTAAAAAAAGGATAGCGTTTTTCTTGGCCTTTTGGCTAAGATCAAAGGGCAGTATCTGTTCCGATGGATACAACATTGTCCTGTGCAGTTCTAAGAGGTCCACCCTCCCAGGCTTTGCCTTCTCACCCTTTGAGAAAGGGGTTAGTTTATTGCTAATCGCCTGAGCGCCCCTACCGGGGAATGCCGACAGGGCTGCCAAGGCATTTTTTGTAGGCCAGAGTGCTCACCTTCTCGGGCACTGGCTTTTCAAATCCCACTTTCCCGACCTTGTGTCACATCTTACCGCTGTGGGAGCTAGATAAATACAGGATAACGTTTAAAAACTTATTTAGGATTTCATTTTCAAGGGAGATAATTTACTTCCGGCTTTAGTAAAGTGTCAAATATCGCTGAGATGTCGAACAGATACTACACTTTGATCTTAGCCAAAAGGCCACGGAACCATAAAAAATATTTTTTTGTGACTAGGCATTTTTAAATAATAAAAAATCAAAATTTTTTTCATTAAATTGGAATATTTTTTAATGGGCGGTGTAGTGTAGTATCAGTTCTGTTGTCATAAGACTGTCCTCCCAGGAATTACTTCCTCCGTTTTTAAGGGTGTGTAGGGGGGGAATACTCCCAGAATGAAAAATCCCCAAGACTCGATTTAGTCAGAATATCTTTTAAGAGGGTGGGGGGGGGGTAATGTAGTATCGGTTTTGTTTTCATAAGATCGTCCACACAAGAATGACTTCCTCCTTTTTGGGTGGAGGGAAGTCTTGTTCGTTCATCATATTATCATCTGTCAGGGGGGGGGGCAGTATAGTATATGTTCGTTCACCATAATACTAGCTAAGGAAGAACGATAACTCAAGTTTATAATAGACATGTCTTTTTTAACTAGAAAATTATGAAAGTTATCGTTCTTCCTTAGCCAGCATATTCATCTTTGTTTATAAAGATGGCAACTATATTTTTCCAGACAATTTTCATTTAAGCGTTCCATGTGAACAATGAAACTTGCCATGGTTTTTAATGTTATCTAAATAAATAAATGCAAAACTGTTTTCAACTTATTCTAACTATATTGACATTAAAACGGGTTATGCTTATTTAATTCTCTGTAATATATTTTCATTCGTTATGATACATTCCTCCAAAGCATTACCTCCTCTTTGGGGGGAAGGTCGTACAGTATACATTCGTTCAACACGATATAATTTCCTCAGGATTACCAGTTTTGTGTGTGGGGAGAGTTAGTGTACTATCTATTCTGTTGTCATATCATCCTCCTAGGCATTAACCCCTCCTTTAAGGGGGGGGGGGTCAGTGTATGTAGTTCGTTCATCATGATATCATCCTCTCAGCCTCTCATTTACATATTTATTTTTAAGTTTCTAATGAATTAATATTTTCTTATCTGTTAATTAAATACATGCGTTTATTTTTTTAATAAATTTGTTGTTGTGGTTGTTGTTGCTGTTCTTATTCCTATTTACTTCCTCCCACAAGAGCAGAGTTAGGCACAATGTCAATATTAAACGTGGGGAGAATCCAGCTGCCCCAAAATGGGCACTCTAAATTGGAACAACAATTTCAATTGCCTCGGTCTAGAAGGATTTCTTCTTCACTGACAGAGAACATAAAAACTAAGTGCAGATTCAGTACAGATACTACATTTTGCTCCTAGCCAAAAGGCCAAGGAGTTAACATGTTGCTAGTGATGATGATGATGATGATAAATTAAAAATTTGTCACAGAAAAGAAATAAACCACCTCTAATCTTTCTAAATTACAAAAAAAAAGTATTTTTCTGTAATATTCTTTACATAGTTTTCTTTCTTTTATAATAAAGGTGAAAAGTACAACGTACCCATTTCGAATTACTTAGTAATAAAAAAGTGGAGTATTTGACCAATCAACGTTCCACCCTTATGTTTATTCATTTCATTATATAACCAGTTTTAATGGGAAATGCATTTTAATTTTTATGCTAAAACAAAATAAAATTTATCGACGTTGAATATCTTAAAGACCATATAGATTGACCTTGTGTTGTTTTTTCCTAAATAAACAAAATTTGACGATGTTCATGCACAGTATATTTCCCCCATATTAGAATATATCAAATAACACTACGACAGTCATCATTTTTTATAATTTCCTTTAAATTACCAAAATTTCAAATGAAAATGACTTCTTTGGTTTCTGTAAAGAAGACTACAGTGTCAGTAATTGCCGCCCAGAGTTTTTGCTAGTATATATATATATATATATGCTTGATTACCTCTGACCTGTTGGATCAGTATTTGTTATATCCCTTTTTTTCTCTCTCTCCCCTTCCCCTTCTTTCTCTCTCTCCCCTTCCCCTTCTTTCTCTCTCTCCCCTTCCCCTTCTTTCTCTCTCACCCCTTCCCCTTCTTTCTCACTCTCCCCTTCCCCTTCTTTCTCTCTCACCCCTTCCCCTTCTTTCTCTCTCTCCCCTTCCCCTTCTTTCTCTCTCTCCCCTTCCCCTACTTTCTCTCTCTCCCCTTCCCCTACTTTCTCTCTCTCCCCTTCCCCTACTTTCTCTCTCTCCCCTTCCCCTACTTTCTCTCTCTCCCCTTCCCCTTTTTTCTATCTCTCCCCTTCCCCTTCTTTCTCACTTTCCCCTTCTTTCTCGCTTTGCCCTTCCCCTTTTTTCTCGCATTCCCCTTTCTCGCTCTCCCCTTCTCCTTCTTTCTCTCTCCCCCTGTGAGGAGTAAAGGATAAAATAAGGGAAGCGAGTTACGAGGCTACCGAAAGTAAACCTAAGGTCCATTTTCTACTCTCTTTATAGATAAAGATAGGATTGATAGAAAATATTTGAGAAAAATGGTAAGATTTTTTCAAAGAAAATTATAGTGTCCCTCACCTCTCCAGTGGGGGGGGGGGGGGGGGGGGGGCTGTAATCCCTCAAAAAGCCCCCCCCCCCCCCGAAATATTTTCAGATTTCTTTCATTAATTAACTTTTGCTCAAAATCCACTAAAAATTGGAAATAATGTTTATTTACGTTATGCAAATGCTCTGGTTTACCTTCGTGGAGGACTAAAAAATATCCAGTAAATTTGTAAAAATTGCACTTTCTCACAAATATCTAAGTACACACGTTTCAGAATTTTTTTTAGATGAGGATTGATAATTTGGATTATTCAGACTACTGTTCTCCCTCTTAAACAGGGTCCAAAAAAAAACAACACTGTTTACCAAGCTCCAGCCCCTGTCCCATTGCCGCAATGTTGCATCCCTGTGCTTATTTTACAAGTACTTCAATAGAATATGCTTCGATGAACTTGCTGCACTGGTGGCCCCTCGACATAAATACTCCTGACTAACCCAACAATCAGTCTACTCTAATAGCTTCTTTCCTTGAACTGCTAGCCTTTGGAATTCCCTCCCTGCTCCATGTTTCCCTGACTGTACCAACATGCAGAAATGATAATGTAATATGAACAAACATCATGCTGCACAACTCCCCACTTAGGGTAGAGTAAATCTGGCCCCTAAGTCACAGTAAGCCTCTACATCTCAGTGGCATTGCGCCTTGTTTTGGGTGAATTAAAGTAAAAAAAAAAATTAAGATGAGAATACAAGTACACATGATTTTTATTCCCCAAAGTCGTGATGATTGTTTACATTTGTTCAAGTAATAGTGATCACAAGGGGAGACAACTCATGTTTTATTTGTTATCATCAAAAAGTGATGGTCCCAAAAGGAATTATACAAGAAGACAACAAATGCTTTTCTTTCTTAACCTATTTTCTCATTTTTTTTTTCTTTTTCTTTTCTTTTTATTTTCTCATTTTTATTTTCTTTTTCTCATTTTTATTTTCTCATTTTTCTTTTTTTTTTCTACGATTGACCTGCAGTGATTTATTTGTGAATCTGTCTGAACAGATCAAAGGATAATCTTTTAAAATCTATTTGTGTTAATATATTTACCTTTTAATCCCGACAACAATAAGAGAAAACCGTATCCATGATGACGGCCAATTACTGCAATTATTTATGTGCCATTTGCATTTTATCGACTTGTCTTAAAGAGATAGTCATCTATATTTTTGATTGGGGGCGGGGAAAGTATTAATTATTTGATAGGAGATTACTTAATTAGCAAGGTTATCTGCCATTCGAAATTCCATACAGTTTCCCTGAGTTCAATAAGACGCACCTGAAGAAGGTCAGGATTTATATCGGCCGAAACATTGTGAGAATAACATCCAAGATGAGAACAGTAGTTCGAATGATCTAACTAATATAAGTATTTAGTCTATTGTTTACAAGCAAATAAAATCGATTTCCCAAAGTTTTTTTTTTTGGGGGGGGGGGGGGTCTTGGCTCCCTTTTCTGTAGTTCCCCCCCTCCTCCGCCTAATATGTTAGAATAAACATTCTTGATTTATTCTGTTGTTTTCAAGCAAATAAAATCAATTTTTCTAAGTTTTTTGGAGAGGAGGAGGACTAGGTTCTATCCTCTATCATTGTAAATAAGGGCTAAGCTCCCCTCATATTTTGAAATAAATATTTTCAAATAAGTGTTTTCAAGCAAATAACATTGATTTGTCTAAGTGTTTATTGACGAAGAGCTAGGTTTCCTCCCCATAGTTTTAAATAAGGGATAAGACTCCCCCTCCACAGAATATTAAACCCAAAATATTAAAAGTTTTTTTTTGTTTTTGTGTTAAATTTTAGATGTAACCATGGTTTTGTACTTTTTATTCAGGGGGGGATACTGTTGTCATCAAGACTTATGGTTTGTGGTAGGGTTAATTGAGTGTTTTTTTTTTGGGGGGGGTGTAGCCACCCGGACTTAGGGTTAGTGGTATAGTTAAGTGAAGGCTGTTGTTTTTAGGGGATGGGGCTGTTGCCAACCGGATTTAGGGTTGGGGGGGGGGGTTACTTTTTAATCTTCTCCCTGCCAAAACACAATATTTATCTCCCTTAAGCAAGTTTATGTTAAATTTATAAGCTAAACTGATCCCTCATTCTAAATTTTGAAATAATTGTTTTTTTCTTCAGAGTGCTCACACATAATCGCCTAAGAAAAAAAAAAGAATCTTAATTTTTTTTTTTTGTGGAGAGGGGCAGAGTTAGCTGATGGTTCTCATCTGAAATTTCCTTATGTAGATATAATTATTTTTTTAATTTAATAAACCTCTTTAATGTTTTCTCTTTATGTATTGTATCAAAGATTTTGATAAACTCATTGTCAGATTTTTATCTATAATTTTAACTTGTGCCATTTTTTCCCTATTTACCCACTAGTGCAATTTTTACTGATGCCATTTTTATCTAAATTCGTTATTATGATTTAATTTAAGTTTTACTGGTAGTTTCAAATCAATAAATATTTATTTCATCATGGTACAGCAATGGAAATTTAAGTTAAAAAAAAAATATTTAAAGAATCGTTTTTGAAATCGGAAATTAAGCTAAGTTATGATTTTTCCGATACCCCAAAAAGTTATGATTTTTCCGATACCCCAAAAAGTTATGATTTTTCCGATACCCCAAAAAGTTATGATTTTTCCGATACCCCAAAAAGTTATGATTTTTCCGATACCCCAAAAAGTTATGATTTTTCCGATACCCCAAAAAGTTATGATTTTTCCGATACCCCAAAAAGTTATGATTTTTCCGATACCCCAAAAAGTTATGATTTTTCCGATACCCCAAAAAGTTATGATTTTTCCGATACCCCAAAAAGTTATGATTTTTCCAATTCCAATTAATCGTCCCAAACTAGTTGAAACAGTTGCAAACAATGCTCTGAATCATCAATGCGTTGTTTTTGATCAACTGTTAGAAAATGCGGCACCCATTTTGAACACAGCTTTCTTATTGAATTCTTCAGCACCTGTGTTATCTCATAACGATCGGCCAAACCAACTTTGTGGACATTTTTTATGTTTTCTAGGACAACTGAATTTAGGCGACATGTGTGTTCAGCATAATTTATGTTCGTACGACCGAGTTTAAAGTCAGCATGCTATCTCTTAACCATTGTTTCCAACAGAGTATCTTTTGAATAACACTTATCAAGCTATTGCTTTGCTTGAGCAGTATTCCCCCCCCCCCCCATCAAAAAGCAATACTTTATCAATACACGAAATTCAGATTTTTCCATTGTTTTGAAAATTTGCAACAGTAGCTTCACTTAAATAACTGTAATTTGTAAACTAATAATCCGATTGGGTTCAAATTTTGACATGTGCCATTGGAAGGTTAGTACTTTATAAAAGGTATATGGATTTTTTATTAGCGGTACTATCTATATGTCAGACCCGGGACTTATTAAGTGATGTGTTAATTTCAGAATATATATTGTTCTGCGGGTCTATCCCCAAAATCTTATGAGTGTAATATACTGGTTTATTCCTTAATTAGTTTCTGCGACATCATACCTTGATTACTTCACGTCTAGTCATGACCTTGGCCTTTTGGCTAAGATCAAAGTGTAGTATCTATTCCGATGGATACTGCACCCCATAGACTGGCATTGTCTTGACCTTCGGGTCTTGATTTACGCCGGTCTATGGGTCTGCTTGAGCAGTATTTCCCCCCCCCCCCCCCTTCCCATCAAAAAGCAATACTTTATCAATACACGAAATTCAGATTTTTCCATTGTTTTGAAAATTTGCAACAGTAGCTTCACTTGTAATTTGTAAACTAATAATCTGATTTGACTCAAATTTTGACACGTGCCATTTGAAGGTTAGTACTTTATAAAAAATCATAGATTTTTTAAATTATTTTTTTCTTTTTTATATTAGTGGCATCATCTCTATGTCAGGCCTGGAACTTATTGAGTGATGTTATTTACCCATTTTTGTACACTAAACTGTCTGGTTTGTCATATCCGATAATAGACTTTTTGTATTTATTTGTTTTATCTGTTCTTTGTCTTCCAGGAATCTATCAAGAAGTTACGTCTGATTGACGATCGTATCATTTATACTTTGAACACAACAATGCCGACAGCAACATTTGAGAAAGGTGTCAATTCTGCTAGCCAATGTAAACACTTGTATGATGATGTAAGTTATATAAAACTAGGTATATATTCTCCAATGATCGCTACTAATCAATTGGTCTATATTCATTCTATTGTTATAATTGTATGCTTGTATTTTGTCTTGCTTCATCTATTGGATTAGATTTTCTTTTTTGTTTAATAAGAGGTGAAAGTTCGCCTCCCATGATATCACAGCCATGCAACATCTAACCTTACTACCCCTCAATGTACAACACCTGGGGTGGATTGTATTCTTTATCGTGACAGACTGCATGGATTCATTTGATGACGACAAACAACATAGGATATTTATAATATTAATTTATTAATTTTACAAACCGTTATTCCCGGCCAGGTTGTGGGTTGCTTCATAATTTCCCAGGATTTTACACTTTCCATTTGCTTTCTACATAGTAGTCTAGCCTGGAGGGGTGTGCCCAAGTCACATAAATAACAATGCAACATCTCAGAAATGTCATAAAGTATGACACCTAGATTTGAACTTTTAGTTGATTTGAAACTATAGGATTAAAATATGTTTAACCCTCTTAGTGCGGCTGTCGCAAAATTGCAACAAGTTTACCACCTCTAACAGCAGATGAAACTACATTCGTATTGGTGGCTAAAAACGGCTTTGTTAGCTCGTATCATGTTCGTGACGTCATGAAGAATCCCCTGATGTATAGTTTTGTATATGGTGCCTTATTTTGATAGTCCTACTTATATTCTACAAATGTCATATCCATTGTTTGGGAACACAATGACAGGTTGAGCTTCTACAAAAAAAATTTTAAAAATTCAGTGCTCAGAAGGTTAAATCTCACCCCCTTTCCAGCTACTAGTTAGGAGAAGGAAAGAATGAAAACTGCTATCAATTCACTTATGCTGACAAAATAGTAGGCATATACACTGGGAGAATTAATTATCACTGTAATCCTCCTTACCTCTCTACCAGGGTGGCACAAGCATATCGGTGGACAGCTGAGGATCTGGACAACAACAATCAAGGAGGACTTGGCTGAGCTCTCAAGTGATCGGCCTTCGACATTATAATCTCGATTGGTTAGCCATCTCATGCGATTTTGCTCAAGGCTGCTATGGTTCAGGAGGTAGTTTAGCCCTGGAAAAAAAAAAACGGTTCAATCTAACCTAGGTGAAGGTCATTGCAACAACAACATACACTTCTTAAATTGATTCATTCTTTTTGTCTCTTCTACAGACTAAAGAGAACAATTTAACTGTCTGAAATTATACACACAAATGAACAATTCACTCATACAAACTTTCATACTGTGTAATTTTGTAAATATATAAATATGTTGTTTAGTTGTGTTTTATCTTCTTTTCACACACTCTGTTTTATTTTTACATGTTAGCGTGGCTCATGATACACCAGATAAAAGGGGCTCGTCTATTTCCTCCGTGCCACAGCTCGCCCTACAAAATGCATGTGATAATATGCATTGTAATCACGGGGCTGTTGTGACAAGACATTATGACATGAGGAGTCAGGCGGTAAGCCGGAGAGTCTAGGGACCATGAGCCTCGCATTCATCCTGACCAGTGGCTCCGTCAATAGCTCTGCGCACACGTTGTGAATTTTGACTTGCAAAACTGATATTGAGGCCTCTGGTCCGAACAATGTACACATTTTATGGCATTACTATTCTACTCTGCCAGAGAAATTGTCTGGATTCCTGGAACGAAAAACGGGTGTTTGCTAGCTGAAATGAATGACTAAACAGAACATTTGTGTCTTAGAAAAAAATATAATTTATTTTTTAAATTCCATTTTATCAAACAAATGTTGCTCCTTGCAACCAAGTCAGGCTGCTGTAGTCGGTGGCAGTTCCCCAGACATGTGGCAACCACAAAACTGAGTAACTCTCTCGCAAAGAGAAAAAAAAGCTGTTATTCAAAAGAAACCCCTTTTCCGTAGGTACAAGTCAGGTGTTTCAAACTGTTTAAAGTTTGTGTGGGCCGTCGTCAAGTATAGCGGCTCACCTGCGTTAACCTCAATATACTCAATAACCTTCTCGGTTATTTCAAAACGGGATTGACTTTTCTCTCTCACTGTATGATTCATTGTGCCACATACTGTATTCGTTTCGCAACTACGCAACTACGGCAGTTGATTAACACACGCACGTCGGACGTCTAATCACACTGATGCAGTTGATAGACACTCCCTTGATCTTCTGAACATACTCCTTTTATTGTCCAAGTGTTCATCATCAGCCAATCGGTGGTCAGAAAAACAGTCACGTGAGGCCTGACGTCATCGCTCAATAATCGTACTAAAAACCACAGCCGCCATTAATTTAATTTCCGCCCTCCCCGTGATCATCCCAGCAGGTAAGACAACACGCGCAAACACGTGGTCGCTTTCTTCCTTCATTCTGTTCGACTTTACACATACATACTTGACAGTCAAGCGAGATCGGGCTCAGCCCAAAGAGCTCAACTACAGTATTCAATGGTTATAAAGCTGGATTTGAATTGTGCTTATTGTTTCTCTCGTTTGCATCTGTAACGATACTACAACTTGCATGTTTCTCTTTGATCTTTTTTTTTTTTTTTTCAGATTTAAATGTTTTGTTTTGATTATCTTTTTGAACAGTTAATCGTGTCACATCAACAGAGAGGTGCTGCCATTAGCAACTGCATAAAAGTAATGTCTAACAAGGTGAGCAGTTTACGAGAAAAACGGTCCCTGAATCCAGATAGTCTATCCATTGTCAAGGAACTTCGGAAAGCACAAACAGCTGTAAGTTGGAAATTCCATTTAAATTTTTAATCTTACTTCATTAATGAATGTTATTTGAAGGATCCTCTTCGAAATAATTGGATAATTCAAGGCAATTTTTACGCCTTCTTCAAGTTAGAAATGTTGGTATTTTTAACTGAAGTTAACAGAACAAAAAAGAGGTAAAAAAAACAAATATGCAACAAATGTTACCAAAGGCAATATAAAGTACTCTTCTATCTACCTGGATAAGTTTCTTTGCGTTTAAACTTATTTTAAAGCGTATGGTGCAAAGACATCACATTAGAATGAAAAAAAAAGAAACTTGCGTTAGGTCACCATGTGAGGCCTCGAGAAATCTCAAATTAAACAAAAATACAACTAATAACTGTCACTAATCGGGCGAAAATTTTATCTTCAACTGAACTCTATATTTTATTAGCTGTATTTTGTTCATTTCTGATTTTGGGGCGATTCTTGAGACATCACGTGGTAACCTGTCACCATTTTTTCTTCTTTTTTTGATTCTAACGGGATGTCTTTGCACCTTACTTTTTTTATTGAAGTAACGTTTAAAATGAGTTAAAACACAAAAGAAACTTATCCAGGTAAGTAGAAGAGTAACTTATCTTGCCTTTGGTAACATTTATTTGTTGTTCTGTTTACTTGAGTTAAAAATACACAGAAATTCATACTTCTGGTTCTTGTAAAGTCGCTTCTTTCTATCTCTACAAACTATCAGACCTTGTATGGAGTACTGTTGTCATATTTGGGCTGGTGAATGTCCCATTTGAGGGTTCTTAATAAGGTTCAGAAATGTATCTGTAATATAGTTGGCACCATTCTTTGCACCCTCTCTCTCACAGATGTGATGTTGCGAGTTTCAGTCTCTTTATGGCATGTGTTCTTCAGAATTGTCTGATTTATTCCCTGCTTCCTTTGTTCCAGCTCGTTTGATTTGTTTGTCTAGTGGTCTTCATCAATTTACTGTTCAGGTACCTCGTAATACATCTTTCTATTCTAGTAGCTTCTTTCCAAGAACTGTGGGATTGTACAACTCTTTTTCTGTTTACCATTTTCCTTCTACCTATAGCCTTAGTCTCTTCAAGACTAATGTCAATAGGCATATCCTGTCTTTGCATTAATCATCTTTCGTTCTTTTTAGCTCCTTACATCAAGTGGCTTCATGCCTTGTCTGGAGTAACTTCCATGAAAAAAAATTAATAAATATTCCCCAACTTTCAGTGTCTTTTGAGTATTTTAAAGGGTTGTTAGGGGGTATAATAGGGGTATAAACTCTCATTTGAAAAATCATATATTTCAGATTTGCATTAAATTTGATCAATAGTTATTAGACACTGGTTAAGTAAGATTCCCTAAATTTCAATTTCTTCTTAAGACCTTTTAAGCTTAAGCCAAAATTTTATACATTTTTCTGAAATCAAAATCATTTAATGGATTTTGATCAAAATTGAAACAAGAATTCTAGACATAAGAATCAGTAGCATACATATATATCTTAATCTTTGTAAGCAGGCATATAAGTGATGCAAAACGATTCTATAAATTAATTTTATATATATATATATATATATATATATATATATATATGGCTTGCATATGCGTAGGTTTCAAACATTCTCTTCAGAGCCAAATGGCTTAAAAACACAATAAATCTATTTAAATATTCACTCATTAAAATGTAACTATTTTTCAGTTAGGATGCAATAGTTTCATCTGCTAATACACCTCAGTCTAATAGTATTAAACGGAATGGATAGCCTGAACCATCCCTGTGACAGGATACTAGTCTGTCACCAGTTATACTTCCCAGCAAAACTGGTACCCATTTATATACCTGGGTGGAGTGTTTGCTTACAGTACTTACTATTCCCAAATGTTCACCCATCTAAATATTGACCAGGATCGACGTCGCTTAACATCAGTGATTTAATGGGAACCGGTGTGTCAACAGGATTTATGACTCTATAAGTAGATATAAAGGCTTGATGGAATAATGACAATACGTATATGTTGATTGCTGATCTATGATCCATATTTTCTTTCTATATATGTACTGATATTTTTTTTTCTTTCCAGCTACGACTTATGCAAACGGAAGTAAATGTTGAAGAAGTGGTTAAAGATAGAAGTTTAAAAGTAAGTAAATATAAGTTATTACCAAGGATGCTTATGTCTGTCAACAACTTCACATAATTTAATGTTTAATGGCCTTGGTACCGTTCAAGGCTAACGTGGAGAATAAATAGCTATGGAAGGTTACAGAATGTCGGAGGTGCAGGGTCAGATAGCAGATCACTGATGAATATGTCTAAGTAAAAGTGTGAGAAAACTTATTTGTGGCATGATGGACTACTGCAAGCATGAAAAAAAATCAGATTTCTATTAATTTTTTTAAAGATTTTTTATTTTCATTTTTTAAGATTTTTTATTTTCATTTTTTAAGATTTTTTATTTTCATTTTTTAAGATTTTTTATTTTCATTTTTTAAGATTTTTTATTTTCATTTTTTAAGATTTTTTATTTTCATTTTTTAAGATTTTTTATTTTCATTTTTTAAGATTTTTTATTTTCATTTTTTAAGATTTTTTATTTTCATTTTTTAAGATTTTTTATTTTCATTTTTTAAGATTTTTTATTTTCATTTTTTAAGATTTTTTATTTTCATTTTTTAAGATTTTTTATTTTCATTTTTTAAGATTTTTTATTTTCATTTTTTAAGATTTTTTATTTTCATTTTTTAAGATTTTTTATTTTCATTTTTTAAGATTTTTTATTTTCATTTTTTAAGATTTTTTATTTTCATTTTTTAAGATTTTTTATTTTCATTTTTTAAGATTTTTTATTTTCATTTTTTAAGATTTTTTATTTTCATTTTTTAAGATTTTTTATTTTCATTTTTTAAGATTTTTTATTTTCATTTTTTAAGATTTTTTATTTTCATTTTTTAAGATTTTTTATTTTCATTTTTTAAGATTTTTTATTTTCATTTTTTAAGATTTTTTATTTTCATTTTTTAAGATTTTTTATTTTCATTTTTTAAGATTTTTTATTTTCATTTTTTAAGATTTTTTATTTTCATTTTTTAAGATTTTTTATTTTCATTTTTTAAGATTTTTTATTTTCATTTTTTAAGATTTTTTATTTTCATTTTTTAAGATTTTTTATTTTCATTTTTTAAGATTTTTTATTTTCATTTTTTAAGATTTTTTATTTTCATTTTTTAAGATTTTTTATTTTCATTTTTTAAGATTTTTTATTTTCATTTTTTAAGATTTTTTATTTTCATTTTTTAAGATTTTTTATTTTCATTTTTTAAGATTTTTTATTTTCATTTTTTAAGATTTTTTATTTTCATTTTTTAAGATTTTTATTTTTCATTTATTAAGATTTCTATTTTTACATTTTTTATGATTTCTATTTTTACATTTTTTTTGATTTCTATTTTTACATTTTTTATGATTTTTATTTTGACATTTTTTATGAATTTTTTTTTTTTCATTTTTTGAATTTTTTTTTTTCATTTTTTAAGATTTATTTTTTATTTTTTCATTTTTTAAGATTTTTTATTTTTTCATTTTTTTAAGATTTCTTTTTTTTCTTCATTTTTTAAGATTTTTTTTTTCATTTTTTAAGATTTTTCTTTTCATTTTTTTAAGATTTTTCTTTTCATTTTTTTAAGATTTTTCTTTTCATTTTTTTAAGATTTTTCTTTTCATTTTTTAAGATTTTTCTTTTCATTTTTTAAGATTTTTCTTTTCATTTTTTAAGATTTTTCTTTTCATTTTTTAAGATTTTTCTTTTCATTTTTTAAGATTTTTCTTTTCATTTTTTAAGATTTTTCTTTTCATTTTTTAAGATTTTTCTTTTCATTTTTTAAGATTTTTTTTCTTTTCATTTTTTAAGATTTTTTTTTTTTTTCATTTTTTAAGATTTTTTTTCATTAAAAAAAAACTTGTTTTTTAAAAATAGATCTTGTTAATATAAATTTTTTTCTTTTTCAGGTTTTCAATGAAAGATGCAGAGGTGTATATAAACCTCCTTTAACATAGTGTTATCTTAGACTTTAACTATTTTGTATTTGCTGTATTCTCTGATCATTTAATGGTACCAAAACGGTTAAGATGAATTCCTATAAAAAGCCTACCTCGTAGTCTTAATATTTTTTGAAGGTTTGGTGTTTTTTTTGTTTTTTTTTAGTCTCGCTCTTGGAAAACTTAGTAGTTATTTGTTGAAATAATGATTTGGAAAAAAAAATGGTAGATAATTTTGAAATGTGATTTATATTAGCTAAAAATATTTCTTTTTTTTTTTTCTCTGTATGAAAACATGGAACGGATTTATTTTTGTAAATTTTTCATATTTGACCATGCAATAAAATCATAACATTTGTTTTCTTAAAAAATTTGTCCAGTCTTTTTTTATGTATAAAATGTCTCTTTTTAAGCAAACAAAGCCTGAGTTGTCTCCCCCTAACAATCACTGTTAACTGAATAATGTAAACAACCATTAATCACAAATTTTATTGAATTTTGAGGGAAAAACTATTGAGTTTATTTTTAGATATTTGTGAAAAAGTAAAACTTGTCAATTTGGTGGGCCTTTTTCAGTCCTCCCAGGAGAGGTGGAGGTTTGAGTTTTACTGTGGTCACCAGTATTTTTTTTTCTTGTAAAAGACCATTAATCCTAAATTTTGGTAGATTTTAGATATTTGCAAAATGTCGCCATTTGAGGGGGGGGGGGGGCATTTTGTTCAGTCAGTTTTTTGCATTTTGGGAAAAACTAATAAATCAATTTTGAGAAAATCAGAAAATAAACAGACGACAAAACAAGGAATTCATATTTGTGTTTATTTTGGGTGTGAGAAATTTAATTATTTACAATTTTGGGACTGATTTTATCATCTTGGTTACTAAAGTACATTTCGTCCATTTTTGCCTTTTGGCGTTCTTCAGGTGTCTTGTGTCAAACTCTGGGAAGTGTCATGAGATTTTGAGCCAAACTTAAATATTCAACGAACCTTAGTTACTGTTTTTTTTTTCTCTTTTGAATAACTATTCCCACACAAAGAAAACAAATGATAGTCTCTCTCTTACTGGTACAAAATAGGACAAAAAAGTATAACCCTATTTGAAAAAAAAAAATTTTTAATAGCTCTGGGGGTGCACTGTTTGCATTCCGTTCTCCAGTCTTTGTGACATTCTTTCAGTTAAATTGATTTGCTGTCTTTGCTTAGGTTTGAAGTCAGAATCTCAAGATTATCTTGTATACTTTAACCAGTGTCATAGTCGTCTTAGCTGTTACAACAGCAACCAAGATGAGAAAAAAAATATTCGGTTTAAGATCCGTTTTACATTCTGGCATGTGTCGTGTTTTTTTTGTTTTTATAATTCGCCCTAGACAAGGCATATTATTGCCATTGAGACGTAAGGAGCTACTGTGGATTAAGGGCCATCCTCAGTAAGGAGTAGCGTAGCGAGATTTTTTTTGTTTATATTACATTTAAATGCCTGCATGTCGGTACAGTCAGGGAGCAGGGAAAGAGTTCCCAAAAACTGACAGGTCGAGGAAAGAAAGCTCTCCGGCATCTGGGGACCAAAACTAACCTATTTTTGGCCAGGTCTCTATTTATCCCTCTTTCTCTCAAGTCCATTCTTATCACTTCCTACCATGTTTTCCTTGGCCTTCCCCTGCCAATTATCCCTGCTACTTCAACTGTTCTGCATCTATTAACCCAAGAACTCTTATCCATTCTTTCAACATGGACATACTATTGAACTCGTCCGAAAATTGTAAATAACAAATAATTTGTGTCTGTTGCAAAATTTGGCAAGAGGTTTTAATGATATATATCGAAGTTATATAAATTGTTTTTATTTTATGATTTTTCTAATGCTTAGATGAATACTAGATGACGTGTTGGGTCAACGTTAGTAGATCAGTGGATACATTTGTGCCGTTACAATTAGAGAGAGAGAGAGCGAGAGAATAAAGTTACCATCTGCTTTCAATCTAAGGGGAACTAGTCAGATTTTATAAATATGAGTTGGAGATGCCAGTTACGACAAAAGTAAACATGGTTTTACTGTTTCAAGCTCTGCTGCTGAATTAAACTATACTTACATCATCCAATCCAGACCCTTGTTGCTATGTTAAGGGAAGCAGATAACATCTCTGCAGACTCTTTGTCTTGTAGAATTAATTCCTTCTTGTTGGAATCTTCCATTGATGTCTACACATTGTCCGAGGAACAAGAGGATGATAAAATTTCACTATCTCTGGTGATGATCATCAACCCTAACTGCAAAGTAAAGGTTATATATGACAGCAGCAGCAGATGGAAAATTACATCCATTTATAACAGTATACTTACAGACATATTTAGTGCAATGTCTGATGTATTGAATCATAGTCAATGAATTGTATGCCTATTAATAGACAGGATTAAAGACGATGCAAGATCATGGACAAAGATTTGCATGAAGTGCCAGAAAGTCAAAATTAATGCCCATACTCGTACTCCTCTCTGCACGTTTCCACTGCCTGATACATGTTCAAGTTCACATTATCGGATCACTTCTTAGATGTGAAGATCAGTCCTATCTCTTGACATCTATCGACAGTCTCTCCTGGTGGTATAAAGCCTTGCCGATGCAAAGCATGACTGCATACGCACCCGCTAACCCATTCCTTGCTGGATGAGTGGCAAGTTTCTGTATCCTCGTAAAATTAAACAAACAGGGTCTGAAAGTTCGAGTCCAAGCTATTTCAGAAACTGTCAAGACTTGGGCACCAGACACATTCACACTACAGCTTAGCATATTATTTACCTCTTTTCCAGGATGTTAGGCACAAAGTTATGTGTGATTTTGAGAAGCCAACTCACTAGGATGAGCAGCCCCGTCGGCATTCCCCGGTAGGGGCGCCTTAGGCGATTAGCAATAAACTAACCCCTTCTTAGAAGGCAAAGCCTAGTAGGGTGGAACCCCTGGGACCAAATCGAACAACAATTTAACAGCGACAAAGCCGTCGTTGAATTGATTTGTATCGTAATTTTACGGCTTACTATCCCCAACAAAATATCGTGATTGAGAGACTACCGCAGTTTGAAAGTTTCTTTATATGCAGAGCTTAACAATCTAACAAAGTGGTTAGAACATTTTCCGCTAATACTTTTAGGATTTCACACCGTCACAATAAAGAAAGAAAGAAATGAACTGTTCAGAAGTGGAAGCATTTATTGTGACCCTATTTCTTCGCCACAACAAAGAAAGTGTGTGATGTGACATATTCACTATAAGGAAAAAATAAAACCAAGGGTGACACTTGCCTGACTACAGATAGGTCGCATTCTTCACAACAACTATTGCAATTCCTTCATTCAAAGTCAGTCTTAAGTGAACTAAAGTCCTTCTCTTATTAAGAACTAGCAGGAAAACCCGACGTTGCTCGGCATTGAATGTACTTTTTAGCTATGCTCATAACACCATATTACTTTCTTTGTATTTACTGCCCCCACCTCCTCCTGTTTCACCCCTTAATATAGTCAGAAGAAACTGAAAAATTGGCAAACTCTGTAAATTAGTGTCTTATACATATGGTTTAAATTTTGTTACTCGGATATACGTATTTGAGGTTTTAAGGGGGTTCTGTCCTCATGGGTCACTTGGAGGTGGGGGCACGTAGATATTCGGCACATAGAGGGTAACGTAGAGATTCGAGACCACTTCCATAGTCACCCCAAGAAAATATTATACATATGATTTAAATTTCATAAAAATAGGATATATTTGAAGTTTTAAGGGTGTTATGCCTTCATAGCCCTCTTAAAGGTGTACAATCCATTGTCTTCCTGATAAATTTTACATAAGAATACACTTTTAGATTTTATGTAGATTCTCTAACCTTTCTTTCTATAGGGAACACACAAACATCACACAGACATTGAGTCTATATTTATATATATATATATATATATAAATAGATTGATGAATAGCAAAACATTTACTTAGACAGGATAAAAGTAGCTATATTGGAGAAGTAGTGCTGCCTAACATTGTATAACTAGATATGATACCTGAAGAACAATCACTACAAAAAAAAAAACACATTCATGTAGACATGTTAAATGGCCTGAACATTTACATTTTTTTGTTGCTTATACAGATGAGGAAACATGAAAAACGAAGTTACACAGATGAAAATCGCTATTCCAAATAAATTAATTGGAAAACTCTTTGATATACTTATTTATCAGGCAAAAATAGGTATCTACACCAAAAATTAGGAAAAATTGTTTAGTAGAATCATAATTAAAAATAAAAATCAATTTTATCATATTTTACGGATTCGCCATTGATTAGAGCGAAAACACATAAATCAGGGGACATAACTCTGTCATATAAACAAGTAATAAATGAATGGTGATGGGACAAATATAAAACTGATGTTTATTTTTTATTAAAATTCTACTTGATAATTTTTTTCTAATTTTTGGTGAGGATACTTATTTTTGCCTGATACGTAAGTATAAACAATAATTTTTATTTGGAAATGCGTTTTTCGTCTGTGCCCTCATCCGTATAAGCACACTATTTTTTCTATATGAATTGTAAATTATGTCTTTCCTTTTATTTTCAGATACTCTGCACTTTAGGAGGAAGTATTGTAGCAATCAAACAAATCCCTTCTACCGGTCACATGACATACCCTTTACTGTCACATGACATGTCCATTATGGCCCTTGACTGACTTCAAAACTGTATAGAGAATTGAGACATAAATATGAACGGACGCGTGTTGTCTAGCATCTATGTAAGATGAATAATATATCCTTAACATTTGGATAGGTATACCCCTACCTAAGGGCAGAGAACTAATTCTGTTAATATTCTTGGCACCCGGAAAAATATACAAATTCTCTCACAAATGTAAATCATTATTTCTGAGCTCCAAGTAACAAAAATGAACGACAAACTGCATCCAAATTCACTTGATTTTCTTGATGCCACTTAAGAGATCATTAATATTCTTATTGTTTTTCTTTGCATCAGTCTCTATTAATGGATTTTTGTCTCCACTTGGCACCGTCACAGGTTTGGTCCAGGTGAAGGCCGGTTTTATGGAGATCATTGTGCAGTGCATCTGCTCATCTCATGATCGGCCTTCCTCTTAGTCGCTTCCTGGCGACTTCAAATTTAAAAGCGAGTTTCGCGACGGTGTTGTCGTCGGTCATCAGCACATGTCTGAACCATCTCAGCCACCATTCCCTTTGTAAACATGCGAATAACAGGCTTGCTGCGAGTGAGCAATATTTGACCAAGAGAAGAGATATCACACAAGAAATTGGAAAGATGGCTGATCTGGAGTTTCAAACATTCAGAATTCGATTTGTCCACTTGAAAAATAGTAATGGTTCTACAGATACAAAGTTCACTGCTGTGGTTATGACTCACTCAGGATCTTTCAAATTTAATGACAATCCATATACATTAGGTTTTTTATGTCCATAGATTGGCAGTTGATTAGTCTTATCAAGTGGATATATCTGGGTGGTCTTTCTGGTGTGGTCCCAGTGATATCTATATATATTCCAGCAGAGGGCAGTTAGTTGGTTTTCTGAGCATTTCACAGTGAGTTCATGTTTGTTTGCCTCTCACAGACAGATGGGCCCTGGTGCTATTAATTAATGGATTGTGTTCAGTTGGATTTGTGTTTTGATTTGGTCGGGCTAAGAATTCTCATTTACAAGTCTCTTGTTCAGTAAAAGAAAACGAGTATCATTGTAACCTTCAAAAAATAAAACTTTGTTACTTGTTTTAAACTGGAGATGTAAGTTTATTTTCAGCACTGATTGAGACCACGCAATTGACACCGCGATCGGTGGCGGAATCAAGCACCGACTTCAGACCAGGGCAACAAACAGATGATCACAGCCTATGCAGCCTTACGCCTCATCTTGCCCTCAATCGATGCAAAACCGTAGCGTCTTTGAATGTCGTCATTACAGATAGGTCGAACAGTGTAACTTCGGAGATCCAGTTGAGCACTTTAGTTTCCATGATGGTAAATCTTTGCTCTGCCTACTTCGTTGTTGGCAAGCACTTGGAGCTGTACAAAGTAACAGGTTTCAATAGTCCAATAGATCTTTAATTTTAAATGGTCACTGATCTTATATTATCTATCTAAGGGAAGATTCATTGCATAAAATGTTATATATATATATATATATATATATCATTAACTTTTGGCTAAGATCAAAGTGTAGTATCTGTTCCGATGGATACTGCACGCTTGTCCTGTGCAGTTCTAGGAGGTCCACCCTCCCAGGCTTCGCCTCCCCTCTTTGAGGAGGAGTAAGTTTATTGCTTACTGTCTGAGGCGCCCCTACCGGGGAATGCCGACGGGGCTGCCCAGGCAATTTTTAAATGGCCAGAGTGCTCACCTCTTAAGCGCTGGCTTTTAACCCCACTTGCTCGACCCGAGCTTGGGTCACATCTTACTTGTGGGAGTAAGATAAAACTGGCCTTGTGCCTAACTCCTAGCGAAGGAGTAAATAAATATCATTAACTTTAGCTCGTGTTCCCTTTTCTTCGAAGAAGGATTCTTTGCATTGTTGTATCAAGCATACTTTGACAAATTAACCAAAAGTGATTAGCTCAATGAACCACATCCATATGACAAGAACAACGTCATATAGTTGCATGTTGACATTCTGCTGACACTCATATACTAAATATTCAACTGAAAGTGATCAGTTAAGCAAAACCACTGAATATGACAAAAATAGACAAAATTCTGTCTCCCGCAGCACATCCGTATATCAATCTCATCTAATCGAAAGCAAAGCAGGAGCTAGCCTTTAAACCAGGATCAAAGTGAAATATCTGTTCTGTCCTCAGTCAGAGGGGGGGAAATATTTCTTGATTGGGGCAATTTATATTTTTGTCTCATTCAGGTCTCCCATTTATATTTAGAGAGCTGGATGTTGCTAACATTATACTGACCTTTCTGACACATCCATGCGATAAATAAGGACGACTGTGGCTGCTCTGACGTGCGTGATAACAATAGCAGCATCATTATCACTAGCAAGCAGCAACAGCCAGACTTAAATCCCTGCTTCTCCAGCAGCAGCCCTCGTATCAGCAGCAGCCCTCGACTTGTCAGCACGGCTTACCCTGTAATTAGGGGTGGGACGTAATGGGTGAAAATTTCAGATTCATGCGAGTAGTATTTTTTGGTGTTCATTTATACATAAATAACACTAAACAATCAAACATTTTGAAAATTTTGCAAAATTCAGAAGGTGCAGGCCAATAGTTTTTGGCTATTTTACATTCATGAAAACCCTTTCACAGCCTGAAAATGGTCCTAAATTAAAGTACTATATCAGATTTAACCATCTATATCCATTCATAGCTTTTGAGGATGTTTTAGGACCTGCAATGTCGCATGAAACCACTTTTTCACCGAAAAATTATGGATTTTGAGTCCCGTGGAGCCCTAACGGCTATTTTTGGCCTGCACCTTCTGAATTTTGCAAAATTTTCAAAATGTTTGATTGTTTAGTGTTATTTATGTATAAATTAACACAAAAAATACTACTCGCATGAATATGAAATTTTCACCCATTACGTCCCACCCCTACTGTAATGATCATTACCAACAGATGCAGGCAACACTACTAGCTGTTAAGTGATGCCAGACGACAATACATCGTCATATAAACAGACATTTTAATGAATAACTTTATTCAAACTACAATAAATGAAAACTGATTATGCCATTCAAACAAACTTGTCAGATGGGATTTCTGTGTTGTCTGAGTCCTGCATCATGAGTTGTATTAATTTTATCATCATCATATTCGGTTTAACACCCATTTTACATTCTGGCATGTGTTCGATGGCTTTTTAGAAAATTGACTTCCAAACTTATCTCTTGTCAGGTGTCTTTGGAAGTTATTTCCTTAATTGAGGCAAGATTTTTATATGTCGGATGCCCTTCCTGATGCCAACGCAGTGAAGTGACGGGAACCAGTGTTTTTATCGAGACGTCAACTCTAGGTGATTGCCCATCAAGGCTAAAGAGCGCTTCACCTGCCCCCAGATAAAACATCCTTTTTTTATGTTACAAATTATCTCCCCTTTTTCTGTTGCAGCTCTTTCCATCAATTTTAGTTGCTAGCATGAATCAGTGTGCATGAGACGACATTTTCGTCACTCATTAGTACCACGGCTTTCATTACATTGCTGTTTTTGACACTCAGATTTTACTCTCTATCACCTAAAACTCGGGTAACTTATTCCCCACAGATTTGAAATTTGAAAACTTGTATTCTTTAAAAAATAAAATACATATGTGAATAAAATCTCCTCGACTTTTATTCTAGCTGATTAGAAACATTAACACATTGGTTTGTTTTACAAATATTAAAGAATAATCTCCTATTGCCCCCCCCCCCCCTCCTCCATAAAAAATGAGCCACTAATATTGACACTGGCAGTCATTTATTTCAGTCAATATTGTTAGTCCATGCTTTGCAAAAATAAATCGGAATGAATTTACTTTAAGAAAATTAAAACTATTTTCCGAAAGATGGGGAGAATTTTGAATAATTCCATGAACCTTTTTTTTTTACGTTGTCATTTTGTTTTGATTGCCAGATTTAGTTTTATCTTTATACTAGCAGGGTTAACTGGCGTTGCCCGATTATAGGGGATATAACATCACATGCAACTATGCAAGTAAGGACTAAGGAGTAACTTTTATATCTACTATCAATGTTAATAAAAATCTGTTAAGTAGCTTTTAAAATCAATGGGTTTTTATCTTAATTTTTTTAAGCTCTAAAATTTTTTTTTTTTTTTTTTCAATATATTCCCTCCCACCCTTCAAATAATTTTTTAAAAATTAAAAAAAAAATGAGATTTTTCATACAACTAATTTACCTTATTGCAAAGGTAGATCACATACCAATTTATATCAGTTTTACAGAAAAGTATATACATTTTTTAAATAGAAATAAAGTTGAAAATTTAAATTAAAAAAATATATACGAGAAAAATAAATTAAAATATTTTTTTTTTTCAATATATTCCCTCCCACCCTTCAAATAATTTTTTAAAAATTAAAAAAAAAAATGAGATTTTTCATACAACTAATTTACCTTATTGCAAAGGTAGATCACATACCAATTTATATCAGTTTTACAGAAAAGTCTATACATTTTTTAAATAGAAATAAAGTTGAAAATTTAAATTAAAAAAAAATATATACGAGAAAAATAAATTAAAATATTTTTTTTTTTCAATATATTCCCTCCCACCCTTCAAATAATTTTTTAAAAATTAAAAAAAAAATGAGATTTTTCATACAACTAATTTACCTTATTGCAAAGGTAGATCACATACCAATTTATATCAGTTTTACAGAAAAGTATATACATTTTTTAAATAGAAATAAAGTTGAAAATTTAAATTAAAAAAAATATATACGAGAAAAATAAATTAAAATATTTTTTTTTTTCAATATATTCCCTCCCACCCTTCAAATAATTTTTTTAAAATTAAAAAAAAAATGAGATTTTTCATACAACTAATTTACCTTATTGCAAAGGTAGATCACATACCAATTTATATCAGTTTTACAGAAAAGTATATACATTTTTTAAATAGAAATAAAGTTGAAAATTTAAATTAAAAAAAATATATACGAGAAAAATAAATTAAAATATTTTTTTTTTTCAATATATTCCCTCCCACCCTTCAAATAATTTTTTTAAAATTAAAAAAAAAATGAGATTTTTCATACAACTAATTTACCTTATTGCAAAGGTAGATCACATACCAATTTATATCAGTTTTACAGAAAAGTATATACATTTTTTAAATAGAAATAAAGTTGAAAATTTAAATTAAAAAAAATATATACGAGAAAAATAAATTAAAATATTTTTTTTTTTCAATATATTCCCTCCCACCCTTCAAATAATTTTTTAAAAATTAAAAAAGAAATGAGATTTTTCATACAACTAATTTACCTTATTGCAAAGGTAGATCACATACCAATTTATATCAGTTTTACAGAAAAGTATATACATTTTTTAAATAGAAATAAAGTTGAAAATTTAAATTAAAAAAAATATATACGAGAAAAATAAATTAAAATATTTTTTTTTTTCAATATATTCCCTCCCACCCTTCAAATAATTTTTTAAAAATTAAAAAAAAAATGAGATTTTTCATACAACTAATTTACCTTATTGCAAAGGTAGATCACATACCAATTTATATCAGTTTTACAGAAAAGTATATACATTTTTTAAATAGAAATAAAGTTGAAAATTTAAATTAAAAAAAATATATACGAGAAAAATAAATTAAAATATTTTTTTTTTCAATATATTCCCTCCCACCCTTCAAATAATTTTTTAAAAATTAAAAAAAAAATGAGATTTTTCATACAACTAATTTACCTTATTGCAAAGGTAGATCACATACCAATTTATATCAGTTTTACAGAAAAGTATATACATTTTTCAAATAGAAATAAAGTTGAAAATTTAAATTTTAAAAAAATATATACGAGAAAAATAAATTAAAATATTTTAGCTATTTATTTTATTAAAATATATGAATATTCATGTGTGCGTGCACAAACTGTGATCATCCCGCTTGCTGTGCTGGTCCAAAATTGTTGTTCAATCCAGTCAGTGCTGTAACAAAGGAATTCTCCCTCCAAACAAAACCACAACTCCAGTTGTCATTTGAAATTTGAAAACATTATAACTAGCAAGCAGCAGCAGCCAGACTTAAATCCCTGCTTTAAATTGTATCCATTTAACAGAGGTTTATTTTTGGGGAGGTTACAAATGGTACTCGTTTTTTGAACAACATATTTGCAGCTGAAAGACTTTTGCCTAACCAAATCAAAACATAAATCAAATGAACACAATCCTTTAGTTAAGAGCCCCAAGGGCCAATCTTGCTGAGAAAGGCACACAGATCCAACTCCCTGGCAGCCCCAGAGAAACAAGCTGTCTGTGTCACACCCAGAGGGCCAGCTCTAACTGCTCTCTCCTTCCCATTTCCTGGAATATATGCATCTTCGACCGGAAATCCTAGACATCTGGTCTTGATCTCGATCATCCCCATTTGACCACCCAGAAAGACCACCCCTATGTCCACTAGAGATAACAGCTAGACAGTGTCCACTGAAAAGGGCTTATCTGCAGACCATCTGGGAACATTACTTTTTTTCAAGTAGGTTGCTTTCAGCATGAACCCCTGTTTAATGAGGCACTTATTTTATTTCAAACAAAAAACTATTTCTGGGTGGCCTAACTCACAATCAGAGATATTTTCAATTTCTTCTGTATCCCCCCTCCCTTCTCTGGGCCCAACATCTCTCATCTGCAGAAAGTCTGTTATTCGCATGCACCACTAAACATGCAACCGCCTAGTGCATGTTTACAAATATACTGTTAAATTTAGAAATGTAAAAGAGCAATTTAAATATTTGTATCAATTTTAGTAATCTTATTTATTTCAAACGATTAAAGTAAATCAGGGATCTTCCCTATGAAGGCCCCAATTAACAATGGCAAAAGCATGTATATTTCATTAAAAATGAATAAACTGACCAGGTCAGTAACCTGGGCCGAGTCTGTTGACCCTATTAGAAGGCTAGTAGCTACTTAGTTGTCTGACGTTCTTTACATATGTACATAGTAATAAGCTTCTACCACTAATATATCCGGTTTTTTAGTTGTATAGATTTTTATTTGAGAGGGTGCCCTGTCGATTCAAATTGTCCCTTTTGTATATGCAAGTTTGAATCCTGTTAGAAGATTTACAGTTATTTCTCTGATCTAAACTGAAAATGTTTCAGACTGCAGGTTGTATGTATTCTGTTAAATATAAATGTATATCGATATGCTTATAAAAAGCAAATTTATTAACCACAACAAATTTATCACAGTGATGGTGTTCAATTTTAAGCGGTTGATTGACATATAAAAGTTGTGCCCCCACCTTCGTTTATGGCTCAGTACTCCTAACAGAACTGGATGTTTGATCTTACAGCACCTTGGCTCGTGTGGAAGAGATGAACAAAATTTCATCTTTCTGCACACGTCGTCATTCCACCAACCAATCAGATTTCATCAAAGCATCTTCATCAGCAGCAGCTGACCCGGCTGTATAAAAAGGCTTCATTTCTTAACTTAGGACTCACTCGAGACTTTGTTTCCAGCCTTGTAGACTGATGAAATGGTGGCCACACGATTAGCCCATGCCACTAGTGTTGGATAATGGCCCTATGGGAATGGACATATCTGTTGGAAATCGTTGGTTTGATTTGCGCGAATTAGCGCGGGTGGACCTGTGCGGTCGAGTGCAGAATAGGGCCTGTTCTCACAGTCGGAAATCGCAGATGTGACAGGGTCACCACGTGACGAGACCTCACATCAAGGGTCAATGTGCACCTGCGAGAGGCTCTGTGACGTTGCGGGCCTTTGCGTGGGAAGCAGAGGGATCCGTGACGTCACTTTTCATGAGAAGCAGAGGGATCCATGACGTCACTTTTCATGAGAAGCAAGTTTCCCTAAGAAAATACAAGCGAAAGATCTCTTTTCCCCCTCCACGAATGGTTAAGACTTAATTGATAAATAACTACGATAAAGTAGTAATTTTCTCTCTCGACGTTAGTGAATATCTCTCAGCTGACGGATAACTAACGCTTGAAATGAAAGAGAAATAGAAAAAGATTGTTTGTCTTCCGAGTTGGTCATGAAGTTTTTGTTGTAGCGGCGATTTTCGGCAGAAAGAAAGAAAGAATTCAACCACTAGACGACACGGTCCTCCACGTGACGAGGAAAGAAGAAAGGGTACAAGAAATTTAAAGGTATGCAAATTAATTGATTTATGGTGTTAAAAAAAATGACAAGTGTTTAAACGGGAACTGCCATGGTCCGTTCTGGGACGAGAAATGTCGCGGCCCTAAGTAGGGGTATGCAACACTAGGTATACAACATCATTCACCATGGCGACCGACCAGACTTCTACACCCCTTGTCAACAATACAGATGATAGCAGCTGTTAACCGATCTTGTCATCATTACAGCAGCAGCAGCAAGGTTCATCATCACCATTTACAGCTGTCTCCTGCCAGTCATCATCATCACCATCATTACAGTGGCGACCAAGACAGCAGCAGCAACAACATCAAAATCAACAACTCTCACTGAAAGACTGTAAGATTCCGGCCAGAATAAATCATCATCATCATAATCATCCTACGATAATGGCCCATCATTCCTGACGATTCACTGAATCATGAACCTGTTTCCTAAAAAGACGTATATTTATTCCTTTGAAATAAATACCACCTTTATATTTCTTTTTCACACACAAGTTTTTTTTTTTTCTTTCCTTTTGTTGTTGTCATTTTCATCACATATTAATTCTTTTTCTTTCTTGTTGGTGGAGATCGTGGTACACTGGATGACTGGCCATCATCCATTCATGCTGCCGCTCCCGATATGAGTTCAATTCCTGGTCGCAATATTATTTCTTTTCTTAAATGTCTTGTGATTACTTATCGCTCAAGCAGATTATTGAAAAAGAAATTTGTAAAAATTACATTTTTAATTTTTACGTGTCGTGTTCATTTTGCTATGTAACTTTATCATAAACTTGCTGTACCTACCTGTCGTTTCATCATCTTCATCATCATCATTATCATCTTCAGTTTAATGTCAGTTTTACATGCTGACATGTGTTGGACGACTTTTAGAAATTGACTTTCAAACTAACCTATTTCTGCCCAGATCTTTATCCTCTTTTTCTCAAATCCATCCTTATGTTTTACTTGGCCATTCCCTGCCAACTGACCTTGCTACCTCAACTGTTCTACATCTACTAACTCAAGAACCATCATCCATTCTTTCTATGTGACCATACCAATGAAATCTCCCTACACTGTCCAGGTTTAATCTTCCTCTGAGATCATCAGATTTAAGCCTGTCTTTAAGACTCATATTACACATCCATTGTTCATTCTCATATCATTTCTCTCCATGCAATGCGTGTCCTCAACCTTCACTGGCCAGGTTTCATTTCCATATATCATCGCAATGCGTACACATGCCTGATAGACTCTTCCTTTAATCTACAGTGGTAACACTCTGCTGGTTAGTAATGGCAGAAGTTCCCTGAACTCACTCCATCCATTTGTTACTCTTGCAATCACGCTAACACCTGCTCTAATAGTATCACCAAGGTAGCAAAACTTCTGAACAACCTCAATATTCTCCACATCTGAGTTGTCATCCGTTTCTATTATCTTACACTTCTTGCACAAAAATTGGTTATCATTTCTCAACCTACCTGTAATTCCATTGTATTTTTTGTGTACTCAATGCTTACAAGTACCACAAAAAATAGATTGCACCTGACTTCCTTTTTACAAACTGAACAGAGGAACTTTCCCCTTTCTGTGGCTTTTCCAACATTACAACCACTGATCATCATTTTGGTCTTGCTAACATTCACTCATAGATCTTTACTTTCCATAGCATTCCTCCAAGTCTTTAACTTAACAAGTAGACCTTCCATTGTTTCACAGGCAAGTACTAAATCATCAGCATAAAGCTTCTTTTCTGGACAATCCGACTTGGTACAGGATGCTCATGTACTCCCATTTTAACATTAAAGCTGTCTGGTAGTGTATTTTTATGTAATTTTTTTGTTTTGTATTTTGAAACTATCCCGCTTTTTGTTTTTCCAAAATTATAATTTTATTGTTCCAATCGAATCTATGGACGAATGCCGAGTTACGTTTTTTTATTTATTTATTTTTTTTTTTTTTTATATAGCGGCCATATAAAAATAATTCCAACCCAGACAAAGTATTTTCTGGAGGGTATTAAATCGAGTTACATTTTTATTTTTCTTAACACAACATGCTACAACGATCCACAAGAAAAACTGATGAATCAGAATTAAATATTGATTTTACATGAAGAATGCTATCGATGACAAAGAAACAAAAATGGCACTGATTTTACTTTATATATTAGATTGCTGATTTCTAACCGTCAGGTGAAGTTGTTTTGTGGTTACAATTGGTGCCTACACATGTTTTCTCCGACCAATTTTTTTTACCCTACATAAGATTTTCTTCTTTTATAATGAAATCTGTGAGAATTGAAAACTTCCATGATTTTAGATTGTCTTGTTTTTGCTACAATCTAAATACTTGTGGAAAAATGATCCCTAACTTTCCGGCACCAATATACTTATGTTATATTTTTGGGAACATTAAAGACCCACCCACACTCAAGATCAGAAGTAAGTGTCAAGGTTCAAAATTGATGTGAATGGGAATGTCTAAGCAAAAGATCCAAAATAAAAGGAAAGGACCCACATAATAAGATAACAGAGTTGCGGAGAATTTGTTGATAGCGGAACGAGACAGACGTCTGAAATATAGTCCTAAAAATCACCAGTAGTCTTTTTCTCTCTCTCTCTCTCTCTTTCCCCAAAGTATGTACCAAAGTAAAATAAAGATATATATATATATCTGAGCACAAATGTCTTTGTGTTAGTTAATGATGATCCAGCCCTCCCGAATAATCACCCAGCTAGAACCAAGAACTACCAGTTAAAACAAGTCTTTGTCTTTTCTGTAACAAAATAAGTTGAGGGAACAGAAAGTTTAGGATGAAACATGGACGAAGACTTGACTCAAAACCATGTAATAAAAAATAATAAAAAATAATAAAAAGTTTAGGATTATTAGAGCGCAGTGATTGGATAATTTGTAAAACGCAATTTTTATGTTGGGATTTTATTGTTGTTTGTATGACATTAATAAACGGACAATGGACAAATGGAAACCAGATAGTTCTCTGCTAAATGGGTCAGGTAATTTATCAGAGATTTGATAAACAAAATCATATGAAAAAAAAAGAAGATTTTATCGAAATTGAAAACAAAAAAACGATGACGTAGACCTGGTGCATATGATTGTTTAAAAAAGACAGACAGAGGACAGCGGGGGAGAGTTAGGGTTAGGGTTGTAACAATCCTGTATGCATTGGCCCAGGAAACACAACAACAAATGATATCATTTAGTTGACACCCAAGAAGTTATTCATGTAACAGTTGTTAAAAGAGATATTGTTGCAGTTTTATCAAATGTTGAATAAACAGAAACCATTCTTGATTTACAACAAACAATAGCTGTTGTGTGTTTATTATTTTCTTTGTGTCCTGGCAGGGAAACCACAAGACACACTAAAACTACAGTGTGTATTTCGGAATCTAAGTTATCGCTCTTGGATCGTTTTAATTTTATTATTGAGGACAATTATAATCTCTCACCATTATCACGCCACATGAACATCCACCCTCCCTAGCTATGTTTTCTGGATACTTTATAATGAATCGTTTCCAACAGGTATTGTGTTATCGGTAGTAAATGACTGCAAAATGTTCGACATTCCCGCAAAGAAAGTAAGCTCTCTCTACCAGACTAAAAAACTTCTCACACCTGCCAGTATCTTATATCTCTATAAAGCCACCATTCGCCCATGCATGGAGTATTGTTTCGACGTCTGTGCTGGTGCACCAACCACTAGCGTTTTCTTCTTAGACAGGGCGCAAAAAAGGATTTCTAGCTGACTTGCACTAAGAATGTAACAGGTTGTTGTCAAAAGAGATGTTGTCGCAGTTTTATTAAATGTTAAATAATACTGAAGCCAGTCTTGATTTACAACGAAAGATAACTGTTGTGTGTTTATTATTTTCTTTGTGTCTCGGAATTAAGAAAGCCAGATAAACAATCAAAGGGAAAAGACTAGTTATGCACTAAAAACTAGTGTGCATTTCAGAATCTGAGTTATCGCCCCTGCACTATTTTAATTTTATAATTAAGGACAATTATAATTTCTTGCCACCAATCACGTTATAGTACCTACCCGCGAAGAAGTGAGCCAGAATACAATACTTAATTGAATCAACGCAAGTTCGTGCACGCATAGCCTAACTTGACTTCTCATGGAGAATTCCATCTTCTTTCTTAAACTAACTTTACGTGGACTTTTCCATTTTAACGTTATCTTTACACACTCAACATCTAATCTTACCACACTAGAGTAGCAATCGATACACCAATTTTAAAAAATCCAGCCCTTGTACTTACGAATTATCATCATCATCATCATCATCATCATCGATTTAGCGTCCGTTTTACATGCTGGCATGTGCTGGACGGCTTTAAGAAATTGACTTCCAAACTAATCCATCTCTGACCAGGTCTTTATTTATCCCTCTTTCTCTTAGGTCCATTTTTACCACTTACTCCCATGTTTCCCTGTGAACTGAATCTACTACCTCAACTGTTCTACATCTACTAAACCAAAAACTCTCATCTATTCTTTCAACGTGACCAGACCATCGAAGTCTCCTGTTCCGCACACATCTCCCTATACTGTCCAGATTTAATCTTCCTCTGAAATCATCAGAACTAAACCTGTCTTTAAGACTGACATTACAGATACATCGTATTATTCTCATATTATTTTTCTCCATGCAACACATGTCCTCAACCCTCACTGGCCAGGTTTCACTTCTGTACATCATCACATAGCGTACACATGGCTAATAGACTCTTCCCTTGGTCGACAGTGGTAACGCTCTGTTGGTTAGTAATAGCCAATGATAAGTGTTAAATGGATAGATTCTGATCCATAAAACAGCAATTATTCCCCCTTTATCAGAAACATTGCTCATAGAATGTGAGGACTGAAAGACAAAATAAGGAAAGTAAGAGTTATGAAGTTGCCGAAAATAAACGCAAGGTCAATTTTCTACTCTCCTAGGTCCACTTTCTACTCTCGTTTAGAATAAAATGACATAACGACGGTTGACCTGTTGTAAAACCAACCAACCAACTAACCAACCAACCAACCCTATTTCCACACACACGACAAAACCATCAAACCAGAATGGAATAAACATGAAAAGAATTCTCTTATTATCGATGTAATTGTCCCAAATGATTATGGCCTAAATAGAGCCTCGTGCAGAAAAAAATTCATAAATACCAGAATTTCAAAAATTACTTGAAAACAATCTGGCTCTTGAAAGAAATAAACATTTTTACAGATGGTGGTAGGGGCAACTGGTCTAATCGAACAAAATCTAAAAGAATTACCTAGACATAATCCCTTGTGAACAAAGCTGTAGAGAAGTCTAGATAGCACTCCTAAAATGGATGACGTCAATACTTAAAAGAGCCCTCGGATATAAATGTAAATAAAGAAATCAAGTGTTGGCCCCAAAACGGGGTCCCATGATCTCTTAGAATTAACTGAACTAAAATAATAAAAAGAAGAGAAATTGTTACGTTTTCACTTACTGACGCGTGTATAATCTTATACATCCGTTGTTCGGAGTCCAGGTTCTGTAGACAAAATCACTCGGATGCTGATGTCAATTTATTAATCAGAAAGGAAGAGTCACAGAGAGGTGGGTTACTTGCGTACGTATGTGCGGGCAAGAGAGAAATATATTATATATATATTATTATTATTTCATGTATTCACATAAAATGTTATAAGTGTGACCGTATTGAACAGCCCCATGGACATTGGAGCCTATGATACAGTGCTAGTATGAATAGAGAGAAGAAAAACCTTAAAATCACTTTGACATGTGAACAGCTGAGTAATAAAATCTCAAGTCATCCTTACTAGACCCTAGGGGGGAAATATAATTACTTGTCAAGTGGCATAGGTAATTAACCCTTCTCAAAGGTAGATGAAGCTTGATGACCATAATTTGGTTGTCAGAGACAAAGGAGTAATCGGTCAGTTGCTAGCCGGGAGGGCTTTTATGAACCCCCTAAGGAGAAATAAATTACTCTCTGAAGTAGATAAAGGCCGGGGCCTAATTTGTTTTTCAGAGACAAAGGCTAAAATCCATCAGCTGTTAGACGGAAGTGCTTTTATGAACTGGATCAGCTGCCAGGATAGGGTTGCTTTTATAGAGCCTACCTGGAGAGAAATAAATTACTTCTCTGTGTAAGACAAGGTCATGTTTGTTTTTCAGAGACAAAGGGAAATTCGGTTAGTGGGTCCCAATAAAAAGAGAAGACAGAATAGTTTTAGTCAGTCAGTGAGACGGTTTGCAAGAGAACTGGACAAAAGGGCACGCTTCTGTTCCCCCCCCCCCCCACGAAAACATCACGTCAGTCTGTTTGTATTCTTTTCTGGCCAGATCTGCCTTGCTATGTAAACAAACAAGTGTAAATTATTTTTCTTTATTTTTTAATTAATTATTCTTTTAAGAAAACCACAACAGACCACGTCGTTAAAGACGTAATTCCTTTTATTCAACTGTTCTGCATGAAATGACCTTTCACTTCACAGCAATACCAAGTTGCGGATCGCTCACTGATCTAAACACACACAACGTGGGAGTGAGTGATTGTGGGACCAGGCGTTTTGGCATCTGCAACCTTCATCAGGGCGGTAACTTTTCCTGAGCAGTACCGGGTGACCACCGAACCCAGGAACGGCCGAACTTGTGATGTCACGAAAGCTGGAGGAGTAGTGTACATAAAGAGATATAAGCTTTTATGTATCGATTTTCAACAGTTCTCAATACGTGAGTAGAGCTAGGTAGTAAGTTATGAAAATATATTTATGGCAATTACGCTACACAGAGGCTTCCGTGTTTCTATCCTCGTAGGGAATCGTCAGGCTAAAATGCATGGAGTTTGTGTTGTTGGGGGAGGGGGTATATATACACGTGGTGTTTAGTCTAGCTAGTTAACCAATCAATTTTGTGTAAAAATGTGACCAATATAGCAAAAATAACACTAAGAAGAACAAAAATATAAGCACTATAAATAGTAATAACCCAAACCCTAATAGCAATCACCCAAATAGAAATGAAAAAGTTAGTAATGAAGAGAAAAGCTGTAACTGCATAACTCGTTCACTTTGTCCACTACAAAAAAAATGTCTAACCAAAAGTATTGCTAACCAAGCCACAATATTTACCAAAGAAAGACCGAATAACAAGAAGCACTACGTTAGTATTACTTCCCTATATTTTAAAACCAGATATTACGACCACAACAGCACATTTAATAACAAAAAGCAAACAATTACTGGAAGCTTAAAGAAAACAGACGCTCACAAATAATCGAATGGAAAATAATACGACAGGCCAGTACATGTAGAAATTTAGACGACCCATGTAGATTATGCCTGAATGAGAAATTTGAAATCCTAAACTTTAAAGACCCCAAAAACCTATTAAACTGTTGAAGTGAAATAGCAAACAACTGCTTACACAGAATAAAATTTACTTTAGGTTAACAATACATATAATAAATAAATAAATGAACAAATAAATGAAAAAAATCAACTAAACTAAAACCTAAAATAAAAATACAAGCAAGCACGTCACCCATTATTTCGATACAACAAAGAAACATGGATGGGCCACCCTATGGAAAACAGAACAACAGAATAGGAAGTAAAATAAACCGAACCTTTGTTTGTGAAAAGCTCAATGATTGGCTAATGGAAGCATTAACCCGTGGGAGGGAATAACAAAGAATCTGATTGGTTAACTAGCTATACTAAACACTACGTGTATATATAAAAACACCCTGCAACACAAACTCCATGCATTTTAGTCTGACAATTCCCTATGGGGATGAAACGCGGAAGTCTCTGTATAGCTTAATTGCCATAAATATATTTTCATAACTTACTACTATATATATATATATATATATATATATATATATATATATATATATATATATATATATCAGATATCTGTGTTGTACACTCATTAGTTAAAATAGGGAAGGTTGCTTTCATGTCTTCTCTGCTGGAAAGGTCGCCAGGAAGAAGAATCCCCCCGGAAATCACGTGATTTCGCTGATTTCTCTTTTACCCTTGACCTCTAGGTGTCGTTCAAACGTAATTTTGTCAACTTCCATTTCTAGAGTCACCTCTGACTCCTAGGTGTTATTCAAACTTTTCCATTCAATAAGAGCTTTCATTATGTAACAAAATTACAACATATCAGGGAATTAAGAAGGACAACATGGTCCCTGAAAGAAATAAACATTATACCGATTGCGATAGGGGCAACTGATCTAATGAAGCAAAATCTAAAAGAAATGCCTAAACACAATCCATGAAACACCAGATTAGCGTTGTCAACTCCGAGATACAAAGAAAATGATAAACGCAACGGCTATCGTTTGTTGTAAAGCAAGACTGGCTTCGGTATTAATTAACATTTGATAAAACCGCGACAATTTATCTTTTGACAACAATCTGTTCCGTGGATAATTTTGTGCATGCATTCTTAGTGTAAGTCAGCTAGAAATCCCTTTTTTGTGCCCTGTCCAAGAGGGAGAGGCTAATGGTTGATGCACCAGCCCAGCGTGGCAACAATGCTCCATGCATGGGCAAATGTTGGCTTTATAGAGATATAGGATACTGGCTTTTCATACTGGTTTTTTTGGATAAACGGTTATTTTTAACGTAATTTTTAACGTAATAAAGTAATTATTTAACGGTAGTAATTTTTTTTTGGGGGGGGATAAACGGTAAAGTTTTGGATACTGGCTTTTCATACTTTTGATACTGGCTTTTATACTTGTTGTAAAGTTGTCCAACAGTAAATAGTAAATAAAGGAAGTCAAGTCGAGGGTTGGTTTAACAAGTGTATTAACAAAGTAAGAAAGTGACTAGCACTTGGCTAGACAGTTACAAGACTGTGCTTTGTCTTCTCTGTGTCTCTGGTGACTCGCACTATTTATAGTGACAACCGGTGTAGTTTCTCCTGTGTAAGAACGGCCGGTGTAACAATACTATAGAGATATAGGATACTTTATAGAGATATAGGATACTGTGAGAAGTTTTCTAGCCCGGTAGAAATCAAGTGTTAGCCACAGTGAGGGGGACTCTATAATAACTAACTGAACTAAAATGAAAAAGAGAAGGGTTGTGTGGTGATACTGGCTAATTGATATGCATAATTAGCATAAGTAGAAATAGACTACTATATAAGTCTCTCCTTAGGTATAGCTAGCAGTGAAAGTACACTAACAACTGACTAGGTAAATATACAACTTTGTCGCCGATAGGATTCCAATTGTCTCTCGAGGACCCCGACTTCGTGGACACATGGATAACATACTTCGCTGCGAGTGCAAGGACTAAAAGGTTAAAAGACAACAAGGAAACGGAAGGAGAAAATGAAATAACAGGTTTATTTTTTGCTACAGCTGGATGCGAGGCTACCATGAAAGTCTCAATCATGGTGTATCCCATGAACCTAGAAGGCCTGACTCCCGGAAGAATAAGTCAGATCATAAAAAGAAATATGAGACCTAAGAAAAATTAGCCGTGGCAGAAAGAACAAAGTTTATGTCAATGAAACAAGAAATTGACGAACCAACCATCAAATATCTACACCGTCTACAAAATGCGAGTAGATATTGTGAGTTTGAAAAACTCGGACAAGAAGAACAAACTATCAAAGAAGATTTAATTCAATTAAGATTAATTGAAGATATGTGCAATGCGTCACGCAGGAATAAAATAATGGAACAGCTACAAATAGGAAACATGCCCTTAAATATTTGCATTGAATTTATTACAGCAACAAGAATTAATACAGAAATACACCGATCATTAAAGTCAACCCGACGAACAGATAGTCGCCGATACGTACATGTTAAAAAAGAAAAAATGTTGGTATTGTGGACGTGAGCACGAAATAAAAAGGGGAAATGCCCAGCATTTGGAAAAACTTGTACAAATTGCTTTAGAATGAACCATTTTCAAGCAGTGTGCACGTTCAAAAAGAAAAACGTCGAAAGAGTTAAAGAAAATGAAACCAATAGGGAAGTCTTTACATTAAAAAAAACAAAAATAAGTATGTTGAAAAAATTGAACAAAAGAAAAAAATATATTTAAAGTCAAAATTAACAATGTCGATTTGGATATGCAAATGGATACCGGCAGTGAGGTATCGCTTATACCAACATAATTCTGGGAACGCATTCGAAAGCCGACTTTATGAAAGAGCAGTGTACAACTCCGTAAATTTGATGGATCGGTCATAAAAACTTTAGGATACTTTGAAAGGTTCCTTAGGGTTAAAATACAAATTCGAGGTAATATAATTGTCACAAATTGTAAAAAAAAAACCACGGACTCCTGGGAAACGATGTGCTTAAAATAAATTCTACCAAAACTAATTAATGACATAAAAATGGAAAAAAACAGAAAATTGAAAACCTACAGAGCTAGTTTAAAATTAAAAAAAAATGTTACTCCCTCTTATTATGAAGCACGAACATTACTAGTACATTTGCTGGCATTAGTAGTAGCAAAACTATGAAAATTAATTAAACAGAACCTTATTGAACATGTTTCACTTGGGGGTAGCAAGTAGGCATCACCCATTGTAGTTTTGAGAAAGTCAGACGGAGACATACGTATATGTGGAGATTATAAAATAGGCGTAAATCACAAAGTTTGCTCGGATTCATATCCTATACATAATGTGGAGGTTGCATTACATGCACTGGCAGAAATGAGAGTTTTTACAAAAATAGATTTGAAAATGGCATACAGCCAAATTTCAAAGAAGTAGCAACGATAAATACGCCAAAATGAAAAAGAATGCCATAAGGAGTAAAAACAACAAGCGACATATTTCAAAAGGCGATCAAACAGGTTTTAAGAGAAGATATAAAAAATATGGTCTGTTACCAAGACTATATTTGCATAGGAGCAAATAATGAAATTGAACTAAAAGAGAAAACCGACATCGTCTTGAACAAATTAAGAAATGCAGGAATGACTATAAATGAAAAAGAAATGCGTAAACAATTGTAGTAATATATAATTTTTAGGGTATTCCATTTCAAAGGCAGGTATATCACCAGATCAAGCTTTAATAGAAAAAATATTTAAAATATCTATACCTGCAAACAAAAAAGAAGTTGAATCTTTTTTTGTGGATCGGTTAATTTCTACAAGCCATATTTACAAAAATATACAGACGTGACTAAACCGTTTGCAAATTTAAGAAAAAAGAATGTGGAATTTATTTGGTCAGAAAAACAACAAAAAACTTTTGAGAGATTGAAATTAGTTATGGCAAAGAAAGCAGTAGTAACAAGTTTGGATCCTAAAAATGACATTACGTTAACCACAGATACAAGTGAACATTCGATATCTGGAATATTATCACAAAAAGGACATCCGATAATGTATTTATCAAGAAGACTGACGAACACTGAATTTAATGATTCAAATATAGAGAAAGAAGCATTGACCATTGTATGGTGCACCACCAGAGCTAGACAATTTCTAATTGAAAAAAATTCCCTTGAAGTGATCATAGACCATTGGAATTAATATTCAATCCAAGAAAAGAATTACCCAAAGTTACGGCATCAAGAATATTAAGGTGGGTAATAAAGTTAATGGCATTTGACTTTTTATATAGAATATGTCAAAGGAAATTCAATTCCACACGTAGATGCACTATCAAGGTTGCGATTTTACAAGGAGTCAAAAGATAAAACAGAAGAAGAATTTGAAGATACATTCTTACATTGGGTAGAGACTGATGTTTTATCTTTAGATAGAATGGTTATAGAAACTAGACATGATCCAGTACTAAGTAGGATAACATCGAGAATAAGAAAAATATATTGGGAAATTGTTCCAAGGCAGAGAGACCTTAGAAAGAAATAAGGCATAAATTAACGAAAGAAAATGGAGTGATTTGATATGGAAATCTGGTAATTCCCCCAGAAACACAAAGAAATTTGGTGATAAAAAGTGTACATGATGATATACACTGTGGAGTATTGATTTACTCCTCTCCAGGAGTTAGGCACAAGGCCAGTTTTTATCTTGCTCCCACAAGTAAGATGTGACCCAAGGTCGGGTCGGGAAAGTGGGGTTTAAAAATTGCCTGGGCGGCCCCGTCGGCATTCCCCGGTAGGGGCGCCTTAGGCAGTAAGCAATAAACTTACTCCTCCCCAAAGAGGGGAGGCGAAGCCTGGGAGGGTTGACCTCCTAGAACTGCACAGGACAGACCCATAGACCGGCGTAAATCAAGCCTCGAAGGCCAAGATAATGCCAGTCTATGGGGTGTAGTATCCATCGGAACAGATACTACACTTTGATCCTAGCCAAAAGTAGCGGCAACACAAAAAGAATAAAATTAGAAGCATGGTGGCCGGGATATTCACGAGATATCGAAGAATATATAAAAAGATGTAAAAAAATGTAGAGAATTAATAAATTTTACACAAAATACTTTACATTCATGGCCCAGAGAAGTGGAGCCATGGAGTCGTGTGCATATGAATCATGCGTACATTTCTGGAGTGGGACTCTTATTAATATTAGTAGACTCTTTTTCAGCCTGGCCTGAAGTAGTCCATGTGCAGGACAAGAAAAGTTCTATCATAAAACAGATTATAAAAGTCATATTCTTTAGAATGGATATCCCCCAAACCCTGGTATCTGACAATGCTCCAGAGTTTTGTGATGATGGTCTTAGTTGGAAAAAGTAGGATGTAAACCGTTTAAGACACCGCCATATCACCCTCAATCGAATGGGTTGGTGGAAAGAGTGGTGCAGATCGTAAAAACGGGACTAAAATAATGTTCTCAGCAAAAATACAAAATATAAGTTTTTCTATCAAGGCTGTGTTTAAGCTATCGAACAATACCACACGCGAGAAGATTAGAAAGCCCATCAGCTTTAATGGGAAGACAAATTAGAGCTCTGTTAACTATGTCATATAATACAAATGAAAAAATCTGATACAAAAAAAAACAAAGAATCAAATCCAGAAAGTACATAATTTATCGTGCAAAAAAGGCGCAGCTATAATAAATAGAGAAAACGGAAACAGTGTGTTGGCCCATGCAGATCAAATAAGGTTCCAGGGTGAATATGAAGAACAAAATGAACAAATCGCTTCGACTCCTTTGGTTATTGAGCTATTAGAACAACCTGTACAGAATGAAACGTCGGAAGATGAAACAATGCAAGATGAAGCAGGTCAAAATGAAGATTTGGATAAAAGTATGAAAGGGCACGACCCTGGTTACAGTTTACTGCGCGATAGGTCGAGATCTCTCAGAGAAAGAAATAAGGGAGGGAGAGAAGAAGTGCAAGATGCCTATACTTTTCAGGGAGATGTGGTGATACTGGCTAATTGATATGCATAATTAGCATAAGTAGAAACAGATTACTATATAAGTCTCTCCTTAAGTATAGCTAGCAGTGAAAAGTACACTAACAACTGACTAGATAAATTTACATTTTTACAACAGTTTGTATGCAGTTTGTGTGTGTGTGAGAGAGAGAGAGAGAGAGAGAGAGAGAGCGAGAGAGAGAGAGAGAGAGAGAGAGAGAGAGAAAGAGAGAGACGGTTCCCTGCATCTGCTAATTTGGAGAGATAGTCAGCGAACCATGTGTAAAAGTGTCACATAACTGCTCACGTATGAGTTGCCCCCTCGATGTTTTGTAGCACTGTTTCTCTATTTGCTGCCTAAACTTTTACTGTAAAAGAGATTAGAAACGCATAGACATAAAAAAAAACTGATTTTAAATTCCGTATTTATTTTCTTTGATTTGATTCCTCATTTTCTAACGTCAAATGGTTACCTTCTCTGTATATCCTGTGACCGGACTTGCCTCGCCTGTTTCTAAGTAATGATGGAACGATTCCAATTTTTTTTCTTGATTCCGATACAATTACCGATTCTGTTCTAAATTCCCGATTTCGATATAATTACCGTTTCTAGAATCGCTCAATCGCCTAAAAATGTAAAATTGAATTTTTAGGGGTTCAGGTGGAATCTCTAGCGGAGAGTCCACATCTGCTTTTAAATGTAGATATAATTGTCTTTTTTAATTTGACAAACTTCTTAATGCTTTGCCTTTATGTATTGTATCCAACATTTTGTAAACTTATTGTGAGATTTTAATCAATATTTTTCACTTATACAATTTTTTACTATTAATCTACTTGTGCCATTTTTCATGTGCCATTCTTATCGGGCCATTTTTTCCGGTGCTATTTTTACCTAAATTCGTTATTATGAGCTATAAATTTTTGTTTACTGGTAGTTTTAAAATCAATTAATATTTATCATTTTATCAATAGTACCAGCAATGGAAAATTAAGTTTTAAACAAGAAAAAAACAAACAATTAAAAAAATGTTTTTTAGAATCGGAAATTAGGCTAAATTTTTTCCGATTCTGATATCACCAAAATTTCCGATTTTTTCGATTCCCGATTCCCGATTCCCGATTCCCGATTCCCAACACTACTCTAAAGTCAATTCTATTAATAATGCTGGCACATCTGGGGAGACTCCCCTCAGAGCACTTTCCCTGGTCTTGACAGAGTACAACATTAACTTCGAAATCTAGTAGGGGATGATCTCTTCTGTTCCTTACAGCCCCTTTCTAACAGAATAGACGTTGGTAGTCTCTTTCTACTCTATCGTTATTTCCATGGAAGATACTTGACTGAGCACCAACCTCTGGTTCCTTCTTGTAAGACATTCACAGCAAGAACTCGTATGTCTACCACACCAGAAAAAACTTTCCTTTCTTCCTAAGTATGCCTAGCGTCAGGCGGAATCTCCATTAACAGAACTTCTTTGCAAGGGCTTCCTGTCTGTGGAACATATTACCATGGGACTGCCTTCCTGCAGATTACAACATGGTTGTATTCAAATCCAATGTCAACAAATACTTGTCATACACCGTCCCTACAAGTAATCAAACTGAGTTCATTCCATTTATCATTTTCAACCCTCTCATAATATTCTTCATCTTTCGACTGACAATCCGTCCATCTAGTAAACCCTTATCATCGAGTGACTTTTGGCCCTGCTAAGTGCTTACTCATTAGTAAAAAAAAGATTAAAACACATATTTTAAAAATGCTGATTTCCATTTTTTTTTTAATTCCTCACTTCCTAAAGTCAAAAGATTATTTCCTCCGAACATCCGGTGCTCGACCATTCCTAGTCTGGCTTAAGGCCAATTTTAATTCATAGCACTAATGAGAATAGCCCAACCTTAATGTTAATTACATCATTCTCTTTATAAATACTGGGTAATGTTATTTATTTTAAAAATCTTATCAGCTTCCTAAATGATTAAGATATTGCTTACTTCTCTTATCCGTTGGTTCGACAATCCCTCAAAGTAACACACACACATTATATATATATATATATATATATATATATATATATATATATATATATATATAGAGAGAGAGAGAGAGAGAGAGAGAGAGAGAGAGAGAGAGAGGGAGAGAGAGAGAGAGAAGTATTATAAGTCTATCATAATGCAAGAAATAGAAATATGTCGGTGTTGAGAAAGAAGACAAACACAAAGTCATTTTTTAATGGTAAATCTTACTTGTTTCGTAAAAACTTCTGCATGTAGTCTAATGTGTATGACCGTGTTCCATAATATATTTTGAGAAAATACCTCTTTATCATATGGTAGGTGTTTCAAATCTCCTGAAATCCGTGTAGACCGGTAATGATGTTTTATGGTTTTATCACAGTAAATATCACTGTGTTCTGCAGCAAATGGAATAAAATTAAATTAACATTTCTTTATTTCATTTAAGTGATGAAATGGTTATTGTTACATCTATTTAAATCATTTATTTAATTTAATTTCTATTTGTGTGCGTGCGTGGTGGGACTTTTAATCTATATGCTAAGTGCGTTCTTCTATTAATATTTTTCAATATTATTTTTTAAAATCTATTTATTATTGATTTATCTATCATTAATTCTTTAGGGTAAGACATTTAATCGTAAATCATATACTAAGTATGTAATTATATTAATATTACGATTATTATTTTATTTGTTTTTAATTATTATTTTTTATCCATTTATTTTTTTCAAATTGATGGGTAATTTTGTTTTATTTCATACTGCGGCAAATTTCAATGTGATCTGCAGCAAATGAAATAAAACAAAATAAAATTCTTTTAAATGATGAAATGGTTCTTGTTACATTTAGTTCTAACTGTTTTATTTATTTGTTATTATTAAAATTCAAGATGTAATTTGTTATCTGTTTTTAAAATCTAATATTTAACTTTAATAAGGGGAGAGAATCACTTAAAACATTTTAGCGAGTTATTTCCTTTGTATAGATCTGTTATTGGATTAATATATATATATATATATATATATATATATATATATATATATATATATATATATATATATCGGATCGTGCATATAGCTATTTGTACTGCTTGTTATTAAAACTACTAGAGAGTGCCCAGCCTTTGTGGGGGGGGGGGCTGATAAACAATAATATTTTTATAAATAAATATTAATTATTTTTAAAATACCTAGAGACATCGATGTTTCATACTAACGCAATCTTCAGTCTAGGAACTAATTCTCGACGGTCGGTAGGCGCGAACCCCGATCACAAATCGCCTTTGATTCGCAGTCGGGGATCTTATCCATCAGGCCATCACCAATTAGTTAGTAAATATATAGGAACTTTTTAAATGTAAACAGCTGAATCGGCGACTGTTTACCAGGCAGTTAGAGTGATCTTATGAAGCGGCGCTCCGGATCGTGCATATAGCTATTTGTACTAACCAGTAGTGAATAGTCATATCTCTATGCTAGTGAGTCCCGATTATAAAGGACAGAACGTATACGTACATAGATAATAAACAAAAACAAATATTTATTATTTGTAGCTCCTAGAAAACCCCTCTAAATGGGCACTGTAAGTGTAGTATTAACACAGCATGACGTCGCTAGCTATAAATGCATCGTAACTTGAACGCTCTTATGACGTCAAGCCACCGGATAAAGTGTTAAAATTATCACTGTTTATTCGCTATTCAGTGGGGGTTCAGTGGTTCTAGATGTCGGGTTTGAGTTGTAAAATACTCGGAATCCGGGGTTTCGAATCGCATGACCAGTAGTGAATAGTCATATCTCTATGTTGATGAGTCCCGATTATAAAGGACGAAACGTATACATACGTAGATAATAAACAAAAACAAATATTATATATATATATATATATATATATATATATATATATATATATATATATATATATATATATATATATATATATATATATATATATATATTGTGAAGAGGGCAATTGTGAATCTATATACTAAGTGTGTTATTCTAATATATTTGCTAGGGCAACCCAACAAAACAGAATCGAGTTATTTCCCTTGAATCAAAAGAAAGAGTTATTGCCCTTGGATAAAAGAAATCGTTTGCCATGACAGTTGAAAAGTAAACAGAATGTCTATCACAATCAAACAAGCATTTCGCGTTCAGCGATTTTCTACATTGCACTTAATCGTTGTTTTTGTTAGATAAATTTCTTAAAGGTTCTATTTCGTCTTTTCTTCATTTTTGAGTTGTTATTAAACCGATAACAACGTGTAAACACCAGACGTAACATTGGCGATGGGAATAGGTTTTAGAATGCAAATTTACACTTTCAAAGATGGATTGCAGTATTAACACAGCAATTAATACAACAATTACGTTTGATGGAATTATTTTCGGAGATTCTCAACACCTGCACCATCGCTTTCGGAAACAAAGCTGACGACAGAATCAGTTGCACAATCAATCACGGAATTGCATTACAAACCAATGGTCAAATCAACGTTATGTACGTAGTTTTTACACTTTGATGACCTTTTTCTGTGTGGAATTCAAGGAACAAGCTGACGACTGGAAAGTTAGACTTTTGCTACGGAAGCTTGGGACGTCGGAACACGATCGGTATGCGAACTACATACTACCTAAACACCCACGTGACTACAAGTTCGACGACACGGTGGAGACTATGAGGCAGATTTTCGGTGAGCAGATTTCGTTATTTAATATGCGTTTCAATTGTCGCAGCATAACGAAGTTTGATTTGACCGATTTCTCAACTGATGCAGGCATTGTGAACAGAGAATGTGAACGTTTTAAAATATCTTCCATCACGGATGTTTAATTTTTGTGTGTGGTTTAAGATCGGCGGGGAGTCAGACATTCGCACACGGATTCTGTCAAAAATAGAGCAAAATCCAGAAATTACATTGCAACAAGTCGTCATGGGATGACAGCGTCTCGTGAATCTAAAACATGATTCAACTATGCTGCAACAAACAACAGCATTCACGGTTAACACAGTCCCAAAACAACGTTGGCCAACCTCGCCAACTTCAACATCTGTCAAGCCCCAAACCGCTTGCTGGAACTGTGGCAGCTGGCATTTTGTACGAAACTGTACATTCAAGACACACCGCTGTCGCAGATGCAATCGACTGGGACATAAAGAGGGGTTTTGCACCCCTCAATGACAAAAAAAAACAACCCATAATAGACAAACTTCACATAACAGGCACCGACAACATCACAAAACAAACACAAACAGTCTGGTATAAACTTTTCTTCCAAACCAAAAATATCTTGCAGTACAATTGAATGGCCATCCTGTTCAGCTGCAAGTGGATACTGCCTTCAGTATTACACTTATATCACAAAAACTATGGGAAACCATAGGACAGACTTCATTGACATCAACAAGTCAGGTAGCACAAAGTGCTTCCGGGGACTGTGTTCACATCACGGGCCAATTACCCACCATCATTATAATGAACGACAAAACGGTGTCGGGTATCATATATATAGCAAACTCATGCCATAATTTGCTGGGACTTGACTTTATCGAGTTACTAAGTCTTCTCGACATCTCAGAGCAGCATTATTGACCAGACCAAAGACATCATGAAACAATTTTCTCTAGTCTTCACAAACAATTTGGGACGTTGCACTCAGGTAGAGGCCACACTGTCCCTTACATTATTTTCTCAGCCTGTTTTCCGATCCAAACGCCCAGTGCCATATACTGCATTGCCACTGGTGGAATACCGCCGGGAGGCACAATTCGGCCAAGCTGATGCCTTGTCACGACTCATCAGTGCACAATCAGTTCCAGACGACACTGTCATCGCTGCCATCAGCAGCGTGGACGATTTTAAACGCACGCTCACAGATTGTATCTGGACAATTCCAGTGACAAGGACTGATATAAAGCGAGAAACACAAGATCCAATGATACAAAAAGTGTGCAGATTTCTCCAAAATTCATGGCCTCTTAACCTCACGGGAAACCTCCAACAGTTCAAACGCTGCAGTGGCTCTCTTTCTGTCATTGATGGTTGCTTGATGTTTGATATTTGCAGATCGTGTTGCTGTTCCAACTAAGCTCAGACAAGCAGTCCTTAAACAGCTACATTCGGGACATCCAGGCATTAATTGAATGAAATCACTAGCCCACAGTGTGGTCTATTGGCCTAACATAGACACAAATATTGAGCGTACTGTCAAACGTTGTATCCAGTGTATAGAAGCGCAGAAGAATTCACCTCGGATTGTTTATTCTCGATGAACATACTCAAAGCGACTATGGCCCAGAATACACGTAGACTTTGCTAACCCTATCAATGGTTTTACTTTTCTGGTGGTTGTGGATTCCCATTTCAAATGGTCAGAAGTATTTTCTAATGCAATAGATTGACACTCAGTCTACGATAACATTACTCAAGCGGCTATTTAGTCAACACGGCTTTCCCGAGACTTTAGTCTCAGACAACGGATCACAATTCACGTCAGAGTCATTCCAACAATTCTGCAAATCATCTTGCATAACACACGTTCGGTCGCCATCCTATCATCCTCAATCCAATGGACGAGCTGAAAGGTTTGTAGACACATTCAAACGGGCATTACTGTAAACAAGGGGGAAGGAACAACAGAGGAGATACTACATGCTTTCCTCCTTTCATATCGAATAACACCAAATGGTGCTGTGAAGAATGATCTGTCACTAGCAGAGGCACTTATGGACGAAAACTCCTTACCACACTGGACGCTTTACGGCCGAAACGACAAAGGCAACAACCAAGCCCTAACAAAACAAAAGCATTTTCATTTGGCACACCAGTGTTTGTTCGGAATTACAGACCTGGCAAGCCAAACTGGGTACCGGGAATCATCTGTAAAATAAATGGACAATTCCTGTATGATGTTCAAGTTGGGAGTCAATTCTGAGCACAGCACAAAAAACCAGTTACGTCCCAGATATACTGGAGACAACTTAGTTGACAACAGAGCAAGCATTCAGTTCGATCTGTTAATGGACACATTCGAAACGCCATCTCCATCACCTCCCAATCAGACATATATATATATATATATATATATATATATATATATATATATATATATATATATATATATATATATATACATACGTACATACACACGTATATATATATATAATTCAGTCAGTGGTGCAACAAAGAATTCTCATCCCAAATAGAATCACAACTCCAGTGTTAAAACAAGTAACAGGATTATTTGTTGGACATTACAACTGAAACTCGTGTTCTTAGATTGAATGGCAGACTTGCAAAATGAGATCTCTTATCCCGTCCACATGAAATCTAAGTCCTATCAACACAACAGAGCCTCCGTTCCTGAGGACCACCGAAAACTAACTGCCACCTCGAACGTCCAACCCCAACAGACCGCCCTCTTGTAGACCAACCCCCCCGTCATGCCCAGAAGGCCAGGTCTCGTCCTCCCGTCTCCTGGAATCTTTTCCTCCTGACCGGAAATCTTGGAGATTCTAGTCCTTCTCAGTGGTCACCATTCGACCACCCAGAAGCTGACTGCTGGAGAAATAAACCGGAGATTACTGTCAGACAGTTCACTCAAATGGGGCTTATCACGGAGCCAATCTACGAACATTACATTTTGGTGTCAGTATGATTTCTTGTGTAATGAGACGCTTATTTTATTTCAAAGAGAAATAAGATTCTGGGTGGCCCTATACAAAATCAGAGATATTTTCAAATTCCTGTATGCCCCACCCTTTTTATTTGACCGAGCATCTAACACCTGCAACGTCTGCCATTTGCATGCACCACTAAAACATGCAGCCTAATGCAGGTTTACAATAGTAAAAAATGTTATCGTAAGCATCCTTTTGTGAGAAGAAGGAGTAAATAAACGCAGCATTTAACGCCATGACGCTTATGCTAGTCCCGTTTAGAGTAATAAAAATAATATATATATTATTTAGTAAAATACATACCACTTTAGCGTCAGGTACTAAAATTATATCCTGCATAAAGTTGCACTCTTTAAATAAGTCCCCACTATTGTCCTACGCAGTCGAAATGACACGTTTATTTCAGAAGTTGAGTTTGTGGGCGCTACTGCAGAGACGGGGGGGGGGGGGCACTATTCGATCGATGGCGGCGGAAATTGCCGACTCCTCTTCGGGAGAAATCGTCCGAAAACTTGAGCGACGGAAAGAAATTTGATTTTGGGGAAGATAACTGTTGAATTGACAAGTGAGGATAAGTTAAAATTATGAACATTTATTTATTGAAACAAATTAAACATTTGTACAACAAATAAATAAATAAATAAATAAAACTTTGATAAACATTTGAAATAAAAAACGAAATAAATAAAACTTTGATAAACATTATGTACATCAAATAAATAAATAGCAAACTTTTAATTGAAATAAAAAAAAACGAAGTAAATAAAACTTTGATTTGAAAAAAAAAAAGTAAACATAATTGACTGAACGATAAATGTGGAAAAAAACAAGTTTTAAACAGGGTATTGACTGAACGATTTCGGACGATTTCTCCCGAAGAAAAGTCGGCAGTTTCCGCCGCCATCGATCGAACAGTGGCATCCGTCTCTGCAGTAGCGTCAGTTTGTGTGTGGCAATGTGCACCATATCTTATCGGAATTTTGGAAGCAGCAGAGAAGAAAAATCTACTTTGGTTCCATGGAATTTCCCTGCAGCAGAGAAGAAGAAATACGATGCGCAGATGCTATATTTTCATAACACCCGAACACCATCTTCATGCAGCATACATCAAGATCTACAAAACTCACCAGCGGATGGCTTACTAAAATTTGCACAACATTTTCCGTTGTTTGAGAGATAAAATAAAACCCCACATTTTTATCAAACCAGACAAAATAAAATGAAAACATGTGGTTCGGTTTCTAAAAAAAATAAAAAAAATAAAGAACAACTTTATAAGTAACCACAATGGACCCTTCCAGCAAACTTGTTAAATTCGAGCATCACATTTTTTTGCAAAATAATTTTTGTTCTTCAGAAGTATTGCCACCGTTCATTATTAGCGAATGAAACCATGTTCCTATAGATATATTTTCCCTTTTATAATCTTAAACTTAATGTGTTGTCATCAACTTTAACCCTTGCCCCCCCCCCCCCACGAGGGCAACGTTAGACACAAAGTCGGTGTGGGGAAATCTGGCTCCCGAAAAAGGGGAACTTTGGATTGGAACAAAAATAAAAATGGTCTTAGTCTAGAAACACTTCTCCTTCACTGACCGAGGACAGAATAGACTAAGTGTGGCATCAGAACAGATACTACACTTTGTTCCTAGCCTTCTTTGATAGAGTTCATTTCAGCCTTAGAGTTACTTCTTATAAACCATATTCAAATTATCTCCCCTGAATTATACTGTGCAAAAATAGAATGAACTCTTCAGTTCAAAGTACAAAAGTGACTGACATACGCAGGGGCGAGATTGAAATCTCGACTTAACCTCTTCTGGACATTGGCTATATGCTGACCGGACGTGTCCGGCTTAGCTCTACAGTTTACATGTTTTTCACAATTCTGGCACGTTTACAGTCAGACGTCTTATTATGGGTCGCAACTATCGTTCATAGATAGATATTCAATCATTGTTCTTTTCTACCGGTTGCAGAATTCGATGTCAGAATAGTTTCTAAATAATATAAAAGTAATTCGCATTTACGTTACATAACCCATGTATTCTCTACAATTTGTTAGCCTGGAAATTCATGTTTATTTCCATGGTGCTTGGTGACTTTTAACGTGGACTATTCTAGTAGTAACTACGTCTATAATTGTCAACCCCCTTTCATGCATCATGTTGCGTTATACCCCTTTTACGTTTGTCTTTGACAAGCCTTCTCTGTTAAAATGAACGTATATATATATATATATATATATATATATATATATATGTATGCAAATTCAACGGCCCCTTTATTATTACCATGTCTTTATCATTGTCTTTTCCCTCTTTATATTCCGATTTTTTGTTATATATGATTGCAAAACACATATTCAATATGGCGACCGCGTGTTGGAGAAGAGGCTTCATCACGTGCGTCGCTACACAAACGATAAAATCAAATATCAAACATTCGAATTTTGCATAGCCTTGGTTGCTTGGAAAATGTTATACATCGTGACTGAATCGCTGATAGTTGAGCAGAGAGGAACGGAATGGGTTTGCGTTGAGAGTACAACGCTTGTTTTATACCACTGCACATACTTCAACGTCTGGGGCATCTGTTTTCAGGTATATGCGAGTTGCAGGGTCGGCGTTAAGGTAAGCTAACTTGGTAAAACTATTACGTGCCGCCTTAGCCAATTGGAACGCTTCTATTTGGTCGCCTTCCAGGGGAATGCTTATGTTCTTTCTATGTTGTAGGTTGGTCAACGGGTTAAGGGTGATCACACATCCTGAAATAAATTTTAGGTAGAAGTTGGTCATCCCCAGAAAGTCTTTCAGCTGTTTGATCAACATGGGCATCGGAAAGTCTTGTATTGCCAGTATCTTCTGTGACGGGAGCGTAACGTTGGACAGACGAAAGAGAGATAGATAGATAGAGAGATAGAGAGAGAGAGAGAGAGATAGAGAGAGAGAGATAGAGAGAGAGAGAGAGAGAGAAAGAGAGAGAGAGAAAGTGTGTGTGTGTGTGTGCGAGAGAGAGAGAGAGAGAGAGAGAGAGAGAGAGAGAGAGAGAGAGAGGGTAAAACAATACAACGCCTCGCGAGAGGAGTCTACTTTGTTTCTTTCTCTCTAAGGACGTAAAATTTGAACAGGCGAGCGATAGAGAGAGAGAACGAGAAAGAGAGAGAGAGAGAGAGAGAGAAAGAGAAAGAAAGGGGAAAGAAGAGGGGGAGGGAGGAGGAGGCTACAGCATTTCGCCGCAAACGTCTTTATACTTTCTTTTTCTTTCTGTGTATTTTTCCTCTTGCGTGCTGAGTGCAACAAAACATGATGGCGGTTGCTAGGGGTAGAAGAGGATAGCAGCCATGTAGAAGAAGAGAAAAGACCCGGGTGAAATTGGCAGACGACAAAATGAAATCGGCGTAAAATTTGTAGGAAAAAGATGATTGAGAGAGTGTGACAATATATCGGGTGATATCGAAGATAAGGTTTACACGCCTTGGATTATATAAACATTTAATTATGGACTATTTATTTGAAAAATAAAATAAAAAACAATGATTATCGAATGTATCATTGTCTGAACATTTTTCTTCTATTACGAGATTATGTAGCAGTTACCTCTTCCTTTCAAACATAACTGCACCAATTGGCCGTTAGGTGTCGCTTTTTCACCGACAGGTGGCACTGAAAAGCGACACCAGAGTTATCTGCCCTTCTGAAAATAAAAAAACGGTGTAAACAAAAAAACACTCTTTTCTCTATTCAATTGGTCTCGCTGAACGACGCTAAAACACCAGCGCTCCGTCAACACGTGTTCAACAACGGTAAGAGTTCTCAACTCATTTTCTTTGTATACGGTTTTCAAGGACTTTCCCACGCCGGACTCATTTCTTCACATACTCTTTTCAAGAACTGTTTTCTATCGACACACATACATACACCACACACGTCATCATCCCACATACACACACGTTCAATAAACCTTATTTGAACTACCTCCTTTTGTTTGTTAATTATTACTCTGTTTTTGCATGCAACAATTGCTTGATTTTATGAACTCGCTTATAGTCGGGAACACGACCCGATTCAAGCAATTATGAGGAACGACCTAATTTATCAAAAGGGGATCGTTATGCATCTGATTCGGTTCTCAAAGAGAACAGATGGATCTAAACAGCTAAGTACTATTCGAACTCTGTTGAACCTTTAATATACATCAAAATATGTGTATTAAATGCCGTATACATCGCCCATACCCCATCCCCCCAAAATCCTTCTTTTCCTATGTTTAAAAAAATATTTTTTTCTTTCTCTCCTGTTTGTGTTGTAGTATTGCATTAAATTGTTTATTATAACAAAATCCACGTGTCGCCAATTGTTCTATTCAACGTGTTCCGACCTGTAGATATTTCACAGAACCAAGGGTCATACTCCGAACTAACGATTTCCGGCAAAAATATAAATGCTAATTTGTGTCCGATATTATCAGCCGCCACATTTCTCACGGAAAGGGACGATTTCATTAGCATATTTATGCTGGCCAAGAAAATCACGTTTTGTAAACCGAATTTTCATTTTTTTTTTTTCAGGTTAAACGGCGAAATACTTCTTTCAGATATTGTTTATGGGTAGCGGCGTCTCTACTAGCCACTAAGATGTTGTCAATGTAGGCCACACAAAACATCGTCCATCAACTCCTGAAAAGTGTGGGTTGCGTTGCGTAGTCCAAAATATATTTTTAGAAATTCATACAACCTGAAGGGGGTTGTACCTGCCGTCTTGAGAATTTTATCTAAGTATGTCTTCGTCAGGCCGATTTTTGAAAAGATGCCTCCTTTAAGACATGAGGCAGATCATCGATACGAGGACGGGATATCGGGCGGGAACGTCGAGGGGTTGAATATTCTGTAATCCACACAGATACAGAAATTTTTCCCGCCAGGCACAAAATGCAGCGGTGAGACATATAGACTGTTAAGGGTTAGATGACGTCATTTGCTAACATTTCGTCAAATGCCGTTTTCGCATAAGTCAGCTTGAGGTTGTCGTTATGGGCGAGAATATGTCGGCTGTCAAGTGGTCTTCTATTTATGGAGAAGTGTCAAGGCGCAGAGGCTATTTTTTGTCAACGGTTCTTGGCATTGAAATACATCATCTCACATCTTTTTCCCGAAGTGAAGCGAGTAAATTCTCTCTCGCAAGAACAATAGCGTATGTCACAACTCTCGTTCAGCACGTCTTTCTTTCCCTTCGCCTCCCCCATCTCTCTCTTTCTTTCTCTCTCTCTCTCTTTCTCTCTCTCTCTCTCTCTATGGGGCATGTGATGTCACAACTACAACTCTCGCCAAGGAGAGTTCCTAACCCAAGTGGAGACAACTGTTTGTTTGAACAAAGAGAAACTATTGCTTCAATTATTCAAACAATTAGAGTATAATTTAATGCAATTTTTACGAAGTGGCTGTCTATACAGTCACTGTATATGCAAAGATAACCTTGTATATACAATCACTGTACATGCAAGGATAACCTTGTATATACAGTCACTGTACATGCAAGTATAACCTTGTATATACAGTGGCTACTATTTCCGATTATAACCGAACATTGTCCTTACATGTAGACTAGAATATTCTTTCAAATTTGATTTAAAGGACACAAGTATTTCTTTATAATTTTCGAATAGTAAAGATGAATGGCGCGGTTTTGATGACTAATCGACAAGAGAAGATAACTCTACATTCGACTATTCAAAAATAAACCACTAATACATGGTAAGACACAGGAGATTGTTTAGGTATAGGTTTATGTTTGTTTAGGGTTATGTTAGGGTTGTTGTTGGTGGTGAATACCTGAAAGGCATTTTCTAAGAATTGTGGAAAATAACAGCGGCTTTATGCGCAACGTTATCTTGCTGATACAGTGAATGTATACAGAGTGGTAGCCTTTTTGTCACTTGTTTCGGGACTTTACACACTAGTGACATCGATGTTTCCAATTCATCCGTTTCTTTTCTATGAAAAGCGTGACCGACCAACGAAAATACTATTTTAAACTAGAGATGGAAATGCTACTTAAAACGCAAGCGTGACCGACCAACAAAAATACTATTTTAAACTAGAGATGGAAATGCTACTTAAAACGCAAGCGTGACCGACCAACAAAAATACTATTTTAAACTAGAGATGGAAATGCTACTTAAAACGCAAGCGTGACCGACCAAAAAAATACTATTTCAAACTAGAGATGGAAATGCTACTTAAAACGTAAGCGTGACCGACCAACGAAAATACTATTTCAAACTGTTTGTTTTCAGTTCGAAGAGATGTTTGTTTCGATTGCAAGTCTGTCGTTCGGCGGAGAAACCAAGTATCATTGTAACTTCTCAAAATAAAAATCGTTACTTGTTTTAAAGTTAAGAGTTGAAATTTTATTTGGAAGAAAAAAATTATTTGCTACAACAGTGACTGAGACTGCATGGTTGCCACTACGACCAGTCGTGACAATCGGGCACCGAATTCGGATGGAAACAACGAGCGGACGATCGCGACCTGTGCAATAAATGCACACAAACACGATTTCACACTATAGAACGTTGCCGTGACTTGGCAGTTGCTATGGAAACTACTAAACTAAAGCGTAACGTGCGAACAAACGAATGGACAACACACACGCGTATCAATATGTAGATTGGATAAATTATTTAAATTAACATTGTAGTACTCTAATTTTTTGGCGATTTAAAAATAGTAACGAATCTGCTGAGATATACAGATTCATTTCCTAGTGAGACCGTTGTCTGATTGATTAAAGAGACGACGCACCGTGCATATGTAATCTTCCCTTAATTTCACAGATAAAGTATTTAAATGCGTTGAGTCATTTGTCCATATTTCAACTCGTACCTAAATTAACTTAAGATAAGGACTTTGCAAAAAAAAGTGTCTAAAAACAAAAACTGTAGTCGCCATTTTGACATCAAGTGAATCAAATGAAACAGGATACATTTGTTTTTCTTTTGACAAAGCAACAAATACATTCTTATATATATATATATATATTATATATATATATATATATATATATATATATATATATATATATATATATATAGAGAGAGAGAGAGAGAGAGAGAGAGAGAGAGTGGATGAGAGAGAAGGAGGTGGAAAAACAGAACGGAAACTGAGAAGGTTTCTTCAAATGAGTCTAGGAAAAGTGCAGTAAAGAAATAATTCAAAGGTTAAAAGTTTAGCTGTGGGAATGCCGTTTTGTTTGTGACTCCTCAAAGTGCGTAGTCACAAGATGGCGCGCTTAGTACAGACGAGATGTGTTTTCTCAGCCGAAAAAGAAATTGTAGTTAGCGTTGACGCTAGTTAATAGGACAAGGTCGAATGATGCTTAATACGGACCTGAGACATATCCCAAGGTTTACACACACACATACACACATACACACACGCAAAAGTTCTCAATAATGAATAGAGCTTTTTATATAATTATTTTTATTTATACAGACATGTACAAAAAGCCGCTATACTGGCATGTCGATATTATCGATCAGTAGCTATTAGAAACTAAGATCTCATCAGATCTTAGTTTCTAACAACTATTGATCGATAACATCGACATGCCAGTGTAGCGGCTTTTTGTACATGTCTGTATATATATATATATATATATATATATATATATATATATATATTATTTGTCTATATATATATATATATATATATATATATATATATATATATATATATATATATATATATATATATATATATATATATATTATTTGTAGCCCCCTTTCGACCGGGGCCTTTAATGAGAAATAATACAAGCTGTCTAATCTAAGGTATTAATACAAGTTCCTTTCTGTTGAACACTGTTATGGTGGCTGACTATGGTTGCCCGCTGTATAGGCATAAAGAGGGTCGTGAAACGGTTAGAATTAGCCTCATTAGTTAGAGCGTTCGGAATTGGAGTTAAAATGTGACTCTGACTCATTGTTAAACACGCAAAATCTATCGTCAACGTATCGAAAGTAAGTAAGTGGTTTATTGATACGGACCAAAAGATTATGTTCGTGAAAACCTACGAAGATATTGGCCAACGCAGGGCGAAGGGGTGACCCCATAGAAATGCCGTCGATTTGCTGATACATGACATTATCAAAACTGAATTCGACAGACATGGTAGCAAACCGCATCAGTTCTACGAAGACCTCCTCAGAGATAGTGGGACAGGCTGAGAAACCACGATATAGTACATCAGCACAGATATCGATGGTTTCTTGTAAGGGAACGCATGTAAATAAACTGCTGGTGTCGAAAGAACTCATAAACTTATTCTCAGCAGAAAAAGGGCAATTGTGTATATATTCAGCTAAAGTGAATGAATTTTTAATACAGTTGGCCGAATATACTTCAAGCACAGGTTCAAGCAATTCAGCCAACCATTTAGCTAACTTGTGCTGAACCGACCTGACCATATTTAGAATCGGTCTTACGCGTATATTATTCTCATGTGTTTTTACTAGGCCGTGAAGACGTGGGGATAATGTCGTATATTTTCCCAGGAAGAACACCTTTCTTAACCAATTTGAGTAATCTTTTTTTGAAAATTACTTTCAATGGAAAGGGTCTTGTCATGCGTATTAACAGGTCCGAGTCTTTTAAATTTATCGACGTCATCCAAGATCACCATCATTTTGCCACATAATCGACATAATCTAGAATCACTACTCCCGACCCCTTATATGATTTGGTAATGATAAGGGACTGATTTGATCGCAGAGATTTGATGTCAAAAAAATGTTCATTTTGCCAATTGAAATAAGAACGGTCAATGGGAGTGCCTGCATAAGCGTAGGCAAGATCATTGAGTCTTTCCTTCAACGCTAAGGGCTGGTCGACTGAAGACGGGGACAGTTTCGAAATCTGTGAGAATAAAACCTCAAATTCTGAAAAGATGTCCTCACGTTTGATGGATACGGCTGGAATACAGAATTCCAAGCCATAAGACAATACAAAGTGCCCAGTGTCCGTCAATTGGTATGTTGAAAGATTAAAGATATTTTTTATGTTAGTCGTAGAACGACCAACTCTCTTCAGGATAAGAAACCGAAGTTTTTAAAGATGGTTGGCATTAGACAAAGCAAAACCACGTTGGTCAAGTGAAGAAATATAACGTGAGAAACGGATGTAATCGAAGAAAGATAAGTTGTTTTTACAAAATTTCCATAGCGAACGAAAATGTCTTAAAATTTCGCAAATGGAAGAGGACAACTTATAAATTTCATCCCGCAGAAATATCTCCTCAATTTTGTGGCTGCGAACTAAATTAGCCTTAGTAATGCGAAAACTTATATATGAAGGGCAAACTCGATTCGTTGAACATAAATTTAGAAATGTAGTTTTGGATCGAGTTAAACGAATTTTTGCTCTCAATCTCACCAACTGATTCAATTTCTTAATGAAACTAGAAAGGTACCGAGTCCTAAAATATTTAAATAAATTTCTAGTGGTACAATATTTTATTAAAGCAAGGAATATAGATCCTTAGAAAATGACCTCCAGTCTGTAGTGGATTGGGGTAAAAAATGGACGTTAACTTTTAATGCCGCAAAGACAAATCTACTTTCCTTCAATAACTACAAGAAACCTCTTCAACCACCGATTGTCATGGCAAATAACACCCTACCTGAATGTTCAACGTTCAAACTCCTCGGCCTAACCTACACAGATAACATGAACTGGAACAAATACATTAAAGACATTGCCAGGACTGCTGCAAAGAAGGTGGGCTCCTTCTACCGTGCTAGTAAACTTCTCACATCTGACATTATCCTATATCTCTACTAAGCCACCATCCGCCCATGCATGGAGTATTGTTGCCACATCTGGGTTGGTGCATCATCCACTAGTCTGCCCCTCTTAGACAAGGTCCAAAAAAGAGTCGCCAACTTAATAGGTCCCTCACTATCCACCAAGCTCCAGCCCCTATCCCACCGCCGCAATGTTGCTTCCTTGTGTCTGTTTTACAAGTACTTCAATGGATTGTGCCCTAGTTAACTTGCTGCTCTGGTGCTCCCACGTCGCAAATTCACTAGACCAACCCGACAATCTGCCAAATCCCATCCATTCACTGTGGAGGTCCCCAGATGCCGAAGAGCTTTCTACTTCAAAAGCTTCTTTCCTCGTGTTGCTGGACTCTGGAACTCCCTGCTCTCTGTTTTCCTTACGGTACTGACATGCAGAAATTTAAAACTAATGTAAACAGACATCTTGCTGCACAGCTCCCATTTTAGGTTGACCCCCCCCCCCAAGAAAAAACTCTCTCCCTTTTTCTCAGTAGCCCCTTACGTCTACAGTGGCGGTCTGCCTTGTTTGGGGTGAATTCTGTTAAAAAACAACAAAAAACACAGAGTAAATGCAAACCCACATGGGACTCTTGTCCCAAACAAAGAAAAATAAATCTTATTAAATTTTTTGTTCATCGTGCCTTAAAGATTTGCTCTGAATCCCTAATTGATTCGGAGATTAAATTTATCAAAGAGGTGCTCGCTGAAAATGGTTACCCTCTCGATATTGTTAATTCTAATATCGTTACCCACTTTTATAAGTCTAAACTTTTTGATCCTCCAAAATGTCCGGCGTACCTCAGATTACCTTGGTTGGGTAATATTAGCATACAATTTGCTAACCAAATTTCTGTAGCTGTGCGTCGATGTTATCAGGCATCTAACCCTAGAATTGTTTTTTCTGCTCGACCTTTCTTAAAATCCGTTCATAAGGATGTTCTCCCACCCCAACATATCAGTAATATTATTTATCAATTTAAATGTCGGTGCGATGCCGTATACGTGGGAAGAATAGTGCAAAGGTTTTAATCCAGAATAAAACAACACCCCACCCCCCGAAATACGCCAGGGCCGACTAAGTAATTTAAATAATTTAGTCAACACATCCGGGTCAGCTATTGCTGACGATCTAATTAATAGCGCCGAATGTGCGTCGGCTTACACTAGTGACAGTGTTTCTGTCATAAGTAGATCACATTCGTTATTCCACCTTAAAGTCCTGATAGCTATATATATATATATTAGGTCATTTAACCCCTCCATTTGTAAACAAAAGGAGTGGTTTCTAAGATACAATGTGATCCAATTTTTTTTCCTAAAACTTGTCACTGGTCTTTATTCTACTTTTTAAAATTTTTATTCGTAATGCTTGAATTATTTCCACGTATTTACTCTGATGAATGTGGACGAAAGCCGGCTTAGTGTATTCATGTTTTTTTTCCTCTCGTGTTTACACTTTCAATTTCATTCCCCCCCAAAAAAAATGTCACAAACGTCTATATTCCTTGCTTTAATATATATATATATATATATATATATATATATATATATATATATATATATATATATATATATATATATATATATATATATATATATATTAAAATAAACATAGTTTGAGTATTCGACAATTGTTTCAGAACCTCCTCGGCTCCTCCTGAGGGATATACTGATGAGCAAAGATTAGACCCGCTAATACACAATCATAAAAAAAACAAAAGCAAAGACAAAAAACAAACAGACAAATTACATTTCAAAATTTTCAGACGAGAAACCCTTTTGCATAAGATGAAACTTTGATACCTACCTATCGACGCATGAGAAAGTCGGTCAGCTCAAACTATAGGCAGGACTTGCTAGACTCGGCTCGTTTCCTCTTTCTTAACTCCATGCATACACACCAAGACATACTCACACTCACACATACACTCACCCACGCTTATACGTACACACTTATACACTCACAAACACACATACACACTTATATATAGATATATAAATAAAAACATATATATACATACATATATATATATTATTAATTTAATAATTATTAATTTATAGATCTGGTTACTAATAGTTATCCCATCATCCGGAGTTATATCAATACGATCAGTTACATAACCTATTATGTATAATACACGCACACACACACACACACACACACACACACACACACACACACACACACACACACACACACATATATATATATATCTTATACATAATAGGTTATTTTTGAAAATGAAAAAAAAGAGACTCACATTCAGTATTCAATACACATATAGAGAGAGCGACAACATATTTATTACATATCTTGAGAGAGGGGGAAATGAACTATTTAAGACGTGTATTGAGGGGAAAAGAGAGTGACAACATATTTAATATATATATATATATATATATATATATATATATATATATATATATATATACAGAGAGAGAGGGGGGATTGCACGATTTATAATGGAAGGCAATATAGTGAGGGGGAAAGAGAGCAATACATATATAGAGAGAGGGGGGAATTTGTATGATTTACCATGAAAGGTATATAGGGAGGGGGAGGAAGTTGAGGTATCCTAAACGAAGTCGGTTTGTCTAGGTCCCCCTCCAACCACTTAACTCCAAGTTCTTTTAAATCGTCTCTGAAAGCCGAAAATTCAAATTATCCGTCTGGCGATTGATAAATCAGTTAGGAGGGAGTGGGGAGGGGAAAAAGAAGGTGGGAGGAAGGGAAGAAGGAAAAAAAAACGAAAATAGATTATCAGACAACCAAGGCAAGAGGCCATGTCATATATATATATATATATATATATATATATATATATATATATATATATATATATATATCAATTTTAAAATAATATGGGGGTTTGTGTAGTATATTTTTGTTCCTCATAATACATGCCTCCCGGGCATTACCTTCTCTTTTTTGAGGGGGGACAGTATAATATATGTTCGTTCCTCACAATATCATCGCCCCAGGATGAATTTCTCTCTGTTTTAGGGGGTCGGGGTAGTTTACTATCTATTCTGTCTCATGATACCATCCCTCCAAGCATTAACTCCTCTTTTGGGGGCAAGAGGTAGTGTGTGTTCGTCATGATATAATCCTCTTAGTCATTACCTCTTCCTGTGTATGCAGTTTGTTCATTATGATATCATGCTCCGGACCTAGCAAAAATATGCGACCGGAGGGAGCATATATTTGCTAGTATAAACACATAAACGTACCCTACTTTATAAAGATACTAGAAGAATACCCGTCCCAGGACGGGTAAAATGAATTCACTGAACAAAACAGATTTGCATCACTTTTATGCCCCCTTACGAAGATTTAAATCAAGATATAATGATACTAAACCTTATGTCTAGAATTCATATTCGAATTTTGATAAAAATTCATTATATGATTTAATTCTAGAAAATGTCTAAAATTTAAGGCATAAGCTTAAGGGGTCTTGCTGAATTAAAATTCAGGAAATTATGCTTAACTCGTGTCTAATAACTGTGGATCAAATTCAATGCAAATCTGATTTATTTTAATTTTCAAACGGGAGGTTGTTAAAATTTCACAAAGAATCGGAGGTATCTGAATCTTTATGAAGGGCTTCCAGGCCCTTTTTACCGCTTTTGCATGGACCTAAATTGAACTAAATATAGCCAACATTACGCACAATTTCGTCTAGCAGATGTGTTTCAAAATCCATAATGATTAGTTAATTAGTTTAGGCGTGAATCGTGTACATACAGATATATAAACATATACACATACCTAACTTTGTTCAACAATTTATTTCTTATAATTTGATTTATCCTTATTTTCTTTATTTTTTATTTTAAGGATTCGTGTAAGAGTAATTTATAGTCGCTTAACAATCATTATCATTGAATTATGAATGCACTACAGAGACTCCCCAAATACCCAGAGTTCTGTTCACGGTAGTTGAACCAATTAGAAACCGTTGATTCATAATAAAGTGGTAATATGAATAGGTGTGTGTTTGCAATGTTGTGTCTGCGTGGCTGCGATAGGGTTGATTGGTAAAGATTGTAAAAAAAGCGTTTGAATTTGAGATGTGGCGATATGATTTTGATTCAAGAAATTTAAGGCGTTTTCAAAATGTCTAAAATTTAAGGCATCTTCAAAAGAAATTGAAATTCAAGCAATTTTGTTTCATTGGTGTTCAATGACTATGGATCAAATTCAATGCAAATCTGAAATCTTCAAATCTTCAAATCGGGGTTTGTGCCCATAATATTCCCCCCTTAAAACACCTTTAAAATACTCCAAAGAAGCTGAAATTTGGGAAATATTTATGAATTGATGTCTAATACCTATTGTTAAAATTTCACAAAAAGCGGAGGTATCTACATTTTCATGAAAGGGCTTCTAGAACGGCGATACTGCAGTATAAGGACAAATCAAGGGAACGCTACGATAAACCGAAAGGTCGATAGCATCCACTCTTACACACTGATCAAAAAGTCTATGTGAAGCATGAAAAACAAAGCTATGTTAACCTGAAAAGATCCAACATTTTGCTATCGAACGAAGATCATACATAGTAGTCTTCAGATGGTAGAATTTACCGACGGAATAGACAATTCCTCAGACCAGTTAAAAATGATCCATCTCACAAGGTCGCACAAGACCAACTACCTATAGCTGAGAAAAACACACAACTCCTTAGAAATGTTGATTTTCTACCATCTCATTACAGAGACTAGAGCAGTTCATCAATAGGCTCCAGCCAGATAATAATGCCTGAATCACGAACATCACAGCCTGGTAAAACAACCCATCACCGAATCACACGCCAGTGGATCAACTAGACCTACCCCTGAACCAAGGCGATCTCGGAGATATATAATGGCTTCCCAGAGGCTAGACCGCTAAATCCCCCTCCTCACACAAGAACAAATAAAAGATTGATTGAAGATCTTCCCTGAAGCAGTTTCAAAAAATAAAATTTCTTAAATATCCCACTTTTTTATTAAGAAAGGGA